>JAEIFU010000088.1:0-266739 GCA_018904235.1 Lordiphosa stackelbergi | reverse complement strand
TCCTATGTGACTTATTAAACAAAAAGCGCAGAGTTACGGGTCGGAGAGCATGCAAAACAACAATTACTAATACTCTCAAAAAGAGGTATGTTTACTTAATTGTGAATATAGCGTTTATTTTTCATCCGATTTTGATGACCAAGGGCAAAAAATGTTCGTAAGAGATTACCCAATCCTGTCAATATCTGAGACCTGAGCAATTTTTATGGTAAGATTGAAAAAAACTTAATAAAAGGCAGCAAAAAATTAAAAATTTTCAAAATTTTTTCAAAAATCCAACTTTGAAGAGCCATAACTTTGTCATTTATAATTGGATTTTAAACAACTGTGGTTTGTTTAAGACATAATTTTATTATCTTTTATTTTTACGTATCTATATTTATACATATCGGTGGACTAAAACCAGAGAAAATGGCATTTTAGTAGACCTACCTTTTTTCAAAACACTAAAATTGAAAATTTAGCGATATCTCAAGAACCGTTCTACTTTCCCATTATCTGAGAGCAGATTTTAATTCAGCGTGAAATTTTATAAAGGGTCAACTATTTAGAAGCCGGGATCAAAAAATTGTTGCATAGTGTTATTAGATGTTCAGAGGCGGGATCGAACCCACGACCTCCCGCCCAGCAATCTAGCACACTAACCACTGGGCCATAGACGGCCACTAGTAAAACCGGATTTTGTAAGTGCTGTGATGCATTTGCTGACTCTAAAAACATTGCAAGATTAGCAACCTTTGTTGCAAATGGAACCACCCTTTCTAAATTATTCTCAGAAATCGGACTTATTTGTGCCACCTTTTCCAATTGACTCCTAATCAGCTGTTCTGATTGCCCATATCTCATTTCAAGACGATTCATGATATACACGACATTGGCTGGGTTTATTAGTATACATGCCACATCATCTCTAGCTGATCCGCTCAGGCTTTTCTGTAATCGCAATAAATTTTCCAAATTTGTATAACCAAACCGCTATTGTTTCCCTTTACATACAGTTAAAAACTGGCCATTCTTCTGCCAACCCACTAAAATTTGGCAAATCTATAATTTTATGCCCAGAACCTTGCGATCTATTTATATACCCATGTAACATAGCGCTAGGATTTATAATTGTTGGGTCAAATGCCATCCCACTTGTACCGAATGCGTTATATCTCTGAGACCCCATGGCAGCAAAACTTGATGCACCATTTGCCCGGACAGCACCATCATCATTTGTACAGCCTACCTGTGAGGTATAAAATTCAGTTGCTCCGTCTTGAGAAACGCCGTAGCCATTCATTCCGCCCTGTGCGGTGCTGAGAGTATGTGTGCCATTTGCCAATCGGGGTCCAGTTCCTGTTACGTTTCCCTGTGAAACGCTTACGCCTGTAATTGAATCATGCCTTGACGCCATACCATGTACGCCGCTCACCGTTGCGGCTGTGAGACCAGATGCACTCCCCTGTAGAGTGCTGATGCTAATGGCACCGGATTGGGCATACTGGCCGCCATGGACAATCCAGAAGCACTTCCCTGTGAAGTGCTGTGTGCCGTGGTGCCGCCCTGTGTGGGCACCAGATGGGGTATACTGCCCGACATGGCCAATCCAGAAGGAATAGCACTTCCCTGTGAAGCGCTGTATACCGTGGTGCCAGCCTGTGTGGGCACCAGATTCGCCTTGAACTGTAGCTTAGATGGGGTTGTCTCCACGTGCGTGCTTGTGTTCATTAGAGCGGTCCCCATGTACATGAAGTTTTTAAGGTCATTCTCTCACCCCCCTATCTGATACTTTTGCATGTATAATTAGCGTATATAAAAATAAAAGTTAAAAAAGTCGAGTTTTAACGGGCGGGAATGGAGTTTAAAGTTTTTGTAAGTAACTCATACGCAGTGTTGCCTATTACACTATGTCACAAAATTTCAAAAGTTTTTGTATCCGGCAATAAATCCTAATGTAAAATTTCACGCTGAATTCAAATCTGCTCTCAGATATGCCAAAAGTAGAACGGTTCTCGAGATATCGCTAAATTTCCCATTTTAGTGTTTTGAAAAAAGGTAGGTCTACTAGGTAAAATGCCATTTTCTCTGGTTTTAGTCCACCGATATATATAAAGTGGAACAATAATAAAAGATAATAAAATTATTTCTTAAACAAACTACAGTTGTTTAAAATCCAATCATAAATGACGAAGTATTGTCACTTCAAAGTTGGATTTTTGAAAAATTTTGATAACTTTTAATTTTTTGCTGCCTTTCATTAAGTTTTTTTCAATCTTACCATAAAAATTGCTCAGGTCTCGGATATTGACAGGATTGAGTAATCTCTTACGAACATTTTTTGCCCTTGGTCATCAAAATCGGATGAAAAATAAACGCTATATTCACATTTAAGTAAACATACCTCTTCTTGAGAGTATTATTAATTGTTGTTTTGCATGCTCTCCGACCCGTAACTCTGCGCTGTTTGTTTAATAAGTCACATAGGAGTATCTTAACAAAACAAAGTCGCATCAATAGTCTAGTTTCTTGCCAAAATATAAAGAAAAAATATTTTGCAATTGCTCCGAAAAATTCTCTGCCTCGCGAATGAAAATAAAGCAAAACTTGCTTGGATCACTGCAAAAATGATCGCTTTGAGCAACTCATGTTGAAGTTCGTAAAATTTTGGGTAAAAAAGGGTGCGCATCGTAGAACACCCGATAAGAAAGAAGCTCTTTACGATGGATAGTCACTGTTTTAGTCACTGATTTAGTCACTGTTTTAGTCACTGATTTAGTCAGTATTTGGTCACTGTTTTGGTCACTGTTTTAGTCACTGTTTGGTCACTGTAATTTTTCGCTGTTTTAGTCACTGTTTTGGTGACTGTTTTGGTCACTATTTTGTCACTGTTTTTTGCAGGCAAAACAACAATTAATAATACTCTCAAGAAGAGGTATGTTTACTTAATTGTGAATATAGCGTTTATTTTTCATCCGATTTTGATAACCAAAGGCAAAAAATGTTCGTAAGAGATTACCCCATTCTGTCAATATCTGAGACCTGAGCAATTGTTATGGTAAGATTGAAAAAACTTAATAAAAAGCAACAAAAAATTAAAAATTATCAAAATTTTTTCAAAAATCCAGCTTTGAAGTGCTATAACTTCGTCATGTATGACTAGATTTCAAACAACTGTGGTTTGTTTTAGAAATAATTTTATTATCTTTAATATTGGTTTCAGTTAATACATATCGGTTGACTATAACTAGAGAAAATGGCATTTTAGTAGACCTACCTTTTTTCAAAACACTAAAATTGAAAATTTAGCGATATCTCAAGAACCGTTCTACTTTTGACATATCTGAGAGCAGATTTGAATTCAGCGTGAAATTTTACATAAGGATCAACTATTTAAAAGCCGGGATCAAAAAATTTTTGCATAGTGTTATCATCTATTTTTTCAGTTATAAATAGTCGGCGATGATTTTATATATAAACTGTTCAAATTTGTAAATATTTTCTTTCCACAAATTTAGATCTCTTTATGAATTTCAAACAATGACAGAAATTGAAATGAACTAGTAACTTCGTTTGTAAAAATTTGTATTTGGTGAACGTGTCGTATGATTAATGTTTTTTAAAACTTTGAGACCCTGTCGCGCCCATTAAAAATAAAAATAAAGTTTTGATTTTCACAGTTATTAATTTTACAACCAATATTAGCTTGCCGGTTTGGGGACCGCTCTAGTGTTCATATTGGTGTGAGTCCATGTCTCTGCTGCCAAGCTCTTGATCTGCGTCCACAAAGTCAACATTGTGATCGCCAACTTTTAAATCTGCCGATGCCTTCGGCTCATCCTTGCTTGCAGCCAGATCCTTCTTCATGATCATCATATGCTTCTGTATGGACATTTGCATGGACTCCATGTTTTCCTCCTGTAACTTCTGCATTGAAGCCATTGTTCGAATGATATGGTCCTCCTGAGATTGTTGTAATGCTATTATTTGCTCCATAAAACCGTCCAGTTTGGTTTCGTTCTTATTTTCTTCCGTTTCAGACATATCCATTTTTTCAATGCCACTCATATTGGTCTCTATTTCATCATCTCCTTTTGCTTGTGCTGGAGTTGACGCAGTCGTTTTTGTAATTTCATGATTGGGTACTGATTTCAAAATGAGTGAGCGAGACAAACAGTGTATATGCCAGAATACACACACATACAATCAAATTCCAAGAATTCGAATTTCACAATTTGTTGAGAGTCTCAATCAAATCCAATTCAATCAGCCAAAAACGCACCGCTCCAGAGTGTGCAAGCATGCCGATCGAGTCAATAGTTTGCCGTAAACAATTTATTAGTGCATATCGAGCTACTAATTAATAAAAATGTTGCGCCTCCAGTAGGCGACTAGACTTTTGATCGCACATTAATAGAACGTAGGTACATTTATTCACTTATTATCGATGTTTGATACTTATAATGTTTGAAGTTATAAAAGTAATTATAAGATGTAAATTAAATGCGAACGAGCGTACGTTTATTAATTAGTTCATAGCCTACGCCATCTTGATTGAGACTGCCTGCCTCGATTGTTATCGATCTTAACCTCTTCTCGCCAGGGCTGCACAAACGAATCGGAACGGTGTCAAGAGCACTGATTCAGTTCAGGGCCACAGAGATATATCGGATTCTTGAGCGCGAAATTTAAAAATGTATGAGTCTATAACAATAGGCCATTATTCAGTGGATGTGGATGAGGCTCTATACTGTTTTCACACCACCCATTAGAGCAGAGTTCCCAGCTATAGCCCCTGGGGAACGAACATAGTCGCCAATTCACACCGAGTGCTTGCAGAAGTCATGCTTCTCTGTGTTTTAGAAAGAGACACAGTCACATTTTAGCGCCCTCTTCTTGGGGAATCCTGCATTAGAGGTAAAGTGGAAGGCGCGTTTGCATCCTCCTCCTATAAATTAATATTTTGAAAAGCGAAAATTTTTTTTTAAAATAGAGCGGTTCTTTTAAAATATTTTTTTGCTTTCGGCGCTAATTTCTGCAAATTTGTGAACAACTCACCCCCTCTGTGCGAATGAACAGGAAATTTTTTGTGGAATTGGAACTTTGCCAAATACCCTAAATAATTTTTCTTCCGCCGACCATAGTGTGGGATGTTGCCCTTCATGTCAGGCCACAGCCAATCAATGTTTTGTGTGTGAGCCTGAGTATCAGGGTCCACAAAGTTTATGGAATGATTGATTGTTTGATGGATATTCCAACAGTCCGTCATTATAGAGAAGCCATCGGCAACTCGCTCCTTAATAACGCTGAGCAACGTACTTTTGTGGGGGGTTTCGACTGGCACAATGAAAAACTCACCGGACTCCCGCTCGATGCCACCAAACACCCCTTGGCCTTCCACTATTCTTCCACAATTAAACTTCCGTTTGCCAACTTTGGACTCCTCAATTTCAATTACCTTTCCAGGTCCTCCAATAAAGGAACGGCTGTTATTTACACTCCAGTCAATGTATACTTCTGTCAGGAAACTTTTCCAGTCAACAATAGATTGACGGGACCACCCCATTTCGGCCTCTAAAAACTCAGTTTCGCCTCTCAATTTGACCACATCCTACAAAACAAATTTGCAAATTTCTGTTGTAGAAAATTTTGTACCGGCAAAATAGTGCTTTTGCGAACACTTTCTTCATAACTGCATTGAATTTTTTGATTTTCTTCATATTATTCTCCCTTTGCACTACGGAATGGCAACGAAATACGGCCTTGAACCTTTGGACGAAATTTTGCACAGTTCACCACATTTTGGACAGTTCATTTCATTAAATATGACGTTATGACTTATAAGTCAATAACATCGGACTCCGACATCGACAAAAACTTTGAAATTGTAGTTTCACAGCCCGCACAAGCCATATTAATCACAATTTTTGAACAAACGTACTCGCAGAACAATTGAACACAACAAATTTGTTGACAAATTTAATATTTTTTATTAATTATTTCACATTTGAAGAAAAGCACATGCATAATTTTGGTGCAAAAACAGCAAATTTCAAAATTCATTAAAAAAAAACCATGGATGACCGCCAATTAATTTCTGCACGTAAATTCATAATAATTTGCGGTCCATCGAGGAAAAATAATTCCGTAATTTTTGGAGGGAAAGGACATATAATAGACAATTACCAAAGTATCTAACGACAATCCGCTTACTTGTATGTTGCTGTTGGTCTGCTTATGAATGCAAATGCATTCAATGCAATTGTAGGGGAAAATTGTTCAAAAATTTATACATTCTCCTATTTAGTTGACATTGGACTAAAAGCATATCCAATGTATTCAGATTTTTTCAGTATAGGTTTTGAAGAGATCTGCAAAGTGCTTGTTTTTGACTGAATGTAAGTTGCCTTGTTATGTAACAGTAATATAGAAAAATTACTACTACGATCAAAAAAGAAGCATCAATACTCGCAGTAATGCGGTGTGGCTGACGTTTAAATTTTGCAGTCGAGTCAAAGACACACTCGTTCTGTTATCGGTATTTTGGCGAATGAGACTCTTGTGTGCTCGTCTGTCAAAGTGGTTAATGCTGCTATGAGCGGCACCGCATGTACATTTCGTTTGCGACTGCGAGTAGCAGATTTACATTGGTGTTATAGTAGCGGTTCGGTTTGGTTTGGGTTGGCTCAGACCCGTTTTCCTTACCTGCTTTACTGCAATTGCTTGATCACTCAATCAATCAATCAACGATGTACCGATAACCGTTCCGTTCCGCTGCCCTCAGAATCGGCTCAGGTTCCAGCGGCTTATTTCAGGGAGTTAGATCCCTGGTTCGCTACATTATTATTAAGGTAAGTAAGCTAAAAGCGGTTTTTGGGCAAAAAAACAATAGGAAGTGTTATACTAAACTAGCTTAACAATTTCCACTGCGTCCCGGAAAAAGTATGTGCCGATTTTAATTAACAATGTGCTATTAAAGTTTTTTTTAGCTCTAATAACATCTCTAACTGCAATTTTCTGAAAGTCAATAACTGGCCGGTCGGGCTAATAAAATTTCCCCACCGTATCGGAGTCGTTATTAGTTTATTTTGTAGTTCGGTTAAATTTTCATTGTTAGGTTTCTTTATTTCATAATCTTTTTTATAATGTAATATTAAGAGCCATCTTTTTTTTGACGTTTTTAATATTTAAAAAACATCGCTTGCATACTTTTGCGGCTGAAAAACCATCAAGAATTATCATAACACAAAATGTTTACATTGTCAAACAACATTTTTTTAATCGCTAATTAAGTTGTGATACAACCATTTATCAGATTAGAGCAATGATTTATTTACATTAATATAAATATCAATCAAATTTTCTCCTTAAAATTTATAACATGGTATGTTGGGTTGGATTTTAATAACATTTTATAGTGAGCAAAAAATGTTACTAACATCTCGAGACTAAAATACATATTTTGAAAATTCAATATTTGCCGCTTCAATAATGCTTGGAAAAAATAATTATTTTAAGTAGCTTCATTTGAAACAAATCTGTTGTCAAGCAAATCGATCTCATAAATATAATCGGAATATTCTCATTATAATACAGACATAGTCAAAAAGCTTCGAATAATTTCGTCTGCGGCGCTTGTTTTAAATAAAGTAAAGGATTTTCAATCCTTGCCTCAGAGAAATAAATGTTTTCATTAGTTACATTCTCATTCTTGGGATTCTTTGACGATAAAAAGGATACGTTTTACGGAAATGACAATTGGTAACTAGCATTGTAGTCCTTTCTCCATCAAAAGCGTGGGATGTTAACCACCTAAAAAACCGACCTTGTGGTGCTTACGTAGAATAGACCTCCTTAAATCTGATGTACAAAATGGTTACGTTCCCCTTGAAGCATTTATATACCTTGATAATCTTGGGATAGTCCAAAACCTACCTATACCTTCACCAATACTTAACAATAGCGACAACTAAATCTTTTGATTTAAATACCGTAATAATGGCAAATGAATTGCATTTCGATCAGAAGATATCGAACAGTGAGAGATTACAATCAGCAAGCGCTCTAAGCTATGGTGGCTGTCACAAAATTAATACCCAAAATATAATATAAATATTTACATTTTCAAACCATACCCCTCTTCTCTACCTTTTTGTTTAATTTTTTTTCTTTGGCTTTACTTTAATCTTTAATTAAATTATCTTCTATTAATGTTTTATTTGCACTTTTTCATTACTCAAAAACATACTTCTCTTTACATCTCTGAACGCTGTACAAATTTAAATATATCGAAAAAGGATCCAATTAGATATTAAATATAATTAAATTCTAGAGAGCATATTAGGTATTATTATTTCAAAAGACTATGTAAGTATATACTAGGGTATATTGGAGTAAGATTATACTAATAAATTGGCATACGTAAACAAAAAGCAAAAAAAAAAAAAATAGAATAGGTAGAAAACGCTCAAAAAAACCCTTTGAATTTTTCCTCTATATCATACTCGTAATGTAACATCATAATGTAACATCATCAAAACATGTTTCATTTTTACTTATTTGTTCAGGTTTCAGGTATGTATAAATAAGATTTAATAGAGGGACAGATAATAATGATTATTTTCTATTTTTATACCCTTGCAGAGGGTATACTAAAATTCTCCAGATGTTTGTAACTCATATAAATGCTTCTTTCTCCGACCGCATAAAGTATATATATATACATATATATTCTTGTTCTCCATAACGAGCTGAGTTGATATACCCATGTCCGTCCGTTTGTTTCTATGTTATCTGCTAGAGGTCTCCCCGTGATGTGAGTTTGAAAGTGGCACGATTGATCGTGAGCAAAGACAGAGTGCGTAAGCAACTGTGATCCGTGCGTGATTCGTGTGTGAACTAAAGTCTAACATCGAAAATATAAATCGTGCTATACTCACAAAATTTTTCTTAAATTTTTGTGTTTTGGTAAATTATATCGACCTTTACATAATAAAGAAATCTTTTTATAGAATGTGCTATACATTACCAACTTCTGCTGATAACACATAATTAGTAGGAAGAAATGTCTGGCTTTAGAGGCCAATTTAGACACTTTCCGCCGTACTTATAAAGCGCCTTTAATTTTTTTTAAAAATGCATTGATATATGCTTTGTCGCAAATAGCTCAAAAACTCGGACATTTATGCCTGGTGTGGCCTCCATAAGTCCTAGAGCGCCAAAAATGAGCTGATAGAACAAAACCAATGATAACGTTTTGTTCAGTGCAATCTATATAACTATAATCTGATAAAAATAGACCTGCACCAAAAACAGTGTTGGGCTGTGTGTTTTCTTTCTTTCTGTAACTTGTTAACAAAGTTAGCGATAGCTGCACCTGCTTATTTATCTGATTTGGCACCGACTAAACCAAACCAACCTGCAGCAAACTCTAGGGACCGCTCCGGGGACACCGTTTTGACTCAATTGATAACCGCACACAGCTAAGAGTTTACATTTTTTTGTCTGGAACAACTAATTTCTCAAGTAATTAGCGGTTCTTTGACAGTTGACAATTTTTGGAATAGCGCTCATGCATCGCATCTGGGATGATTTGGATTAATTTGTACTATCTTCATTCTTTGGTAGCAGTGTCTTAAAAAATATCTTAGCTAATGGAGGCTCCCTACACAATTTTGGCATGGATTCACCGCAGATTTCTCATCTGCTAGATAATCCCATATTGTCAATTAATATGTCAATTTGTATATTAGAAATTTAATTTGTGCCTTACAATATTTAGATAAGTCAATCAAATGAAAAACTTTAAAGGCACTGAGTGTCGATTGTCGAAGTCATCGACTGTTTTCTTCGACTTACAATGGCCTTGTTCACCAGTATACATCAAACATCATCCATCAAAAAAAGTTAATTGGCTTATGTTGAACGCTTTGATGAAATTTTAAGGTAAACAAGATATGCGTGGAAGCTATCGTTTTGAGTTTAATAAAAATCACAAAAATTAGCAATTATAATTGCACTTCACATTCGTTCACCTCAACAATTAAACTAGATATAATTATATAATTCAAATAGTCGCAGATAATCAAATGAAATACTTTCAACGCACCGACTGCTGATCTGATCTTCAGCGTTACAAATTTCGTTTTTTTGATTTTGATCCGACACTGACTACTGAGATTTTCAAATCAGAAGTTAATACAACAGCGACGTTTTTAAATTCGAGAAAATCTTGCTGCTCAGTACTGCCCCGTTTTCTTTTTAATGCACTTTGAAGATCTCACCTTCTGATTGGGACTTGCAACTCCATATCTGGAAAGCTATTTGGAATTTAACTTTGACGTTTCGAAGGAAGCTGTTGCTCTTTACATGGTTTGTGAAACGTTTTGAAGTAGCAGGTCAAAATAGTCACATCTTTAAACTTAAGATTACAAAAATGTCGTAAAATCCTCATGTTTTCCACTCATTTCGTACTGTTTTTTCAATATAATGATTTTGATTTGGCCAAGCCAAGAGCAGCAACCTTGCTTAGTATATAAATGTAGAATTTAAAATAGTTTACGAGATATGGAATCGTAAATCTTTCTCTGAAGCTGAAAGTCAAAAGCTGAAGTTCAAAGTGCAATAAAAACGAGAAGGGCAAAGCTAGCTTCGTCCGAATTTTTAATACACTTGAAAAGGATTGTCTAACGGATAGCGATTTCTACCAAACTTCGCAGATCAACTTAAAAACATATAACATTAGCAATGGCCGTGTTTAAGAGAGCTAATGTTGAGAACAATACAGTTTTTCTCACTTAAACCCCTTTTCCGACGGATTATGGCAGCTACAAGAAATAGACATCCGATCCGGCCAGTTCTAACTTATTAAATATTTAGCTCGATAGCTTCAAAACTGAGGGACTGGTTCGCGTAGAAACAGCTAAACAGACAGACGGACGGACTAAGCCTAATCGACTCAGCTCGTCATGCTGTTCAATAATATATATACATTATGTGGTCGGAGATGATTCCTTCTATGCATTGCAAACTTCTGGTCAAAATTATAGTACACTTTTCAAATGTATAAAAACGGCAGCTAATTAGACCAAACTCAGAAAGGGTTTTTAAACTATCATCAGAGTTTTTTTCGTCTCGACGCGATCAACTTTTTTGAGTTCAAAAATGTGTTGCAGTATAATTGCTTCTGCGTTTACAAAGAAAATTTAATTAAAACAAACAAAACCATAACTGTTTAAATCTTATACTTCCAATCATAATATCTGTGGCAAGGAAAATCACCATAAGGTTGTTTTTTCTATTTTACAGAAAAGAAATAATTAAGCAGCCTTAAGGTCAACTTTTGAAACAGGCACCCCCGCGTGGAACGTAAGAGTAGTGTAATCAGATTTTAAAAAAATTATGCCAAAAATTTCAGTTTTATGGTATTATTAATTCAATTGACGGTGCGTCACACTGCTCGATCATCTGTATTTTGTTTTGATTTATTATTTTGTTGTTGATTTTTTGTAGAGCTCGGCCACTTCTCCCCAAGTCTTGTTCACAAAATTTATGTCCGAATGCTTGGAGTTTGAAAGATCCCAAATGACATTCCGCTCTTTAACCGCCAAAATTAAAGACATTTTTTCGTCATGGGAAAACAAATCCAAACGACTCTTTCGCTTTTGTTTTTCTACCGTGTTCTTTTATATTATCACTTTAGGTAAAAGTAGTCCAGCTGATCGATGAAGGTAGAAGCAGAGTGACTTAACATGGTGCATTGTCAATGCTGCGTCAGCTAGTCAAAGCACAATTAGGCCCACAGCCAATTTACATAATCTCCACACTGTTAAGTGCAAAATTGACTGTTAAGTGTAAAGTTCCAAAAACGAAATTGTTAATTCTGCTTCTTCTTCCCTCAATTTTCGTTCCCGTTACTAATGTCCGTATGGGCCTTAAGATAGAAATTTTTGGATTTTAATATGGAAAATGTGGTTGTTGTTTGATAAAAATAAACAAACCTACCTCAGCCCACATTTATGCGAACATCTCGTATTAGAACCTGTTCTATTTCATCAAGGATGGCTAAATTATCAAAATATTTAGACTTTTGATATACTATTACTCAGCGGCTCAGAGCTAAATTGGT
This sequence comes from Lordiphosa stackelbergi, assembly GCA_018904235.1. NCBI lineage: Eukaryota > Metazoa > Arthropoda > Insecta > Diptera > Drosophilidae > Lordiphosa > Lordiphosa stackelbergi. The sequence continues at coordinate 254,630 of JAEIFU010000088.1, read as the reverse complement.
TGGTCCACAGTTTGCATCCACTTCGATGCCCACGTCATCGAAAATTCTCGCTACGAACTGAGTTGTGAGTTAAGTATTTTTTCCAACTTGGCAAAACGACTTTCGGCATGTTTAATGATTTCGTATGTCTGTATTCCTGGTTCTACAATTATACTGATACACCAAGTGTGTGGGCGCAAGCTCACACACAAATTTTAATACTGTATATTGTCTTGTGAACTGAAAGTGCACTTTCTCGGCAATGATTTCTTAAATGGAATTTTGAATTGTAATCTAAAGCAGAAGTTATATGAACTTTGTTTTTAAATCAGGAGGTCCACGAAAACGGCCTAGCTTATGAAAATGCATACAGAATTGTAATCGATATTTGAAGGCTGTCAGCTATCCTGGCGTTTTGACGTACAGACCAAAACTTATTTTGACTTCTGCAGTCTTATTTTGTTTTGATTTATCTTTATATCTTTGTAACCACTCATCCAATTGGTGTAAATTGATTTTGACGCAATATGGAATTCATTCCTTGGAAGCTATTGGTATGCTGGCTTTATTGCCTCAGATATAGTCACGCCTTTGAAAATGTCTGCATTAAAATTCTTATTTTATTTTATCTACAAGTATTGCAAAAAAAACTAAAAAAACTCAAGGAAAAACTTCTGGCTACATTACATTTTGTGAATTATACGCTAGCAAAAGTCTGTTTGTTTTACACTGAAAATGCTACTCAATACAATAAGGCGTCAAGTTCATAACTGTTCTTAAGATGTCGTTTGAGTATATAAGTGTTCTTAAAGAAAACTGATAACAGATTTGGATCAAAAATTCTAGGAGAAATAAAAATCATACTAGACGGTTGAAAATAATTATACTCTGTTGTATTGTCTAAAAGTACTGTCTTAGAACCTTTGAAATTCTTTCGCTGCATATTAATACCAAAAAAAAAATTTAATTTATGTTACATCTACTGGAGCACTAGAAGTCATATGAAATACTGTTATCATTTAAAACCGGGAATTACAGAATAGGAAAATGCGTATGCAAAATGTGTTTATGTACACTTTATCATCTTCAGGCCTCATTACTTTAACAGCTGGTGTGCTCTTTGGTTGGCGACAGCTATTCTTGCTTCATTGGATTCACCCTGAAACAAAAAGAAAATATCGTTGTTACAATTGTTAAATTCTTGATCAACACAGTTCATTGCCATTTTATCAGGATAGAGGTAACAGACTCATGAATGCGACGACCACCGCCGCCGGGGATTAAACCCAGTCAACCCAATAATTATGCACTTTACTGGTTATATTAATATTGACTAATTAAAGGCGATTGTGCTGTGGCGAGTCGCAGCACAACAGTTGGATTAAAGATGTATTTACCCAATCCCAATGCACCTAACCAGTAGCTTCTTAATTTGCGTTTAAAACCAATCGAGTCCGCCCTTAACTGATAGTAGAAGGAGTAGTGGTTCTTCATTTAAAATATGAAGAATTTGCATAATTAGGCATAGCGTTATTGCCGTCAGCCTTATTTTAAACTTGTACACTGTTTTATTTATTATTATTATATCCTAGTGAGCTTTAGGAAGTCCCACCTTTTGTAGTTACACCACCTGCCTTCCCCGCTCGTCGCGAGATAGCATATCTTTCACTCCTTAGGAGGCCGTCCCAGGCTCTTATTAACTTAACTTAGTTTATAGCCTTATTATTAACCTTATTATTCCGCAAGATTTTTCCTCTGCATCCAGCAAATATTTTCCCAACCGCCTCCAGGACTGCCCATTCAGCCCCGCCTTTAACATATCCATCGTGAACATTGCCATTCCCTGCAGGTCGTCTCTAAGCTCCTTCAAGATTGGGCAGATGGCTATGAAGTGTGCAACGTCCTGTTTCGCATTCATATTATAGAGACTGCACAGCTCATTACCCTCGCGTCTACCTCGACCATATGGCACGTAATTAAGGGAAAGTATCTCAGTTCTTCTTCTTCTTCTTCTTGATTGGCCCGATGCATGCATCACAACCGTTCGACGGTCTCGGCCGCTGCCAACAATGTCCGCCAGTCGCTTCTGCTCCGTGCGAGCTGGGACCAATTGGTCAAACCAAGCTTGGCAAGGTCTGCCCGAACCTGGTCATCCCATCTCAGTCGAGGTCTCCCCCGCCTGCCTCTTCCTCCGAAGTCAGCCGCCTTCGAATAATAAGCTTTCCTTACTGGAGCTTCTTCGTCCATCCTGGTGACATGTCCTAACCAGCGCAGCCGCTGTTGCTTTATGCGCTTGACCAGACAGGTGTCCCCATAGAGCTCATACAGTTCGTCATTATTTCGAATGCGGAAAACATCGCCAACTTTTAAAGGTCCATAAATCCTCCGAAGAATCTTTCGTTCAAACACGCCAATCGCCGCTTCATCCGCTGCTGTCATTGTCCATGCTTCTGCGCCATATTGCAGGACTGGGATGATTAGCGACTTGTATAGGGCTAATTTTGTTCTTCGCTTGAGGTCTCTGCTCTTGAGCTCTCTACTTAGCCCGTAGAAGCATCGGTTTGCAAGAGTGATCCTTCTTCGGATTTCCAGACTGATGTTGTTGTCGCTGGTTATCGTCGTTCCGAGGTAAACAAAATCCTCAACAACTTTAAAGTTGTATTCTCCCATTGTAACAAATTGTCCAAGACGCAAGGACTTTTTGTCCGCGGATACAAGGTATTTCGTCTTGTCCTCATTCACCGCTAGACCCATCAGTTCTGACTGCCTCTCAATCTCTGAAAACGCCCTGCTTACCGCCCGTTCGTTTTTGCCGATGATGTCGATATCATCGGCATATGCGAGTAGCATTAGATCTTTATGAATAAAGGCGCCCGTTCTGTTGGCATGTGGGCACTGGCGCAGTATATATTCCATCAGTAGATTGAAGAAGTCGCACGATAAGGTATCGCCCTGCCTAAAACCTCTCTTGGTATCAAATGGTTCGGAAAGGTTCTTTCCTATTTTGACGGAGCTTTGTGTACTTCTCAACGTCATCATGCAAAGACGGACGTACTTTGCTGGTATACCAAGGGTAGACAAGGCTTCAAAAACCTTGACCTTATCGGCGTGTCGAAGGCTGATTTATAATCAACAAATAGATGGTGTGTGTTGATGCCTCTCTCATAGGTCTTCTCCAGGATTTGTCGTAATGTGAATATCTGGTCTGTGGTGGATTTACCAGGTCTAAAGCCACACTGATAAGGTCCAATCAGTGTGTTAATAAGCGGCTTAAGACGTTCACAAATAATGCGCGACAGAACCTTATATGCAATGGGAAGGAGACTGATCCCGCGGTAGTTGGCGCAAACTGCAGGGTCTCCTTTTTTAAAGATTGGGCATAGAACACTTAAATTCCAATCGTCGGGCATGCTTTCGTCAACCCATATACGGCAAAGAAGTTGGTGCATGCACCTTACCAATTCTTCCCCTCCAGCCTTGAACAATTCAGCGGGCAGCTCATCAGCGCCAGGTGATTTATTGTTCTTTAGCCTTTGTATGGCTAAGCAGACTTCCTGTTGGGTCGGCGGGTCTATCTCTATGTTGTCGATTGGCGGCATCGCTACTTCTCTAGAGGCGGCATCATGTTCGTCATCGCCTCCCAGTAGGTTGGAGAAGTAGCTTCTCCATTTGTTAAGCGCCACTTGCGGATCGGTGACCAGATTCCCGTGTTCGTCTTTGCATTGTGCGACTCTGGGCTTAAAACCTTCTGTTAATTGCTTAATTTTTTGGTAAAATTTTCGAGTCTCACTCATGCCGAATAACATCTCGACTTCCTCGCGCATGCGCCTTTCCTGCTCGCTCTTTTTCCTTCTAAAGAGGCGCTTCCGCTCTTTCTTTTTCTCCCGATATCGCTCATTAACAGCCCGCGTTGCTCCCGACTGCAGAGTTCTCCTGTAGGCTGCGTCTTTTTCTGCAGTAGCAAGTCGGCACTCCTCATCGTACCAAGTCCGACTTCGAGGGGACTCGGAGTACCCGAGTATCTCCTTGGCAGCCGTACTCATGGAGTGTGATATACGATTCCACTGTTCGCATATATCGGAAGAAGATGGGGAGGTTTCCCTGAGCAGTTGGGCGAGTTTGGCTTTGTAGGCTTCAGAGGTCCCTTGTGAATGCAGCTTCTCGACGTTTAGCTTTCGACGTGTGCCAGAGCGTGAGGCATTTGCCACACTGAGCCGCGTGCGTACCTTGGCTGCAACCAGGTAGTGATCCGAGTCTATGTTGGCTCCTCGAATCGCACGCACGTCTAGTACACTCGATGAGTGCCTTCCGTCGATCACAACGTGATCAATCTGATTTCGTGTTCGTTGATCAGGGGACTTCCAGGTCGCCTTATGGATGTCGAGGTGTTCAAATCTCGTACTACTTATGACCATGTTCCGGCCTGCAGCAAAGTCTATTAGCCTCTCTCCGTTACCGGAGGTTGTTTCATGAAGGCTAAATCGTCCGACTGTCGAACCAAAGACTCCTTCTCTCCCGATTTTCGCGTTAAAATCGCCTAGCACGATCTTTATGTCGTGATCGGGGCAGCGCTCGTATAGTTGTTCCAGGCGCTCATAGAATTCGTCTTTTGTCGAGGTGTCCTTGTCTTCTGTTGGCGCGTGTGCACAGATAAGACTAATATTAAAATATTTTGCCTTAAGTCTAAGCGCGGCAAGCCGCTCATCAACTGGTGTAAAGCTGATGACTGAGTGGAGTAGTCTATCACTCACTGCAAAGCCGCACCCAAACTCGTGCTTGGAAACATGCCCGCTGTAGTATATCTCCCAGGGAGGTGGTCTCGGTTTTTTCTTCTCTTTTGGTAGCTCTATTTTCTTGTTCCCATATCCAATCCATCGCATTTCTTGGAGTGCAGTAACGTCCGATGAGTATTTTTTGAGGACTTTCACCAAGTCGATATCATCACCCTCTCTGTTGAGGGTACGTACATTCCAGGTGCATATCCTCAAATCGTGGTCCTTAAAACGTTTGCGTGGGTCGTCGTCAGGGGGGGTCCGTATCCGAGGCATTGTAGTTGCAGTTTTCATTGGTGGTGATTTTTACGGTGGTGGGTACCAAACCCGACGCACTAACCCTATATATTATACCCTGTAGGGAAGGGCGGGTCGCCGCTCACGTTAGTCAGCAGCAATGCGGGTGCATTGCTACTGCTTACGGTGGTCACCACGAGGAGGTGTGAGTCGACTTGGGACGTAGTAAGCCAGGATCACACTGGGTTCGCCAAGTTGAACCGATCAGCAGCTTTACCTGACCACATACGCCCCCATTAGGTCCAGAAGATCTATTACTAGAAGTTCTGAACGACCACAAAAAAAACAATTCAGATAGTCCTGTCTCCAAGTGAATGGCACAAGTTGGTGTATTGTTTGCGAGAAGGAATATTTTTTGAAAAAAAAAACCTTAGCAGTTTTTTTTTCACATTTTCATGCGACTCCCATTCCCAATCTTTCGCTGCATAGCACCTAATAGATGTGGAAGTTGCTTGGAACATTTTATACTTTGTACTACCGCTCGCACTTTTCTTTTCCATGAAAAGTTTCCACCTGCTATTTAATGCATTTTTGGACTCTCCAACTTTCACTTCAATAATCCTTTTAAAGGAAATATTTGGGGTTAATATCACTCCTAAATACTTGTAAAATTTTACTTTGGAATGTCCAGCTTTCATATCTTGCCATCCTTCCTCTTCCATTCTGGACTACCATCACTTTGGATTTTTCCATGTTAATCAGTAGTCCCCATTTCTGGCAATAATCTTGTACTTTGTCTATCATCTCCTGCAGCGTCAAAGGTGAATCAGCAATAAAAACCATGTCATTTTTTTTTTTTTTTTTTTTTAGCTGTTTGGAATTTATTGAATCTTCTCTTAATGAGACTAACAATAAGTTTTCAAATCTTAATCTAGAAACTATTATAAAACCATCCCCTATTGGGGGTGGTTTATGTTCCGCGGCCCTTTAATTCAGTCGCTGGGTTGGTAGGTCTTTTCTTCTGAGACGAGAATGCGTTGCTTGCAGGGTGAGAGATTGTGCAAGTTCATTAGGGTGCGCAAGAAGCTTCTCGGAATATTTGCGTTTCAGGTGCTGTATTTCAGTTTCGACCAATGGGATCCTTAGGTCGTTGTGGATACACTCGTTGCGAATGTACCATGGCGCTCCAGTGAGTGTTCTAAGAATTCTTGATTGTGATCTTTGAAGAATGTCCACACTGCTCGCACAGGCATTTCCCCATAGTTGCGAGCCATAAGTCCAGACTGGCTTTATGATGCTTTTGTACAGTAATACTTTATATTCCAGTTTTAGAGGGGAACGGGAGTTAATTAGCCAGTGAAGGCTGTTGGCCTTTAGCTTTATTTGAAGTTTTTTCGAGTCTATGTGTTTGCGCCAGGTGAGCCGTCTGTCGAGGTGTACTCCAAGGTATACAACATCGTTTGATTGGGGTATCAAGGTCGCGTTTAGGGATATCTGGGGACAGGTGTTTCTGTTGAGTGTAAACGTCACGTGTTTACACTTTTGCTCATTGATCTTTATGCGCCAGTTGGCCAGCCACTCCTCCACATTAGCTAGGTGGCTTGCCAAAAGTCTTGATGCGATAATTGGACATCGTGATCTGCTTAGAATTGCCGTGTCATCCGCAAATGTGGATATTGTTAGTCGGGGGTCTGTTGGGATGTCTGCAGTGTACAATACATACAGAAAAGGACCGAGAACGCTACCCTGTGGCACTCCGGCTCCAATGGTGAACTCTTCCGTTGTGTACTCATTTTGTCGGACAGAGAATACTCTGTTGCTGACATAACATTCTAAGAGTTGGTGAGTATTTGGGGGAAGCAGTGTCTTAATTTTATAAATAAGACCGTCCAACCAAACGCGGTCAAATGCTTGGGCAACATCTAGGAAAATTGCGGAGCAGTATTCGTGGTGCTCATACGCCGTCCGAATATCCGAAGTTAAACGGTTGACTTGCTCAATGGTCCCGTGTTTTGCTCGGAACCCAAATTGATGTGAAGGAATTATATTTTGTGCATGCGTATCAATTTTGCGAAGTAAGATCTTCTCAAATACTTTTGATAGGCAAGGTAGAAGGCTTATGGGTCTATATGATGACGCTTGAGTTTTATCCTTTCCTGGTTTCGGAATCATTATGATTGTAGATTTCTTCCACTGAGTTGGAAAGTATCCACATCGCAGTACAGCATTAAAGATTCTTGAGATATATGAAATGGCAGGACTTGGAAGTTCCATGATCATTTTAGGCGTAATAAGATCATATCCTGGTGCTTTCTTAGGATTAAGTTCTCTGATAACATTTTTTATTTCAAGCGAATGAACTTTGATTGGGCAAGTCTGTGCGGCATTAGGAATCAATGGCAGTGCATATGCATTAGTTGGTGGGTTCGGCTGGAAAACATTTCTTAGGTGAAGTGCGAAAACATTTGCCTTTTCTTCGTCGCTGCGGGCCCATCTTCCTCTCTGATCCCTCAAAGGCGTGTCTACCTTAGCAGGTGGCTTTATGCTTGCATGTGCTCTCCATAGGGGGAATTTGGTGTTTGTGGGCGATAATTTTTCGATGTAGCGTCTATGGGCTAACTGCTCCTCTGCTTCGAGTGCTTTGTGGAGTACGCGTTCTGTATGTCGCAGGCGAGTCCTTGCAGCTGGCGACCGATTGCTCTGCCATTCTCTTCTTGCACGCCGCTTCTCCGTGACCAGCCGGTCTATGTAGCTGCTCGTTAATCTACGATCTTGCTTAGGTGTTGTTGTCGTTGTTTGTGGGTTCGAGTGATAAGCAGCTGCGGTAATAATTGAGCTTAGGGCTTGGACTGAGGTTTCAATTTCTTCTTCGCTGTTGATGGTTGGGCTCAGTTCAATGTGACTGCTGATATATTTTTTGTATTTGAGCCAGTTTGTCTTATGGGATGTCAGTCTCCGAGGATACTCTCTGATTTGAGGGCACTCTAGAAGGGTGAAAATAATTGGAGAATGGTCTGACGACAAATCTGCGAGTGCTTCTGCAGTTACCAAGTTTTGTGGAACTTTTCTTGTTATGGCAAAGTCTATAAGGTCGGGTATTTTCTTAGGATCTGCTGGCCAATATGTAGGCCTACCCGGAGATACATAGTCGAGTTTGTTTGTTGCGCGCATGAGAACGCTATAGAGTTGTTTCCCTTTTGGATTAGTCAGTCTCGAACCCCAGTGGGGGTGTTTCGAGTTATAGTCACCCGCTGCTAAAAAGCGTTGACCGAGTGTATTAAAGAAATCTAGAAATTGATTTTCTGATATTGCGAAGCGTGGCGGACAATAAACCGCTGACAAGGTGATATTGCCTCGTTTGGATTCTACACATATTGATGTGGCTTGTAGGTAGTTTTGCGAAAATCCCGGTATTGGGTAATGCTTAATGCGGTTTCTGACAAGGATGCCAGTTCCGCCATGGGCCTTACCATCTGGGTGATTTGTGCCGTAAAATGCATACCCCGATAATTGGAAGTTGTATCTGTCCGTCAGATGAGTTTCCGCAAGAAGCATTATGTCGATTTCGTTGTCTTGGAGAAATTTTGACAACTCCAATTTGTGTCGAGGAATGCCATTTGCATTCCAGAGTGAAACTCTTAGGAGAGCCATTATTTAGATTGTCGCGAGGCGAGCATTTGAATGAGGATGCCTTGATTCCTCATTTGTTCTTGCATTGTGTTTTGCATGTATACTATGAAATCCTGCAGTGTTTGCTGCAACGATAGGAACATGTTTTCTAATCTACTATAGTTTGATGGTTGTTCCGCTTGTTTGTTAATTGTTGGCAGAGCCGGCTCAGTTCGTGTTTCGTGTGAGGCTGTGGGTGAGGGTCTATCCATTCCTAATTTTAATGCACTTGCAAAAGAAACGCCTTGGGTGGTACTCGATGGGGCAAATGACGATCTAGCAGCTTTGGTAAAGAATACTCCAGGAGTCGATTGCGAGGGTGTAAACTGATTAAGGTTTCCATTGGAACGTGCAAATTCTGTGCGCGTATTAATCCTGCTCTTCAGATCTTTGTAGACTGGGCAACCTCTGTAATTTGCAGTGTGATTGCCTCCACAGTTACTGCAATTTTTAGCAGACTTGTCCTCCTTGCTGGCAGGACATGTAGCAGTGTTGTGCAGCTCTCCGCATGCTACGCAAACAGGTCGCAGAGCGCAGTAGGCTTTAGTGTGCCCAAATTCTTGGCAATTGGTACATTGCACTGGATTTGTACGTTTGTGGGGCTCCTCTACAGTTATTCTGCGGTGCAATAAAAACTGTAAGTTGTATATTGGGTGCACAGCATTTTTTTTGGAAGCTGTGTCTTCTGGACTTAGCTCAACTTTGAATAGTGGCTGGGGTATTTTGTCTCTGTTCATAAGGTTTATTACGGATTTGACTTTAAATCCCTTATCTTCTAAGGCATTACCGACTTCCGTTGATAGTACACTTGATTCAATGCCTTTGATTACCACTTGTAGGCCTTTGCAGCTTTTTAGTTGGTAGGTGTAATAGTTTTTGTTTTCAGTTCTTAAGTATTTTTCGACAGTGCGATAGTTTTCCTCGGTGTTAACTTGGAGCTTCGTTTCGCGTATGTTGCCTTTGCTGACTGATGTCACATAAAAGTTGTTGTTGCCGATTAGTGGGATGAGCTTTGTAACTAGGGTCGCGCAGTTGTTATCTCTTATGTAGAATGGTGGAGGCCTTGGTTTTGCGGCAGTTGGAGCCGTTTCATCGCACTCAGCATCAAGATGTTTGCCGAGAATTTGGAACCTATTTCCAGTTAGGGGATCTTTGTCCACAGGTAAATTGCTTGTTTTGTTAATTTTTGGAGTATTGCCGCTTTTTTTGTTTTGTGGGCTTAGTTTTCGTTTGTTTATTTGTACATACCGATCGATGCCAGTCTGCACATATGAGCGTGTGTTTGGTGTTGTGGTTCCTTGTGTTTGTGTTGGTGGGAGTGCGTGCTGCGTTGACATTTTTGGAAGATGGTTGGTGGTGATCGATTTATTTTGCGTACTTGTTGTTGTTGTGCATGTTAAAGTTGATTGAGCTGTAGTAAGCGTTACAGTACTCATAGTGGGCAGAGGTGAGGGGCATTGGGCACTCCATGTCGGAGCTGGAGAAAGAGAGCTTACGTTCGCAGTGCTGGTTGGTTTTAGCGTGCTGGTGGGGTCGGGAGAAACTACTGCAAAGTAAGCATTGTTGCGGTGTATTGATAGTCGGCGATCGTCTTGCTGTTGTTGCATTTGAGCAGCGAGTTCACTCTGACTCATGGTGTTGTTGGTATTTTTGCCAGTTGCATTTGTAGCACTTCTGTACGTTGTCATTTAATTAAATATGATTTAATTAAAGATCAACAAATTAGATATAATTGGACAACATAAGCACGAGTGCTTATGAAAGTCCAATAGCGTCTTTTGTCGCGGGTCGAAGAATTTATTTAAATAACCGATTTGAACACTTTTATAACGTTTATAAACGGAGCTCGAGAAAAACACGTCTGACCTCGTCGGCGGTTCGACAATGAAAACTTTTGGGAACACATCCGCTGTTGAACATTTTTTTAAAAGCCTCTTTTAGCTGTACAGAAAGGTATCAAAAGCGTGCAGCAGGAACTCCGCAGGAACTCTATCTTCCCCTGGGGCTTTTTCGACTTTATTTTGGCATCTGCAGTTGCAATTTCACGGTCCACCTCATCGTGTTCAATAATCGGCAGCTACCTGGTATACGTTGTTTTTATGTCGTTGAACAGCAGCGCTCTATAGTATTCAGCCAGATTTCGGCGGTTATTTGAATTCCTCTTCTTCCTGTTGAGCCGTTTATTTGCCTAAGGTTAGGTTAGGTTGCGTTGGGTGAGAGCGACGAGTCAGTCTCCCACTTAGGCCACTTTAGGCCCACTGCGATGCCATATTTATCCTCTAAACAATTGTGGATGTCTCCGAGAGGTTGAGTAGCAGAAGTTGACCAAGTGTCCTGAGTCTCCTTCTACTTAAGGCGGGGCATTGGGACAAAAGGTGTTGTAACGATTCCTTCTCTTCTTCCTGTCCGCAACTTCTGCAGCAGTTATGGTAAGTGACGCCTAGCCGTGCTGCGTGTCCCGTGAGGGTCCCCACCAGAAGTGATATGTGTTCCCTTCTGTGACGTAAAAGTGTGTTAGTACGTTTTTAATCGAATGTTGGCCCCGTAAGCCTTACTACTTCACAGAAGGAAAAGTTCTTCAAGCGATTCGGAGCGAGACGAAGTGTTTCAGCTTTTGTGTGAAGCTTGTATGTCGCCATAGGCATCCCTATCGTGCTCTTTCCTGAAAGGAGCTCGATGGTGGTACCTATTCTGGCCAGTTTGTCCGCAGACCCATTTCCTTCTATATTGCGATGACCAGGCACCCATATAAGGTGTATACTCAATTGCCGTGCGATCTCACTCAGAGATGAGCGACATTCTGTAAGTGTTTTAGCATTGTTGGTATGTGAGTCAAGTGGTTTAAGGGCGGCTTGACTGTCTGAGTACATATATACATTTCTTTCCTTGACCGTGAGTGTGCTAAGGTAGGTGGAAGCTTCCTGGATGGCTACCACCTCTGCTTGGTACACACTACAGTGATCAGGAAGGCGGAACGATAAGTTCAAAACTAGGTTAGGAGAGAAAAGTCCCCTCCTACTTATTCGTTGAGCTTAGAGCCATCAGTGTAGATGTTAATGGCGTTACTTCTGCTGTGGGGAAGGTTGACCCAATCGTTTCGGCTTGGGATATAGACGTCGTAATAATTGTCGAACTTCGTTTGTGGTATACAGTAGTCTGTAATTAATGGTATACCCATTTGGGCTTCGAGTATGGTGGCGTGTCCCGAATTGCCTCTGTACCAGGTATCGGGTTCTCGTAGTCTTAAGGCTGTTGTGGTAGCCATTTGCTTAGCTACGAGGTCTAGTGGTGAAGGTGAAGAAAAGTATTTAGCGCTTCAGTTGGTGTCGTGCGGAGAGCGCCGCTAGTACAAATTTCCGCACTTCTCTGTACTTTATGCAGATTGTTCAGGGCTGATGTTTCCCGAGTGCTGGCCACCATACTAGAGCTCCGTAGAGTAGTATGGGGCGTATTACGGCTGTGTAAAGCCAATGTACAATGGATGGGAAAATACCCCATTTGCGGCCAATGGCTTTTTTACAAAAGAAAAAAGCAATTGTTGCCTTTTTTATGCCTTCATTTATGTTGTCGTTCCAGAGTAGTTTCTTGTCTTAAATGACACCCAAGTATTTGGCATTGTCATCATATACAACGAGCTGATTTTGGGAGGAATGAAATCAGGAATTTTGTACATCCTAGTGAAAAGATTTAATTCCACAAGATTTTGTTTACGGAGCAAGTGTTGTCTGTGCGTGCTGCATAAGGTCACACAGCGTTTGAGAAAACATTCCGCATTTAAGAATGGCAATATCATCCGCGTAAGCCAACACCATGTGTCCCTCCTCTTCCATCAACCATAGCAGTTGGTTAATTGTTACGATCCATAGTAGAGGAGAGAGAACACCTCCTTGCGGAGTACCTCTACTTACAAATCTGTGAGCAGTTGCACCGCCAAGTTGGGAGTACACCGTTCTGCTGGTTATCAATTGGTCAATAAATCTTACTAGCGGCACATCTGCTACCACATATGTCAAGGCAGAGGTGATGGCGATAGGTTGGACGTTATTGAAGGCACCCTTGATGTCAAGAAATGCTACTAAAGAAAGTCTCTTACTTCAAGTGATCTTTCAATCCTTGAGACCAGGAGTGCAGAACGGTTTCAGTAGACCTACCCTTGCTGTATGCATATTGGGTGTGTGCTAGATAAGCGGGACTAATAGTTTGCCTCAAGTGTGCATCTATAAGTCTCTCGAGATTTTTAAGAAGAAACGATGATAGGCTGATTGGCCTATAGTCGTTTGGTTTTACATGTAAACCTTTGCCAGCTTTCGGTATTAAAATTACTTTAGTTTCTCTCCACCTAGTGGGGATGTAGTTGACCTTAAGACAGCTTACATTGATTGTGTAAAGCCAGGTCATTGTGTAACCAATGGTTTGCTGTAGTTGGGCAGGATATATGTTATCGAGACCTGGCGACTTAAATGGTTCGAACGAATCGATAGCCCATTTAATTTTGGTCTCCGTGACAATGGTTTTGTCGTATTGCATAGAAAGGTCGGTTGGCCTAACCTGAGGTATTAAGTTAAGGGAGCATTCAAAAAGTGAGTGCTAAGCAGAAGATTTAGGGATTCTTCACTTGAGTCGGTCCAGGTTCCGTCTGTTTTTTGTAAGAGTCCTGGCGAGGTTGGTGAGCCAGCCAGGATCTTTCTAAGCCGTGATGCATCAGAAGTAGATTCAATAGTAGTAGTAGTAGTAGTAGTAGTAGTAGTAGTAGTAGTAGTAGTAATTTATTTTGCTTTTTTTTTCTCGGGTTGTACAATAAACATTTAGCTTAAGGTGAACAAAATAAATTAATTAATCTAGGCATGGCTTTTAGCCGTCAGCCTTTTAATTTAACAAATAAAGTACTAAGACAATTAAAAAAAAAAACATGTTATAAAATTTAAATTTGCTTATTTTTACGTTTAAGTTTGTTGAACATAATTACATTAATACTGACAAAATTTGTTTCCTATACTCCAATGTTGATTTTAGGAACCTGACTAAATTCGTCCAATCGTTTGCGCTTTAACAGTTAAGCACATCAATTAAGGCGCTTGTATCCAAGATGGCTTGACCAAAGTGCAGAACTCTGAACTCCCTTAGTACAGGACATCTTCCCAGAAAATGCTGGATATCTTCAGATTCTCCTGTATTGCATAGTGGGCAGATATGGCTTTCCACTTGCTGGTAAATGTTTCCCTGGAGCAAAATCATATCACATCTGGCTTTCATCACCCATGAAATGTCTCTCGGCTTTATATTCAGATACCTTTCTCCTATATCACTGTCTAGATATTTATAGAATCTGGCGAAACTACTGTTTTTCCGTTGCAAATATAAATCCTTCTGAGTGCTTTTTAGCGTAGCTAGCATTTGTGCGCATAATCCGTTCCATTGGGACCTCGAGATTTCCAAGTCGTGCCAATCTAAGCAATTTGAGACACATAATGCTTTTAATTCCTTGGCCCAAAATATATTTTTTTGAAGGATTTTTTGAGCTAGTAGGTTTGGAAGCCGTTCGGATTTATACTCAAAAAGAACCTTGGCAATATAATTGACATGTTGTCCAAAAGAGAAAAGGTGGGCATACTCTATATTGCCTTCCAAAGCGAGTGCATAGTCCGGTGTGGTTGGAGGCAGGTTTAAAATTTTTTTCAAAAATAAAAGCTGGAACTTATCGACCTCTTTAAAGCAGCTATAACCCCAAATCTGCGCAGCATAGGTTTGTATAGACCTACACACGGCATTGTAGACTTTCAATTTGGAATTTACTGGTAAATTCCTATTGTAAACCAATTTACTCCAGGACACATTTATGCTTGTTTTGGCTAGGTCTGTACGCTTCTGGATGTGTTTCTGAAATGATAGCTTTGGCGTGAGTATCATTCCCAGATAGCAGTATTCTGAGACAATCTTTACAGGCAAGTCTTTAAACCTCCATTTTTCAGCTGCTGCTAGACGCCCGCCTTGCCTGAATATCATTATTTCAGACTTCGTCATATTAACCTCCATATTCCAGCGGTCGCAATATTCTTCCAAGCGATAAATCATGCGTTGCAATACTCCTGGATCGTCGGCCAAGATAACAATGTCATCTGCATATAACAGCACACGAACATTTACATCTCCTATGTGCAGGCCTCCACCCAGGCATTCGTGGATATCATTTAAAAATAGTGTAAAGAGGAGTGGTGACATAAGACACCCTTGCCTTACGCCCGATTTGACCTCAAATGTCTCTGACAATTCTTCTCCAGTCCAGACCGCCGCTCGTGTATCGCTGTAGATGCGCTCAATAAAGTTTAGAATTTTGTTCGAGACTCCGAGCATATGAAGCTTGTACCACAAAATTTTCCTGGGAATTTTATCAAAAGCTGCCTTAAAGTCGACAAAGAACGCATAAACTTTTTTTCTTTGATTCCATTTCAGATATACTATGGATGTAAGGTTGAAAATGTTATCCATGGTAGAATATTTTCGTCTAAAACCTGCCTGAATCTCATTTAATACGTTGTATTCATCAGCCCATCTCGTCAGTCTATCGTTGAGAACACCCATCAGAATCTTCGCCGCACAATTAATGAAGGATATTCCTCTGTAGTTTGATGCAGAGTTTATATCGCCTTTTTTGTAGATGGGAAATATGATGCTTTTTGAGCAAGCGGAGTCTATGCTTTCCCCTTCATACATCCTATTAAAAGTATGAGCCAGTTCTTCCAGGAGTTCAATTGGCGCATTTATATAGCACTCGTAGCTTAGTCTATCTTCGCCTGCTGCTTTATTTAATTTCACCATCTGAAGCATTTTCTGGATC
The DNA here is from genome assembly GCA_018904235.1 of Lordiphosa stackelbergi. Taxonomy (NCBI): domain Eukaryota; kingdom Metazoa; phylum Arthropoda; class Insecta; order Diptera; family Drosophilidae; genus Lordiphosa; species Lordiphosa stackelbergi. The sequence goes on along the minus strand of JAEIFU010000088.1, from coordinate 239,138 downwards.
TCCTCAACAGTTACGCAATTATCCAGAAGTGGTATTTCGAACCAGTTTCTCGCGTACTCAATATCCGGAGCTATTTGCTGCTGATTTAAAAGTTCCTTGAACACCACTTTTCTTGCCTTAAAGCACTCATTGTCGAACCATTTCTCTCTGCTTTCAAAAGACACTACACGGGGGCTTTTATGGGGCAGGGCTTCCTCGATTACATTTCGCATATCATGTAGCTGAAGTTCCGGTTTTTCCTGTCGCATCTTACGTAAATTTAACATCACTCTGTCCTTATACTGCGATATATTTTGCGGGTTCGGCTGAAGTTTTCGTAATAGTTTCAGGCTCTTCCCTCTGGTTGCATTTTCTACCCCCAGAAATAGTCGAATGGGTAAGTGGTCTGACCATGATTTGTTGTCCACTTCGAAATCCTGAACTCGCTCCAACAGAGTACAGGCTATTGCCGCTATATCATTTGTGGAGCTTCCCACAGTACTTATGAAGGTGTAACTGCCATCTTTGTCTCCCTTGGTGATCCCATTTAGCACAATAACTCCGTTGTCTGAACAGAATCCCATAAATTTTCTTCCTTTGCCGTTCTCCACTTTGTCCAATGCTTTTCTTGCCTCTAGATTTTGAATACACGCTGGAGTTTCTACATTACTTAGATTCTGTGATAAGCTTCCAATTCGCACGTTTGTGTCGCCAATAATCAGCGGATTTGTTAGATGATTTTCTGCCAGATATTCTTCTACCGCCTGGAACTCCTGAGACCAATTGCAGCCTCTTATGTATACTGGTACTAAGGAAAAAGTCGAATTAGCTGAATTTATTTCCAGGACTTGCACATCGTCTGTAGTTTTCTCTATGTGACTGATTCCTTGTTCTCGCAGCTCATTTTTAACTCCCACTAGTGTGCCTCCGCTTGCTCTGCCGAATGCGGCGTTTCGGGTAGCTGGTTTCCAGTATGTTTTAAAGCCACAAAAGTATTTTTTACAATGTTCCACTCTAGACTGCATAACGTGAGTTTCAATAATTACAATAATATCATGGGACTTAACATATTCTAGAAAAGATAAATTATTACACTTATTTTCTAAACCATTTATATTATATGCCAGTATTCTAAGAGTCTTTGACGTGTTCTGGTGGACTCCTATATTTGTTGCTGCTATTGGTTGTTGTTGCCTTCTTAGATCTGCTGGCGGTGCTCTTCGTTTTTTGGGGCTAGTCTTGTGTTTAGCTTCTCATAATCCAAGTCAATATTAAAAGAACTGCCATAAATTTTCTTCATCTCCATTAGTCTGTTTTCTGGTCCGCACATGAGCTTTAGGTCTTTGCTAGATTCAATATTACTACAGTAATGGAGATGAGAGTTTTATCTAAAACCTCTCTTCTATTTTTGATAATAAAGGTGGGGTCATTCCCTTTATTGGCAATATGCAAATCCGTCTGTAATAGGTAGTTGTACAGCGATTCACCGCGCTCATTTATATCTGTGCTGCCCCATTCTGTGTGGTGTGCGTTGGCATCGCCACCTAAAATAAGGCTTGTGTGAGTGTGACTGCTCTCAGTGTCATGAGCCAGATAAAAGGAGGCCAGCCTGATTGTGGAACTCCCCAGTTCCAGGCTGACTGTTGTGATATCAACATTACTAAATTGAGGAAGAAGTAGTGTTTTAAAATGTATTTTGCCTAAAATACATGTATGTATTTTTCCCTTACCCTCGGTGTGGAAAAGGTTGTATTTGAGTGTCCGTAAGCCATTGATTCTGTCACCAGAAATGAATGGCTCTTGAACAAAAACAATATCTACTTCGTCTGAGAATAGGCGAAGTAAAAGTTCAGCAGTTGCTGCTTTCGAGTGATGCAGGTTGATTTGTAGAACCCGCATCAAATAATAAAATTTATGGCTAATGCTTTATTTCCGGATTTAGCCATTTGAACATCCGACACCCACTTCACACAAGTCCCCATCATTTGCCTTTGCTTCCGTTTGGTTAAAACGGAAAACATAGACTAACGGTAAGCACTCGAACTAAAGTGAGGTTCTGGCTGTCAAATGGCCAAAGTCACAATTAGAATCTGTTGCTAAAAAGTTTCAGCACTAATTGATTGTCAGCACTATCACTTTTAAATTATAACGTACGCTTTTGTAGGGACGTAAAACGTAATGTTGTGCTTAGGTCGTCAACCAAAACCACCAAATTTAGTTTTTTATATTGTTCTGAGAAGCGCGGAAAATTTAGCACGCTAAATAGCACTTTATAAATTTAGCATCCACATATATTTTTAGTGTGCCCATATATACGCCAAAGAGGCCAAATACAGAAACGTCCGCACTGCTGGTCAGCTGTTTTGATTTATTTACAAAGAAAATTTAAAAGATTTACCAAGTTGTATGCTGCGCAACAGGAACACAGATCTGTTAATGCCATCGCGTTGCACCAAATTTCGGTTCAAGGTGTTGGGCGAGGATCCAATTATTGCCCGTTTGAGACACAACAAGGCCGATCTGTTTGTGATGTCGGGCTACAACTTGGAGAATTATTTTCATGTTTGCCGTTTGGGCAACAATAATTGTTTGGAGAAGTTTGTACAAGATATTGGCTAATTGGGCTACAGTGTGGGTCAGATGGAGCAGTTTGCGGAGTACATAATGCTTCATGCGGCCCTGACGGATGCCAAGTCACGCGACAAAATGGGGGTTGATAGTTGTTTGACAGTTCTTTGCAGAAATGCTGCTATCGTGTGCAGGAAGGTGGCTTGGAGAATCTGCAAACCATGGATTTGTACTATGCCACCATTTGGGCTGTCAAGTAAAACGTTACGCTAGAGATTAGAAAATATATTTTAAGTTTTCATTAAAAATTGTTGTTTTATTTGCCGTAAATTCAAAATCCTCTTCCTCGGGTTCACGTTTGACAGACACGCCTACACCCAGCTGGCACTGCTGCTCACGGCAGTCGCACCGCTATCCAACTCTATTATTAGCTGGTCTGCATTGGGTTAATTTTTGACCTCCAACAAGGAGAAGCCGGACGTGGCCGACACAGTTTTCGCGGTGACATGACATAACCCCCAAGGACTTATCGCCCAAATTTTATTTTATATCGCCCCAAAAAAATTTTTGGGCGTTGTGACCGGCCGAAAAAATAGTATTAAGTGGATCGCAGCTTACATAACAATAGTCAACAAAATTTAATAAAGAGTCTTCTCATTAAATTTGATACCTGATTCTGAAGTATTTTGGAATACTGAGTTCAAAAATTGACTAAAAATTTGTCTATCTTGTCGTTCTCCAGATATAGGCGGATATACTATTTGCTATTTTTTAAGAGAAGTTCCCACATAATTTGCCGTAACCTCTGAACCAATAAACCGATTTAACTTTTCTATCTTTCAAATGAAATATGTAAAAGCCTAGATCCACTACTTTATGTAATTGTGTGTGGTTAGTGATTTCACAGAAAATATACATTCTCAAAAAAAAAAGCATAGTTCGTTAGGGAAAACTGCTCATAATGTTCAGGGCGAATAACAAAATATTTTAAAATTCAAGAAAATTGTGGAAAAAAATGTATACAGGAGGTCTTGTGATAATATGTACTATGAACTATTTTTACTCGATGGAGTTCGCTTGGAGTTCGCCACAAATATGCCTACAACTATATTAGCTGACAAAAGTTGAGCGGTTTTAAGCTGACTGCTTAAATTAAGGTAGATCTAGTAGACTAAATGCGTGCAGTTTTACTTCTCTATGATATAGTAGCTGACCAAATTTTTGTCACTTCACATACAAAGTCCCAGTTTAGTTCCAAATCAAATCGTTTTACGAAAATCTAGACTTTAATTAAGAAAAATCTTTTTTTTAAACAATTGGTGCTTGATTCGGCGGGAGGTTATAAACTTGAAGTGTTCTATTCGTAGTTCAATTCGATGAACCCAAAAAACTCCAACCCCATTTTAAAGAGGATCAGCCGGTTTACAATTTTCTTTTATACTGGAAATTTGTCAGTAAATCAGGTAAAATTGTCTATACATTTTATATGCTTTTGAATGTCTTATATAAAAAAAAATAGAGGGAAGCTAACTTCGGCCATACCGAAGTTTATATACCCTTGGAGCATGATATAAGCTGCCAGTTTGATATATGGCTATACGATATACACTACATTTTTGACCGATCATTCCTATGGCAGCTATATGCTATAGTTATCCGATTTGAATCAAACTTGATAAAATTGTGTGGTAGTATATAATATTAATCTGTACAAAGGTTGGGAGCTATAGCATTGAAAACAGAAAAGTTTTTCTCACAAAAACTTCTATTTCAACCGTTCGTTCCTATGGTAGCTATATGCTAAAGTCATCCGATCCGGCCGGTTCCGACAAATGTGCAGAGTATTTGTACCAAAAGGCTTCGTGCAAAGATTGGTTAAGATAGCTTTAAAACTGACGGAGGAGATAGCATAGAAACAGACGGACAGACAGACATGGCTATATCAACTCAGCTCGTCATGCTGATCAAGAATATATATACTTTATGTGGTCGGAGATGCTTCCTTCTGTGCGTTACAAACATCCGGACAATATTAATATACCCTCTCCAAGGGTATAAAAACCTCATTCATTAGAAAACAAAAACAATAGATATCTTTCAAGATGATCGCTTTCAGCAGGGACTTATAAAAACTAGATCTTTTACATGATTAGAAAAAAATTATCAGTTCTGATCTCAATTCCACTTCGGTTTTCGTATAATCGTTTGAATTCGCCAACTTTCTTTTACAAATTTAAATGAAAGGTGTAAAGGAAATCTGTGGTTATTAGATCAAGGCTTGCCTTTTCTACGAATTGAGTTCACTTGACATTGAGCTGTCAGTTTCAACTGCATGAGCAATTCCACTTTTACTGAAATCGGATCCAGTAACCGCAGATATGAGTGTCACCTTTAATATAACATAGAGTTTAACGTACGAAGGTTTATACAAAACTGAAGTAGAATTGAGAACAGGCCTGTATGATTTAAGCTCTAGTGATAACAGAGACTGTAAAATGTCAAATTATTGTTTGTAAGAGTGAAAAATTTAACGTATATTACTGTTGTTGATACCGTACCCAAATAAAGTTTGCCTCAGATTTGGCAAACTTCTCCGCCTTCTCCTTCTAACCGTGAAAAACTGTCAGGGTCACAGTTTTAAGTTTGAACATAGTTACTTAATATATATTGAGTTTGGCCCAATATCTCTCTATTCTGTATACCATAATAAGATCCGAGCAAAAACACCGAAGATAAGCAAGTGCGCCACCCCATTTATTCAAATAAATTTTTAAAATAAAAGTAATTCAAAGCCATAGGAACCACATTACTTGGTTCAGGGTATTTTGCTGTCGGGGCACTCGACCACACTAAACACTTCTGCCTTCTAAATATAGGTATCTGAAAGCTTTCCTTATTTCAACACTGTCATATGGGATAGATATATTTACGAACAGTGATATGACTAGTTAGAATAAAATAAAAGTAGCATTTAATAACATATCTAGGTACTTATATAATCTCGGTCTAACTGACCATGTTACAATACACACAAACCACCTACTTAATACAAAGGTTAATTTTAAATAGAAAACTGGATTCACAGTAAAATATTGAAACTTTGCAAAAATAATATTTAATTATATCACAGTGTTACAGCGAAAATATACTTTCGAAATGACCTACCCCACGCTGTAGAGCAGGTCGAGTATAGCATTTCCTCATACTTGGTTTTCTCCTAACACCCCCAAAATCTGAAGTTATGGTCCAAAAACCGCTTTTTGCTTTTGTACCTCACTTAAATAGATATAACTCGCGAATGGACCGTCCGATTGTTCATATCCTTATCAATTCCGGTAGTGACGAGAGGAATCTAATACATTTTTATCAATGGTTTGACTAATTTGACTAATTTAACGCGATGGCTGAGAAATGCGGCTTACAGATCTGTCATTTTCCTTTTTTTTTTAGAAATTTGTACTTTGACCATCACTGGTTTTACTATTTTATTCTATGCGATTTTTTCTTAAAATTTATTATAAAAGCCCATTTAATTCTCCGTTGAACGGTTGTTGTCCCAATGAATTTGGATACCGTTTGACGAAGTTATGCGCGCATTTCTAAGTACACCTCGACAATCTAGTATTTTTTTTAGTCTGCCAACATATTTTTTGACAACCTTAACATAGGTGTCCCCTACAAGTATGTTCTGTTTTCTTTGGCGCCAGATTCAAAAAATATTTTTAAATTCTTATATAAATATATATTTTCATGTTTCACAATTTTTGGGTCAATAAATATGAGAAAGGTGAATCGCTAGCATGGATCAATTTTTGACTGTGATATGCGACACTAACTCGCTTATGGTTTCATCAAAATAATTTTAAATTTTAATTTCATGTACAAGAGTATCTAACTCTGACTGGTGCATTTTGTAGAGTCTGCAGATGTGTTCTCCAACTTCAGCCAACTCTAAATGTCAACTGTGGGCTGTAAGGGTCTTCAAGGGTCTTCGGTGCCAAAGGCAAAATTCAGAAAGAATATATATTCTTCATCAGCACTAAGAGCCGAGTCGAAATAGTCATGTCCTTCTATCCACATGACGAGCGGTCTGTCTGTCAAAGACGGTAAGAGCTACAGGTTTGCGACGCTTAGAAGGCATCATCTCTGACCGCATAAAGTATACATATATGTATATTCTTGACCAGCATGACGAGCTGAGTCAATTTAGCCCGTCCGTCTGTCTGATTCTACGTGAACTTATAGAGCGCTCGTCACAAAAGCTGCCATAGAAATTATCGGCCGGAAAAATGGTTCTTTCTATATATGCCCTCTGAAACTCTGTCGTTGTTAATCTTATATATTTTAAATCTGATCTGAGAAGTTTGGTCGAAATCACTAACCGATGAAGCGAGCTTTTTCAAGAGTATTTAAACTTCGACACAGACGAGGTTAGCTTTGCTGACTCTTTTGTTTTTAATATTGGCTCCCCCGCAAATTGGGAAATACCTCATACGGGCATTAAAATGACGTATATAGTATTTATTTTCAATGGTTGACAAAATGCATGTTGAAGTTTCCTTTTTGGAAGTAAAGGTGTTACTAATATTTCGCCAGTCTTCAGCAATTTAACAGGTATCTTAGCAGCACTAGCTGCTTTTTGGATTTTTGGACTTCTCTTTTGGCTCGATATTTGTATAACATATGCCTGACGGCCTCGCCCACTGCTATTACTGCCTACCAGTCCCTTCTGTTCCTCGCGAGCCCACTTACCCCTAGCTCTTACCGTCTTAGACAGACAGACCGCTGGACATGTGGATAGAAGGACATGACTATTTCGACTCGGCTCTTAGTGCTGATCAAGAATATACAATATATTCTTTCTGGCGTTTGCCTTTGGCACCGAAGACCCTTACAGCCCACAGTTAACATTTAGAGTTGGCTTAAGTGGGAGAACACATCTGCAGACTCTACAAAATGCACCAGTCAGAGTTAGATACTCTTGTACATGAAATTAAAATTTAAAATTATTTTGATGAAACAATAAGCGAGTTAGGGTCGCATATCACAGTCAAAAATTGATCCATGCTAGCGATTCACCTTTCTCATATTTATTGGCCCAAAAATTGTGAAACATGAAAATTTATATTTATATAAGAATTTAAAAATATTTTTTGAATCTGGCGCCAAAGAAAACAGAGCATACTTGTAGGGGGCACCTATGTTAAGGTTGTCAAAAAATATGTTGGCAGACTAAAAAAAATACTAGATTGTCGAGGTGTACTTAGAAATGCGCGCATAACTTCGTCAAACGGTATCCAAATTCATTGGGACAACAACCGTTCAACGGAGAATTAAATGGGCTTTTATAATAAATAAGAAAAAATCGCATAGAATAAAATAGTAAAACCAGTGATGGTCAAAGTACAAATTTCTAAAAAAAAAAAGGAAAATGACAGATCTGTAAGCCGCATTTCTCAGCCATCGCGTTAAATTAGTCAAACCATTGATAAAAATGTATTAGATTCCTCTCGTCACTACCGGAATTGATAAGGATATGAACAATCGGACGGTCCATTCGCGAGTTATATCTATTTAAGTGAGGTACAAAAGCAAAAAGCGGTTTTTGGACCATAACTTCAGATTTTGGGGGTGTTAGGAGAAAACCAAGTATGAGGAAATGCTATACTCGACTAGCCCAACAATATGTACTGGGTCTCGTGAAAAGTATGTTCAGATTTTTTTTTTTTGTAACACTGTGTATTTAATAAGGAACTTCATATTTATTTGATTTGCTAAATTTTGCATCGTCAAAAACTTGGTGTCCAGAAGATGCAAACAGGAAAGCTCTAAGCCTTTTTATTATAATGCCATGTAGCTTTGGAACAACCTACCTCATTCTATTAAGGGGGCGGTAGGGTTTTAAAATTATGTTTTTTTTTTATTTTTTTTATAATTTTTTTCTGAATGAACATAATGTCGAGAATATTGTGTACAAAGTTTAAGTCAATCCGAGTAAAACTTACGGAGTTACAGCGTTTCAAACGACCGGCCGTGCTACCTGATTGCTACTGTATGAAAAACTTTAAATCGGTTTTCCCGAAAACTACTTTTTCGTAGTCCGTGTTCACTGCCATTTGAAAACTACTCGACCGATTCATTTCAAACTTTCTACACATTTTCTTCATATAAAATACCTCCCCCCTACGTTTAGTAAAAATTTTTTTTTTAACATTAAGGGTGTTTCCCACCCACAAAATGGCGGAAATTTTAAAAAATTTTTAAATTAAAAAAAAAATAATCAGAGAACGTTGGGGGGTAGATTTGTTTATAATTTAACTAAATTTTTATGGTTTTTCCTTTTCAGATAATTTCCGGCCGAGTTACAGTGAACACCGCAAATTGTTTTTTTTTTTCAAGACGTCCTGGGGAAGCTCTGTCACGGGCTAATGGTTTAATATTTTTGCATGAAAAATTTACAGAACATAGTCAAAACTATGCTCAATAATGTATAGAAGGTTTGAATAAAATTGCTCAATCGATATTTGAGATAAAAAATCACTAAAAAAGTGATTTTTTTTACGCTGAAACCCTTACCCCTCCCTTAAAATAATTTCAAGCATATTTTATTGACAGTTTAATGCTGCTTTTTAAAAATAGTAATAATAATAATATATACGAGGGTAACACAGAAATCACTAGCGGTTTTCGTATAAACGCTTGTATCTTATATTAAAACTGCTGCAATTTTTATGTGAAGTGGCACCAAAAAGCACGCCTACTAGATCAGATGTTGCATTTGAGCGATTTGGAATCAACTACTCAAATCTACTTGGCTTTGTATAGAAGGTTTCAATTCGCTTTATTTTCGCCATCTGATCTAGTAGGCGTGCTTTTTGGTGCCACTTCACATAAAAATTGCAGCAGTTTTAATATAAAATACAAGCGTTTATACGAGAATCGCTAGTGATTTCTGTGTCACCCCCGCTAATGAGACATTTCCAACTAAAAATCTTTCTATGCTTAAAATCTCAAAAAAACTATAAGCAAAATTAAAAAATATAATATAAAATAAATATCATTCGAAAAATCTATGTACGGCTAGATATGCCACTACTCCTACTAATTCTACTGACTTAAAAATTTGGGCGTAATGGCCAAAAAATTTTTGGGCATTATGTCCGATTTTATTTCGGACATAGCGCCCAAATGAATTTGGGCGATAAGTCCGTTTTCATTTCGGTCATATCGCCCAAAATTTATTTGGGGGATATGTCCGAAACGAAAACGGACTTATCGCCCAATTCAGCCGATGGCATCAGCTGTTCATTTAATCCACTCACGACCCACACTGCTATCGATACGTCAACTATCGATAGGCCAATTGGGCATTTATTTAGCTCGTCTCAGAACACAGAAAATAAATTCAGCCGCGGAAACTTTCCGGCACTGTTTTTATACCCTTGGAGAGGGTACATTGAAATTGTCGGGATGTTTGTAACGCACAGAAGGAAGCATCTCCGAGCTGAGTTTATATAGCCATGTCCGTCTGTCCGTCCGTCCGTCTGTTTCTATGCTATCTCCTCCCTCTGTTTCTATGCTATCTCCTCCCTCAGTTTAAAAGCTATCTTAACCAAACTTTGCACGAAGTCTTTTGGTACAAAGACGTTGCACATGTCGGAACCGGCCGGATCGGATGACTATAGCATACAAGGTGGCGCAAAAGAAGTCACCCTATTGAAAGATGCTCTCATTTTTGCAAATGGCCGCCAATGTCAAATCTGTTTTGACATTTGTGGACTAGACAGATACAGAATACAAGTGAATAAGCCATGGAGCGATACACTCCCCAAGAACGCGGAATAATTCTGAAGGACGCGTTTCCGGGTCGCTTAATTTCGCGTTTTGGCGATTTGCACTGGCCCGCCAGATCGCCCGATTTAACGGTCCCGGACTTCTTTTTATGGGGTTTTTTGAAGTCCCGTGTTTACTTCAATTCATTTACATCAATTCAATTCAATTAATTCTAAAGGTCTAAATAAACATAATCAAAAAACAGAATCGAAGTTTTTCATTTGGAAAAAAAATAAGAGCCAAACAAATCGATAGTTTTAGTTAGAAAAACTTTTTTGTTTTCAATGTTATCGCTCCCAACCCTCGTATTTATAAGTTTTCTATGATTTCACATAATTTCACCGAGATTTATCAAAATCGGACAACTATATAGTATAGCTGCCATACAAAAGATAGGTCTGAAAAAAAGTTTTAGTATGAAAAACTTTTTTGGTTTCAATTCTATCGCTCCCAAACTCATTACTGATCAATATGATATGCTAACACACAATTCTGTCAAGTCTGATCCAAATCGGATGACTATAGCATAAAGCTGCCACAGGAATGATCGGTCGAAAAAAATAGTTTTAGTGAGAAAAACTTTTTTGTTTTCAATGGTAGCGTGCAAATTTTCCAGTTATGAATATTATCTGTCTCAACACAATTTTGGAGAGTTTGATCAAATTGGATGAATATATCGTACAGCTGCCATATAAAATACTGGCAGGAATATATCATGCTCCAAGGGTATATAAACTTCGGTCGAGCCGAAGTTAGCTTTCCTCTATTTTTATACTCTGTACCGAAGGTACATAGAGTATATTAAGTTTGTGCAAAAGTATGGAACAGGGAGAAGGAATCATTTCCGACCCTATAAAGTATATCAGGCATGTTCTCAATTCCACTTCCACGGCAACCTTTCGAAAGTGGAATTGATTCATGTTCTCGCAACACCAAAACGAACAAGATTTTCGTTTTGAAAAGTAATGCTTGTTAGTCGGTGGAATGAAAAGTAATTGCCAAATTACGCACGCTTACAGTTGCTAGATGTACATAAAGTAAATTTTTCTTAATTCTGTGATCAATTTAGAAATTGTTAGTAAAATTTAATTGGCATTCTGGTCTTTAATTGATTTATAAAAACTTTTTTTTGTTTAATGTGTCCAGATTTTGGCTGTGCAAACAAAAACGAATAGTGAAACATAAAAGTCAGCCTCTCTCATTTCCGACTGTTCCATTTTCGATCGTTTCGCTTGGAATTCTGGTTTCTCTCTTCTCTCTCTAGTGCCATTTTCGATTGTTCCAGTGGAATACAAAAAGTAAAAGGAGAGCCATTTCATTCGAAATTCAGAACACAAAAACAAAACCGAAGCGGAATTGCGTTCGATTTACTTTTCAAATAGAAGTGGAATTGAGAACATGCCTGTATATATTCTTGATCAGCATCAACAGCCGAGTCGATATAGCCATGTCCGTCCGTCTGTCCGTCCGTATGAACAAACAGATCTCAGAGATGGTAAGAGATAGAGGTTTGACATGTATGGGACAAATGCTTTTTATACTTGCATGCAGATCAAGTTTATTTTCAATTTTTGCCACGCCCCCTCCCGCCCCGCAATTTGGAAAAAACGTCATATCTCCCACAGTTTTGTAGATAGATGATTCGTACCTTCTAGAGATAGTTACTCATTAGTAATATCTATGTATTTGCCGAAGAAGTGATAAAGATAGATGAGCGGTTCTCAAGTTATGATCAAATAAGTGAATTACCCCCTCTACCCCCTCCCACCCTCTCACAACCAACGCACAATCTTAGAGAGAGCGAGAAAGAGAGAGAGAGAGGGCACCTTGTTGAAATACTCTCGTATGGCACTTGGCAAAACGCTTGACAACATTTTGGTGTCTACCGAAAGAGTTTACAATAAAAAATTTTAATTTATTCGCGGAGCGCCAAATCAAAATAATAAGCACCTTTTTTGCCTTACCATTTCCCAAAAACGTTTACTATCTCTAATCCTATCTAGGGCAAGCTGGAAGTTTTGATAATAAATTAGATGCTTTGCCATACATAGTTCTTTCCATTCGCAGTTTTCTCTTTGAGAGTTTGCTTTACTTTCAGTTGTGTTGTTCTGAGTTGCCTGTCTTAGCATGTACATCGAACGTTGTCTAGCCTTGTTGCACTCCTGATCAGACCATGGTGTTTTAAAGACGGTAAGTCTGGGCTTTCGCATTAATTTTGCAGCATCAATAATGGCAAGAGTCAGGCGATGAATGCTCTCCTCTGGCGGTTATTGGGATGGGCCCTTTATAATATTTTCTTATTTTGTTGAGTACTCATGTTGATGTCTCGCCATCCACCTCAGCTTTGGTACAAGCTCACTATCCACCACTGGAGGTTGAGCGATTGTACAGGCAAGCTGCGTGGTCCGAAAAGATTTCATCTTTTAATGTTGCATCTTTGAGGAAGTTGAGCCTTTCTCTTGGATCATGCAATAGTCTATTGTAGTGCAAGCTTGTCTGGAAACCAGAACATGAACATACTGGCAAAAAGATAATCGCAATATTTACTAATGACCCAGTTCTAACCAGTATTTAAATTGCTTCCGTCAAAGTAGCAAAAGTCACAAACTTTTTACTTTTCACAGCACACACAAAAAAGCATTTACCGTTACTTGTCTCTGCTCGGTTGAAGGTAACAACAACAACGCGCTAAAAAAACCTATGTTGTTGTTGCGCTGCGTTTAATTTGGTTGCTTCCTAATTCCAAGAAATAAGTTGAGGCGCCAGCGATTTGTTGTGTGAGTTGAGAGAAATAAGTAAAAATGTATGTAAGAGACTTCTGTCGCGCTTCTGCTGCGGTCGAATTCCAAAAGCAACCACCAACTTTTGCTTCGACTTATGAACGGAACCGAATCAACAGCAAAATCAAAATGAAAATTTATGAAGCGACGACTGCAGTCGCTTCTGGCTTTTGGGAAATATCGTTTTGGGCTTTTGGCTGCTGCTGTCGCTTTTGTATTTCGCAAAAGCAGAAGCAGAATCAAAAGCGGACGAAATGAAACTTATGGCAGGTTTTTAAACACTGGTTCTAACCATTTTTTACCCAGAAAATTTTATTGAATTGCACACGGATGCAAGTTCGATTGGATATGGTGCTATTTTATTGCACAAAATAGAAAACAGACCAAGAGCTATATAATATTACAGAGTATTACAATATTAAAGAATATTACATATTATACATTATGGGAACTATTCAAGGGAATTATGGGCTGACGGCTTTAAATGTCATGCCCAGAAGCATATAATTATTTACTTATTTTAAGGATATTTATAACTTATATTCATATACATAATACTACTACTACTACTACTACTACTACTCCTCCTCCTACTACTACTACTAGTACTACTACTCCTCCTCCTAGTACTACTACTACTACTACTCCTAAGTAGTAAGGTATAAGCTCTTACTTCGAAGAGGCACTTGATGCCTAATCCTAGCAAGAATTATTTGACATGCTAAAATTGGCAACCTAATTCGTTGAACAAATTTGGCATCATCCAGATACTTAAAAAATTGTTCCCCTCCCTGTACTCTCTTGCATTATTTACTTGTTGCTCCTTCTGGAATTATGTCGTTATGGTGCACACATATCAGCGGTTGGATCACAATCCACACGGACAGTTAGTTTGCCTGCTTTGGTGCCACTTCAGATAAGCTGGCGCGGCGGTAAAGACAATTGCCGTGAATGTGGCGGCTGCCATTCTGCTAGACTTTCTGCTCCAGATCGCCTCCTGTCTCATCGCCTGCATCTTCTAATTCCATATCGTGGATGTAACATATTCGATTATTTATAAACATTTTGTTTTGGCAATGTTAATACAAAGTAAACAATACAAGTGTTTGTCTATCGAATGAAATTATCGATAGTTCTATCGAAACTTGCCGGCAGGTTAAAATTTGACCCCATCATGAGGCTGCGGTTAAGTTTGCCGGCTGGTTTTCACCAAAGACAGCATGAGACACTCAAATTCGGCTAACATGCCGGCGTACCTGCGGTCAAGGAGACCATCTCACTATTCGTCACGCATTATAGCCGACCAAGGCAGATGCTTTGCTGGTACCAAATTTAAGGAAATGGTCAAGTAGAGCGTTGAGCCGTTGAGGCTGGTCAGCGATCTTGGCAGGATGCTTTAAATGATATTCAGCTGGCAATTAATAGCCACAATTTTAACAAAGTATAGTCCGTTAGAGTTGTTAATTGGGAAAGAGGCAAGACTTTAGGAATGTTGACAATTGGAAGTGAGAGTAAAATTAATAGGGACCTGACAAGAATTGCTATTCCTATACAAAATTGACAACATCAACACAAATAACGCCAAATACGATAAGACTAGGTTCGATAGAAACAAAGCAAAATTGTAAGACATGATATGTCTTATAATATTATAAAAGCAACATTTTAAATATTAATGTTCGATATTTTGAGCATAAACTTGGTCAGTATCATATCAAAACAGTCAATTTTTCTAATTTTTTTTAGTTTTTTTTTTTTTAAATAAAATTACACATATGAGTTTCTGATTTTTGTTTTCGCTCGGGCTGTAAAACTATCGTGTTGATCCAATTGGATATAAGAAAAAGTTTGGCTGCCTACTGTGACTACTTTTAGTGGGCGCACTCATAGGCATAGACAGGGCAACATTTTAAAAACAAAGTGGTACATGAAACCAGCAGCCTCACGACGGATTATCAACTTCAACTCAAAAAATCCAAGAAGCATGATAATGAATACGGCACTTGGGTATTGTTCAAAGATATTTGAACAAGTGCATTTAAAGACCGCTACCTGCGGTCGCCTCAAGCCGAGGCGTACAAAAATAGAAATTAGAACCTAAAAAACAAGCAACCCCCATGTGTCCCTTACATCTGTTAGTAATAAGGCATTTCTCTGCTTGGGGTAAAACCAAAAAATGTATAAAAGGGAAAACTCAATACTTTAATAAAGATTCAGCTTCTGGAAGCGGAGTGACACGCACCATACATGCGTAAGACTCAGCTTCGTTATGTGGAGCGGATCACTCGCAAGCGTATTTGCGTTTTAATGATCATTTGTCCTTCGTTCCTGTAAAGGCAAACTTGCTAAATTGAATGGCATTTGCTCAGGTCGGAAAAAAGGCATTCAAATGTAAGGATTGCCTAAGGCGGTGATCGGAAGGAAGATAAAGGTATTCCGCGGAAAACCTAAGGTCGTGAGAAGGATCACAGTAGCCTGCCAAGCGTTAGGGATTGGCCCTGCGTGAGGGGGAAAACGGCGATAAATTCGCAAAAAAAGTGGCCTGCCAAGCGTTGGGGACTGCCCAGCGTAAGGAGGACTGAAAACTAAGGCAAATGTGCCTTTTAATCAGGAAGAAGGAAGGAAGAGAAGGAGGAGCAACGGGTACGAGTCCCCAAAAAAAGAGAGGCGCTGTTCAGGCGCGACGCAGACGAAAACGCCTGGGCTGATACCACCACCATACCATGCGGCCGATAAGAAGAAGTTATCGCAGTAGAAGCAGATTAAATTAAAAGAAAAAATTATTGAAATAAATAAAAGTAGAGTGCCCACGTGGCACCGCTGCAACGAAAGGCGGATTCGCTGTTGCAATAAAAGTAATTAATTACTAAAAAACTTGATAGAAGAACAGAAAAAGGAGAATATTAAGTTGAAGGGCTTGAATGTGCACAACGTCAGTGGACATTCTGCACTGATTTTAGTTTTAGCAATTATAATTATTGCAATAGTTATGTACTTAAAAACAACATGCAAACAAGAAAAAGCAATTAGGATAAATTTTTCACCACAAAGCAATGGAATGCAAACCACCGATTAGCTGTTCCAGTTATAAATTATACATAAATTGTTTGTTTGCCGGCGCAAGATGTTTTAAATAAACATGGCATTAATGAAATTGACTCAACAAAACAACAATATTAGAAATAAGCAAAACCAATGTAAATCAAAAATTAAATAAATATACGTTGAATTAAATAAAAATGTTAAGATATAAAAATGTAAAAGAATCTGAGCAAGAAAGTTTAAAACCTATATGGAAATATACACATTTAAAATACAGTCCACTATCGAAGAGAAAAAAAATATATAATATGTCAATACAAATTGTTGCCCTCTGCAATATTTATGTTCAAAAATAATTGAACAGTACATGTAAAGTAAAAATACAATTTTGTTGCCCTCTGCAATATGTTCAAAGATATTTGAACAAGTGCATTTAAGACCGCTACCTGCGGTCGCCTCAAGCCGAGGCGCACAAAAATAGAAATTAGAACCTAAAAAATAAGCAACCCCAAGAAGGGACACATCTGTTAGTAATAAGGCATTTCTCTGCTTGGGGTAAAACCAAAAAAATGTATAAAAGGGAAAACTCAATACTTTAATAAACATTCAGCTTCTAGAAGAGGAGCTAGTCACTCGCACCATATATGCGTTTTATTTAGTATATTCAACGAATGACAAATATCAGCGACAAAACATATCAGACAGCCATAGAATCGGAGATAAAAGTAATTTTGGCAAAAATTGAAAAGACACAAAAACGCGAATAATAGAAGAACAAAATACCATGCGAAGGATCTAATGACGATATTTGCAACAAAGTCTACATAGGAACGACAAAATCCAAGTTAAAAACCCGAATAACCCAACATAAATCTGACTACAAGCTAGGACATCAGACACACATACAAAAAACTGCGCTGGCAGCACATTGCGTAGAAAGCGGGCGCCCGTCAAATTTAAAGACAGCGACAGTACTACAACAAAAGCAGTCTTACCACAAGCGCTTCACATTAGAAATGTGACATATCTCAAGCGTTTCAACTGACAGGAGACTCAATTTTAAGACTGATACTAAGTACTGCGCGCACTTATACAGACACTTACTCACTGACAATTAAGTGAAGACTCCACGTCACACGGTGCAGACTTGTAAAAATTGTACGTTAACCTTTTTTTTTTTTGTGAATTTTGTTAAACGATTAAATGTTTAATAATGGTATATACATTTTTGTAGTTTTGCCCTGAAGACGGTTGCCGAAGAGCAACCGAAATATATCGGAGAAAAAAGAAACATAGATCGTTTTTTCTATCAACCTGACCTCGAGCCGGAGACAATACATTAAAAAGGTCGCCAAATCACAATTGTCTTACAAAAAAAAATTAAAAATAAAAAATTAAAAAAAAAAAAAATATTATTTTGATATGATACTGACCAAGTTTACGCTAAAATATCAAGCATTAGTATTTAAAATATTGCTATGATAATCCCTTAAAAGGATATAAAAAAAAATTAATACTTAAGAAAAAAATTTGAAATTTTAGATATTAAATCCGAAACTCATCCACTTTATTTCCCATATATTTCAAATTTGCGATTTTAAGGGCGAGCGCGCAGCCACTAAATGAAGTCCGATCGCTGCCAAACGTTTTCTTATATCTATTGGGACCAAAACGAAACTTTTTCCACCCGGTATTTTAAAATAAAAAAAAGTTAGTATAAGGGCCAGTCTAGTGAAAGTCAGTGACAAGCATGGAAGAAGCAGAGCACCAATAAGGTGAAAAATTACAAGTTTTCATTTTCGCGCAGCCACTAAATGAAGTCCGATCGCTGCCAAACTTTTTCTTATATCTATTGGGACCAAAACGAAACTTTTTCCACCCGGTATTTTAAAATAAAAAAAAGTTAGTATAAGGGCCAGTCTAGTGAAAGTCAGTGACAAGCATGGAAGAAGCAGAGCAACAATAAGGTGAAAAATTACAAGTTTTCATTTTTTCGGTTGTGCGAGTCAGAGAGTGTGGACGTTTATTCACTACACTAAATTAGAATAATTCTCGGGACTTGCTGTGCTGCCAGTGTATCTTTAATATGAACAATCTTAAAGCTCTGACATGTATAACTAAAATGAGTTTGGAGCTAATCGCTGGGAACTAAACTTTCACCCATGTAACCTTGACCACCCACTTTCCATCCAGGTGGGGTGAATTTTCCGGATGGTTGTTGTGCAGTTATTGTTGAATTTTCATATAGATCTTTAAAAATGATTCATACAACAGCTTTTTGCGAACTTTAGCTGTAGATAAAACTACTATGAAAAACTCAACTTCCTGTCTGTTACGGTTTAGACTTTGCGACAGTCACCAGTCAGACAGTCAGGTTGAACTCTTTTATATTTTTAGATTTACATATATCAAAACAAAAACTTACCTTTCGGTTAACTCTATCAATTTGTCGATTTTGATTTTCCAGCTCTGATCCCATATCCAACGCCATGTTTCGCAGGTTACCAATCATTGTATTAACCTGTCCCATGTTTTCTTCCATTTCATCTTCTCTGGCGTCATTTGTAATTCTGAAAAATAATATTTTATTAGCATTTGTTACTGGTGTTTATTGTTGAAGCTCAGACTAAACAAACTAATCGAAACATAACAGAATTCCAACATAGTTCTAAAAAATTATGAATGACGGGCCCTTTGAAATATAATTTGCTTAATTTAGAATTCCTTTGTTCTTTTTATACTCTGTACAAACGGGGCAGAAAGAAAAATACGATCAAGGCTGCAAACTGGTCCGGAACCAAACCCCTTAGAACCAGTTCGGTTTGGGTTTTTTAGGTTCGACAAACCGGACTTTTATCCGATCCCCTATTATTTTCGACTTCTCGAACCTGAACCGGACAAGTTTTCCTAAAAATTAGGTTCGGTTCACAAAATTAAGTAGTTTTTCCAAAGACACATACAGGGAACATTGGAAATCTCTAGAGATTTTAAAATATAGGATTACGCTTTAATATCTTTTTATCAAAATTGACAAGATAACGTATGGTAAGTACACATGGTTTCCACTTTTGTTGGCATAAGCTCTAGTTTTTAAGTTATTGATCCCAAATTTGGTTTATAATGATATTTTGCGCCCCAAGGACGCCTTGGAAAATTTTACTCAATTTAGACCAATATATGATATAGCTGCCATATAACCGATCTGGCCAATTTGCTTTAACTTTGTTGTTTTTTAAGCTATTGAACTGATATTCGGTTTGTACTCGTATTAAAGCTCTTAATACGACTTACAAAATCTTGTTCGGTTTGGACTACTATTTGATATAGCTGCCATATCACCGATCTGGCCGATATAGTCCAACTATGCTGTTTTTGATGTTATTGAGCTGAAATTCGGTTCGTACCCGCGTTAGAAGCTCCTTATACGACTTACAAAATTTTGTTTGGTTTGAACCACTATTTGATATAGCTGCCATATAACCGACCTGGCCGATATGCGCCAACTTCGTTGGTTTTAAACATATTGAACTGAAATTCGGTTTGAGCGCGTATTTTAAGCTTCTTTAGCGACCTTTCAAATATGGTTCGATCCGGCATACTATTTCATATAGATGCCATATTGATGATCTGCTCCAACTTTGTTGTAATTTACTCTATTACTTTTATTTTTAGCTCTAAATACGACTTTAAAAACTTTTTTGAGTTTGATGCTACCAAACGAAACATATTTTTATCTCTCGCTCTCGAGTAATATGTTCAAATTAAGCAGAATTAAGCTGCAATGAAGCCGATTTTCTCGAAAAATCGCACGTTATAGCAAGATGTGTTAGTTACTCATTAATTTACTAACTTTCGTTAATCACGTTGCATTTAAAACTTTGTGCCACGCTGGGCCATGTACAACTTCTACTCCACGAAACACTGTTACAATTGTTGGGATCAACCTAAAATTACACACAAACAACACAATGCACAATTGGGCAAAAGCACAGAACAATGACAAACTAGTTATCCAATCTTAATTTAACATACTTAAACTAACAGTTTGCATTTTTACATTTTTTATTTTGCTTCTAACTTTTTGAACAGACGCACTCAAAGATGGCTAATATTTGATGCCAATTTCCCAAAAAACACGTGGCACATAAACAGCTGACTTCAACCGCCCGTCAAAAAACCAGTGCTGCCACTAAGTTTGAATACAGTTTTTTTTAAGCTAATATGAGTATGGAAATATTAAAAAACCAGTTAATATTTGAAATCTGAAAAAAAAATTGTTGGGGGTTTATGCCAAAAAAAGGACAAAAAAAAAAACACTGTGCAGTGTTTAAATACGTAAATTTTCCACTTAAATCTCCTGTGGTCCTTCCTCCTTAAAATTACCTATCCATTATCGTCACAAAGCGTCAAATTTTTTTTTCCGAAATTACTTAGTATCTTGTCTTCCGATTGTCTGACTTCAGCTCTCTCTTTAAAGTCCTGCATTGTTCTTTCATCCAATGTTTGTTTTTCCTCAGCATTATATCCCATATCTCCTATAAAAATGACGTTTAGGGTGCTGATACTTGCAATTATTTCCTTAATTGATTCGAATTCCTGTATTCAATTTGCTCCCTGAATATATACCGGTATTATAACATACTTATAACATAATTGCTTTTTAAGTGAATAATTGTTGTTCCAGAGACTTCTTCGAACGAGTGTGCAATTCCTTTTTTAACACCAAGAACTATGCCTTCACTTGGGGTTGTAGAAGTTGGGGAACATATGATCCTGCTCGACGTGTGTTTCTAGCAGTGCAAAAATTTCACTGTCCTGAACGTATTTAAAGAAGTCACGATGTCGATATTTATGCTTTAGATATTTACTGGCGTTCCAATATATCATTTTAATTAATTGGCGTTCCTAATCACGCTGTCAGCCATTTGCTGCTTTTCCATCTCAGCCACTATTCCGCATAACTTTTCATTGCCATCGTATTAGTTTCCGAGTCCATTCCTTTAACAATAACATTTTTCCTCTTGTTTTGGTCAATAAGTCGATTTAGATCGTTTTTATCTTGTTCTTTATCAGCTCTCATTTTCTCCATTTCTTCTTTCAGACTCTCATTCTCCATCACGATATCTTCCATTTTTCTCGTGCTTCTCCCTGCTTCTGCTTTAACCCATTCGAAACGTCTTGAAGAGTCATTCCATTAGAGCAAGCTGAGATGTTGCTTTGCTACCTTTTCGCCTGTTGTTCATCCCAACCTGACTTTGAGGGCGGACTTCGCGCAATCTGGCTTTAAATTTAATTCAAACTGTTGGCGGGTGTGAGTCGGCTTTAAGCTTTGTTTGACTTGAGCTTAGTGGAGCCCCAGTTGTTGGTTTTAGCATAGAGCAGAAAAAGCTCTGAAAGCTCGAAAAGCGCTGCGTCAACTGCTTTTTCGAGGATAAAAGTCATGATACAACTAATAAGGTACGGCACTCGCTGGCTGCGGCCTCGACTCGGGCCACATAATGTTAGTATGTGGTAGACATTTGCCATGAAAGGTTGTACCTGCGCATGCTTGGTGCATATTGGTGGTGGATTTTTTTAAGCGATCTCGTAGTTGTGTTGTTGTTGTCGCTTCACAAAAAAATGTATTTATATTTAATAAGGTGCTTGCACTTGTTTATTATTTTTTTTGTTGCTTAATGCACATTTGGGGGGTGGGTTTTTAGAGTGAATTGATCTCGTTTTTGGTTTGATGTTGCTGCGTTGCAAAAAAATATGTACATATTCATATTTAGTGCAGAGTGCAGTGCCATGTTGTTGTGTTCTTGGAAATAAAATGCTTACATACTTATGCACTGCCTGCACTTTTCGTTTTGTTGTTTTTATTGTTGTTTCATCACAACAGAAAATGTATACATACCTACGCATGTAGATACATTTTTTAATGCAAACACATACACACTTATTTAATTTGTGTGCATGAGCGCCGTTGAATCTCGCTAACACCCTCCCTCTCTTTCGCTCTCTCAGCAAAAGCTCTTGGGCCACATTTTTCAGCTGAATGCCGTACCTTGTATAGTTGTACCCATGATGCAACTAGAAAGGTGAGGCGCTCTCTGAGCGCAGTCTCAGATTTCTTCTAAACATTTTAGTGTGCAGTTGACACTTGAGTCTGAAGGTAGAGTCCGCGCATGTTTTTTTTTTTTTTTTTTGGTTTTGCATTTGGGGGTGGTTTTTTGTGCAAACAGATCTTGTCGCTGTCTTGTTGTTGTTGCATCGAACAAGTGAATACATACTAAATTTGCACCGATGGCTTGTCAAATTGTTGCATTTATTGATGCTGCGATGGAAAACAAAATGTAGACATTCTTTAATATGCTCCTTAAATTGTTGTTTTTGTTGTTACTTAATTGAATAAGAAAATGTATATATACTTCGTTATTGAATTTTGAGGTTAATTTAATATTTGTTTCAAATAACATGTATCAATAAAATCTGCTCATGCATATAAATCAGTGGTGCACAAATTTAATTTTTCATATCCCGCGGGATAGGAAGTCATAATTCTGCCAGCGTCGCAGCCGACACACGCATAAAGAGAGAGAATACGTGTGCTCTATAAAATGCACGCACACACATATGAGTGTTTGTTTGTAGCCTATATTTGACCAATGGCGTTTACTTCGTGTTGCTCTGCTACACACACAATCGCAAAGCTTGATAGTGTGTGTTTGTGCACCACTGATATAAATGCTGTCATTGCTTTGTTATATTTTTTGTTCTACACACACACATACTAAATTTGTGTGTATGTGATTGCTTCGTTCTCGCGCTCACTCTCCCGCTCTCTCTCACTCTCTGAGCAAACGCGCTTACTTCTAAAAAGTTCGCTGAGCGCCTCACCTTTCTAGTTGCATCATGGTTGTACCATGATAAAAGTCAAATTTCACTGTCCCGTTTGGAGTTTCAGTGGTTTTTCGATCCTAGCTTTGTTTACGTTTAACTTACTAAGATGGTTATCCTAGGCTTCAATGCGGTAAAATGGTCGAACATCGTAGGTGCACTCCATCGCTTCGCTATCTGTTGGAAATTCTAAAAGTTACTCTTTCATCAGAGTACTGAAATGTAACACAGAGTCAGGACCAAAAACAGTAGCAGGTCAAAGGAGGAGTCCCTCAAGGCTCTGTATATGGCCCGCTTCTGTAGAATGTGGCCTACGACAATGCACTGTGGTCAAAATTGCCCTTATTTTTTGCCATAAAGACCAAAAATAAAAGTTTTTTTGTTAATGTCTTTAGTATTTTTTGATTCTAAATACATCAGTCAGTATTAAAATACCAAAAAATATTTTTATTGTGCCATTTCTGTGGCTACTTCAGGGTTAAAAAATTAGCTGTCTCGCCTTTGCTTGCTACGTGGTGTGTTTGCCAGAAATAATTGGCTGTGTTTAAAGCAGGGTTTGTAAAATAACACACATTTGTTTTTTACACGCGCAATATTAACACAAAGAAAAAATTCAGTCTGTAAAAAATTTTTATTTTCACACGTGTTACTAACAATTTTTTACACGTGTTACTAACAATTTTTTACAGAAGAAAATAAAAATTTTTTTCATGTTATTAACACGGGAATTTTTTTCACGCGTGTTACTAACACGAGTGAAAAAAATTTTTGCTAACATCTGTAAAAAAAAATCCAGAAAATTTTTCTCACAATATTTTTCACACGCGTGTGAATAATTTTCAGAAATTTTTTTCATTGCATTTGTATTGGTGTGTATGTGAGACGCGCGGGCTAGCCTGAGCTCTGGCAGAGTACAAACGGGGGTGGGTTAGCACACACTCTTTGCGAATGCCATAAAATTTGAGATCTAGCCGAATTTCGTAATGACCTGCTGCCTACCGCTGCATTATGCAGCTGTGACCGCAAATATCCAGATTGAAGCAAAACATTCGACCTTTAACTCTGTCAGCAATGGTGTCGCATGAGAGGGAATATCCCTTTTTATGAGGGTCATAGGTAAGAGTTAACCATTTAAAAAAAGGGACAAATGCATATTCTGCAGGTATTTTATATTGACGACCTATTTTCTGGCGACGCCGCGTAAATTGTAATTGACTTTTTGCCTTCAACGTACCTTAATTTAGTATATATTTAATAATTGTTTCAAATAATTTGTTTTAAATTTTATTCATAATTAATACAGTTTAATACCTTTTCATTAAGCTTAACAATTAAAATATTTTCTAGCGTATCTGGACTTAGTCTAGTTCGTAGCTTTGTAAAAACATATAGCAATGCACTAAATGCTCTCTCGACAGACACTTGGGTTGCTGGCACAGCCAGTGTGATTTCCGCTATTTTCCCCAACATTGGCTCTCTATATTTAAGCGACTTCCAGTACAGTGTCATATTGTCTTCGATATCCAGTCTATCTCCGTACTGCAAATTGCAGATTTTGTTTTCAACTGAGCTCATACCAACTGGCGCACATAGCATATGATCACTTTTCAGAATACTATATCTATTTTTGGCTGAAGTGCTTGGGGCGTCTTCACTCAATGGTTCGATACCTTCAATTTTTTTTATATACTCGTAAATGGAAAGCAATTTTTTCTGAAATAGGATGATTGATAAAAACGTTTAAATTGTTGAAATTATTAACGATTTAATACATACCATAGCAATTGTTTTTTTTTCCTCGTTTAAAATGGTTGAGCCTTTAAACGTGAATCGGGGGTCCAGATATATGGCAGCAAGAAATGCATCATTTTCCATAAGAATCGACTTTCTTGAATCCAAGGCCGAATGCAACTTCTTAGCCAGTTGATACTCGTGTTTCAGATGGGAAAGCTGGGCTTCGCAAACCAGCCATTCGCGATAAAAATCACCCATCACCATATCTTCTGTTTGAAGCATTGCTGTGCAGTCTGCGATTGGCTTGAAAGAAAAACAAAACTCATCGACGAAGGACCAATCGAACGACAATGGAACCAAATGTTGTGCCTTACTCTTTAATGTATTTAAAGACTCCATCATTTTGAATGTAGAGCTCCATCGGGTGTTGTTATCGAGCACAGGCAATGTCTCATTCTGTTTACGTAGTTCCGTGCGTAGTTTTTTGACATATTTCCGACAGTCTTCCAATTCGGCATCAATTGTTCTAATCACATCCCAAGATACTAGTTGTAAGGTATGTGCAGCGCAATGAACAACACTCAGGGAACTCCTAATGTGTTCGTCAATTTCCTCAAAGTGGTCGGTTTCTTCATCAGGAGGCATACCAACTTCTTCATATTCCTGTAGGAGTCTTGATGTCTTTACAACATTGGCGCCATTGTCCGTTGTCATTGAGTAAATTTGATCGATGTTAATGTTGAATTTATCCACACACTGAAGAACCTCCATCTTCAAGTTTAGGGCTGTATGACGTACAAATAGCTGGACCATTCCTAGAGTATAGACTTCTATTTTGAAATCTTGCATAAATTGTATGTTTAATCCCATTATGCTGCGGCCATTGCGTGATGCAATGTCCATCTTAAGGGATATCATACGACCTCTAACTTTGGCAGCAATGGCGTTGCACACTTTTCCCGCTGTATCCTCAAGATGCGCTACAACATTTCTGGAATTAAACTTACACGAATATCCATTTGTCCACGGTTGCAAGATTTCCTGAAAGCGATCATTATCAAAAATTCTAAAGGGCAAAGAGATCACGGATACCAAATATGCTATTGTCTTCAAATAATCGGGCTTTCACATATTTAGGCAGACCGAAGTCTTGGCTTTTTTTGAGGCAGGCTGTATCTCAACATCATCCATTTGTTCGGACTCCTTATCGTGTACCAACTTATAATGACGCCTTATATTTCCTGATATCTTGCAGATACGTTTTTTGCAAACTAGGCAAGACACGATGTTTTCGTTTTCCGTTGGTTCCGCCATAGCTTCAACATTAAGATTTTTTGTCCTTCCCATTTTTTCTTTTTACTTTTTGTACTTTCAACTCAAAACTGTAATGCACACGAACACTTTGCAAGTTGTTTTAAAACTAAATTCTGAGCGCAATGTGATGTCATGAAGACACCTTCGGAAGTACAGGTATCGTGTACTTGACTTAAAAAATATTTAACGCTTTAAATTGGGTCAATGGAATTTACATCAGGTAAATATAAATAGGCCTCCCGAAATACGCATAAGCACCTGTAGAATATGCATTTGTCCCTTTTTTTAAATGGTGAACTCTTACCTATTTGGACTAGTAGCCCATTGACGGTTAACAGGTAGTCGCGAAAACAGGGAAACGCCAATTTTTTATGACCCTCATAAAAAGGGATATTCCCTCTCATGCGACACCATTGCTGATAGAGTTAAAGGTCGAATGTTTTGCTTCAATCTGGATATTTGCGGTCACAGCTGCATAATGCAGCGGTAGGCAGCAGGTCATTATGAAATTCGGCTAGATCTCAAATTTTATGGCATTCGCAAAGAGTGTGTGCTTACCCACCCCCGTTTGTGCTCTGCCTGAGCTCAGGCTAGCTCGCGCGTCTCACATACACACCAATACAAATGCAATGAAAAAAATTTCTGAAAATTATTCACACGCGTGTGAAAAAAAATTTTATTTTCTTCTGTAAAAAATTGTTAGTAACACGTGTGAAAATAAAATTTTTTTTCATTGATGTTTATTATCATGGCAGAAAAATATCTTTTGAGCATTTTACGAACCTTGGTTTAAAGCTGTGGCGTTCTTTGAATTCTTTACGTACAGCTTGTGTCAAACATGGAAAACAAAGATCAAGGTATTTGGAAAAAGATTGTATAGAAAACTGTATGTGTGGTTTTGTTTTATAACTGTTATTAGAGTTGTTGTTGTGGTGTCTTTTTAGTACGACCTAACCTAAAATTGATAGTGTTTTATGGAGCATAAGGAATGAATAAGATCCAATTAACGTCAGTCATAAACGTCCAATTAATGTTCAATATGTGTGGTGATACAGTTTTTGCGCATATTTGCGCCATTGACAAATAAATTGAATCAATGCAGGCGAAGAGAAATGCTGGACGTTTGGAGGAAGAACAAGCAGAAGAGTAGTGTTGGACTGAGCAATGAAAAAAAACGCCTGTCTTCAACTTAAAAAACAAAAATATATCTGATATTAAATCGGAAATGTTGTGTGGTTCTGAAAAAAATATTGAAAAATATTTTTCAAATGATATACAAATTTTAATGAAAAAAGATTTGGCCTTGAAGAACAATTGTAAAAACAAAACTGGTTGACCACGTTTGACATAAGAGGATGGAAAATCAAGCCTGAAGAGAAAATTTTAACCGATTTATCCAAAGAGTACGATGTACGAAAGTCTTGCGATAAAGCATTGTCGTTTATTTTGCAGCAAACATTAAAAACGGCCGATAAGTCAGAGATTAAGAAAACTCTAGGATTCAAAAAACCAATTCCTTTAACAGACGATGAAGCCTTAGCCTTTTTGCTGGACAATTCGCTTTCCCAAAGACAGTATAACTGCATTCGAGCAATGTGCATTCAGAAAAATTGTGATTTATATCATTGCTATACGAACATACTACAGGCCAAATCACTATGCAGACCATCAGGGATTATGATGATTCTGATGAATTATAGGTGGAATTGATGTAAAACAATAATTATCCAATATATCTTATTAAATTGTTCCTAAAAACAGTACAGAAAAAAAATTATTTGGGAGGTTGGTGGATTTGTATGGCAGGTAGGTGAAGTTGTGGTCCAAACAAGAAATAATTTTATTTGAAATTTATATTTGTTAGATCAAATATAAGTGCCAAATCGCAAAGCTGTATCTTTATTTTTGGACTCTTTGGCAAAAAAGTGGCAATTATGAACACTGTGCAATGTCCTCCGGCAGCTGCAAAATGGATGCACTTCTGTAGGATTTGCAGATGATGTGGCACTGATAGTGGTGGCGAAGCACATAACCGAAGTCTAAGGAGCAACGGATGACACCAAATGGACTGTGCCTCGCTGAACAGCCGTGCACTTATAAGCAGGAAGGCAGTCGAATCAAGAATCAGAAACAGCTTATCGTCTATGCGCGCCGTATGAATTTAGCGGACAAGATCCCCATCAACGTACTGGAGAATTAAAGCAAGGACTTGGTTGATGCTAAAGAGTACCACAATCGGCAGGCACAGGGAACAGCGACAACCGAGCTGTGTCAGGAATGATGGAACCATAGTACAAACGGACGCATTTGGCTGAATAGACGATATGGACAATTGAATTTCTATCGGACTGACAGGACATGGGTGTTTCAAACATTACCTCTGGAGGTTTAAGTACGAGGACGACACAATCTGTATTGACTTTTAATTTTTTTTTTTTTTCAATTTTTGCTTACTCTGGAGGAATTGAACTTAGGGCCCCTGGACTGAAATACGATTTGGTTTTAGACGACTCCACAATCACACATCTAAGACAGTATTGTATTAAGGTCAGATTCAAAAAATCGCGAACCAATATTGGTTATTTGTTGTTGGGAAAATAGTGCACCGCGACCAATTCTGCTCTATTGTGCCCACCTACTGAGTTTACAACTCTTTCAGAAACTCTTTTACTAAGGTGCCATTTTAATGGCGCCATGGCCTATGCCGCAGTAGGGTTCTGGACCTACCATTGCTGGCTGCACCATTGTATAAGTATATTGATTGGTATATACCCTTATCCATCGAAGGATCAGTTTGTTACTGCTGCCTAGTTGGTTCAATTTGTTCTTTGTCTCTAGGACTAGCTTAGAGGTCAACTTGTTGCTGTTAAGCGCATTGATTTTCTTTATTATGGTAATTCTTTGTTGGCCCATACTTCGGTTTGAAAAGTGATTGCGAATTCACCCATCGCTATAAACCTTTTTGTTCCTGGTCCTCCTACCACAAGTCCAGTTTCTTGGGGAGTGGTGTGTGTGTGGTTACATTTTATATGTTCCTTTTAGTGATATCCATTCTCACTTATAACTTTTAAAGACACATAACTTCCACTATTTCGTCTCTGGGTTGGAGGACTATAGGGACTTCCTTCTCCAGCTTCTCAGAGTCCCTTAAGCTTAATATGTGGATTCTACCCACTCCTTTTGCTATCAGTCTAAGCAGTGTTGCTTTCTTCTTTAGGCAGATGCTTTGATGGAGTGGTGTTAGCTCCATGAAAACTTCAAGTGCCGCTGAAGGAGAGGTACGCATGGCTCAGGTCATGCATCTACATGCCAGCCTTTACAGCATTTGCAGCTGAGTACTTACTGTGAGTCTATCTCCCCCCACACTACAGCTTCATAAGTAAGCATCGGTCTCACTATTATGAGGTATAGCCATCAGAGTATATGTTTAGTACACTTGCTGAGTGTTTACTCTACATGCTTAGATCAAAGCCGTTGTCAATGACTACGCAAAAGTATTTGACCCTATGAGGCAGCCGGATAGGCGTATTGGTCCCATTCTGCTTAGTTCGTATTTTCGAGTGAATGGTACTACAATGGTTTTCGCAGGGCTTAGGTTAAGCCCAACCTTTTTGAACCGATCAAAGTTTCTTCGAATTTTCGTTTCGCAAGGATGACAATGTCATCAGAGTATTCTTGGCATGATATGCCCAGGGTCGCAAGTCTTTCTAGGAGCTCATCCACAAGTAGGCTCTACAACAGTGGCGAGAGAGCTCCGCGCTGAGGGCATTCTTTAGTTGTGGTTACTGTGATGGTTTCATCACCTGCCACTGCATAGTGGCCATCTGCATATACTGTCTCATTTTACCTTGAAGGGGTGCCCCTTTCCACTATGTCAACCTTGACACGCTGCTCATCAGACATTCCGCGTCGTCTCATAGTTGCAGTCGATGATCAGATGAAGTGCATTTCTCTTCTTTTCTTTGGAGCTGAGGTGCTTGGCTGCACCTCTGATCCTCTCATCCTGCTTTATTTGAGTTTTATATATGTACTTTCTTCATACTTTGCAGGGCCGTTTCTTGGGGCTTACCACCGGTGGCAAGGTTACTTAGAACAGACAGTCGCCAATTGCCTGAGCTCACCGTTTGAGCTTGGACTATTTGTTACCCGGGCCTCCAGCCGAGCCTCTCGGCACGGTCCGAGTGACACCTTAGTCCGGCCTGTGGTGAAATGTGTAGGATGGGAGAGAGGTAGGTATTGTGTAGGAGTTGGAATTGTGTGGCGCAACTTAAAAATAGGCGATCACACAAGCGCCTCGTCGGTGCACTGCGACGTTGACACCCACTGGCTGTCCGGGACTGTTTTTTTGTGGGGTAGACCCACTTATTCTACTTTTATAGCATGTTGCTTTTTTACATCCCGCGTGCAGAAGTCGTGAAATGGGATGAAAATCTGTTGTTATTCTTCTGATCAGGTTTAACCTTATTTTATCTTATGGCTCCTATCGTTTAGCTCCAACTTATTTTCCAGACTCCACATACAAAAGTCTGGCCGTCTGTGCCCCAGTGGTTAGTGTGCTGGACTGCTGGGCGGGAGGTCGTGGGTTCGATCCCGCCTCTGAACATCTAATAATAAAAGTTTTTTTCTTTCTTTAGAAACTAGCTTTTACACATACGGTCACCTTTACCAGCTTAGTGGCGCCAGCTGTGAAGTAACTAGCCATGAAAAAGCAATTTCTCAAACTTTGCCGTTCGGATCCGGCGTTAAACTGTAGGTCCCTTTCTCTTGTGCGAAAAATTTAAAAGCACACACGCCAAGAGATTGAGAGAAGCT
Organism: Lordiphosa stackelbergi; assembly: GCA_018904235.1. Taxonomy (NCBI): domain Eukaryota; kingdom Metazoa; phylum Arthropoda; class Insecta; order Diptera; family Drosophilidae; genus Lordiphosa; species Lordiphosa stackelbergi. The sequence continues at coordinate 208,197 of JAEIFU010000088.1, read as the reverse complement.
TGGCTTGGCCCCGTTGAGGAGCTGTATAGCCAGTTTTACCTTTTACCTTTTACATACAAAAGTATGAAATTCGTGACTTTTATATTATAGAAAATCTACCCCAAAGTCAAAAATGGGCGGACAACTGTTCAATGAAATTCAAAAGTTTTTCATCTGATCAGTTCCGAACCTATTTTCAAAGCTTCAAAGTGATATTAAAAATTTGGTGGAATATTGTTAAAATAACAACTTTATTGTTTTTCATTCGATATTCAGAGTTTCATGTGGAAATTCCATAAATAAATTCTTCAGTATTCATGGTAAATTTTAAATTTTCGCCCAACTAGCTTCAAATTCATTTTCAAACATACAACAATTTTATATAAGTGACTTACACATTTAAGAAAATCTACTTACACAAGTGTGAGCGAAGCCGCAGTTAGAAGTAAGTAATTTATAATATGTAGGCTCCTCTAGTGAGCATTGTTGCAGTCTCATTTGTGTCAGCATCTCTACCATATTATCTTTAAACGATTCTCACCATCCTTGTTTCCTTCTTCTGACTTCTAATACCTCTTTACTAAAATACCGTTTCTGTGGAAACAACCTGGGCTTGGAAACTACACTTCCTCAACTTCCTCCTATGTTTTCCATTGTATGCGTTGGACGCATACCATACCAAACATGAATTTTCTTTTAACATTTCCAAAATTGCTCTTGGGATCATGTCGATATCTAGCCCGTATGTGTTTGCTGACCACTGTGACTGTTACGAAAATTCCAATGGCTTTGATTTTCCATCAAACCGAAATGTCCACTCCCTGACTTCATTTCCTACTTTCGGATAATCTGGTACAGCAACTGGTGTTTCTAATTATTCTGTCCTTGTCCAACCTTGTTTAGGTCCAATGCCGATTGCGTTCTTTAACCAGCTTGGCGACTCGATATTCCTTCATCCTCTGATTTGATTCTCTAATTCCCGTTGATCTATTATCTCTAAAACTGCATTCTCATTTCATTTAGATTTCCATTTAGCTCGAACCCTAATGCATTTCCGCAATGTATGATTTCCTCTAGCTTGAGCTTATGTACCCATGCTCTAGCTATTGCACTTTTCTACAGACTTCTGACTTCGTATTATTACTTAGATGGTAAGCGCCTGTTGTAACGTATATTACCTTTGATCGAAACTACACTAAGGTAGGCTCGAGAAATCTCGTTGTTCACCTCAGCAAATTTATTGTTCTCACACAATAAATCCCACTTTTAATCTGCCAGTGGTAAATTGACAATAACACAAAATAGAGTAAAAGTTTCCCTATTTTTAATCACAGTAAGCAGAGATCGAATTCTTGACTTTACAACCCTATTTAAATTTCAGGGCTGCACTTATCTCAACAATGGTTTTTCATTAAATAAGGTAAGTTCTTTATAAATGTTTGATTAAATCCACAAAATTGAAACCAAAAGGATTTAAATTTTTAGTCTTTGCCAACTACTTATTTTAACAAATTGTACCTACCTTCCAATATATCCCGCTTGTGCCATCATTCCGTTCCGGTCGTCCATCACTCTCTGTGGCTGGTTATTTACTACCTTTCCATCGTCATTTCCTTTCCAAGTACCATCGTCTTCTTTGAAGGATTGACTTCTACGAAACAGAACACCATTAATTACACAGTGTTAAAAAATTACACTTTATTGGGATATGGCAAGATTTAAACGATTTTAACGCATATATTCATTTCTGACACAATGAGCTATATATGGGGCATTCTATACTAAATAAGTGATAGCGATTAGATGATAACACTAGTTTACAGCCAAAAAAACCCATTTCAACTAAAATTTTTTTTAGTGTAGTTTGGAATGCTGATCTCAAAATACCTTCGACCAAACTTCGCAGATCAGCTTAAAAACATTACATATTACCCATGACCATGTTTGAGAGCAGTAATATTGAGAACAAACCAGTTTTTCTCACAAAAACCCATTTTCCGAACAACCATTTGTATGGCAGCTACAAGAAGTTGTCATCCGATCGGGTCGGTTCCGACATATTAGCAGCGTGCAGTAAAAAGAAGACTCTGTGCAAAGTTTCAGCTCGATAGCTACAAAACTGAGGGACTAGTTCGCGTAAAAACAGACGGACGGACGGACAGACGGACGGACGGACAGACGGACGGACGGACAGACGGACGGACAAAGCTTAATCGACTCAGCTCGTCATGCTGATCAAGAATATATAAACTTTATGTGGTCGGAGTTGATTATGCGTTGCAAACTTCTGGGCAAAATTATAATACACTTTTTAAGTGTATAAAAATTGATTTTTTGCTCGAAAATGCAAGATTAAAACGCATAGGAAAAATATAAAAAAGTCAAAACAAATTATTTTTCTTTTTTATACTTAAGAATCGCACTTCTACGAAGAAAACCAGGTAATTCGATTATCAAAATCTATGAACAAACACAGGGGCTGTAAGCAATTTAGTGCAAAAAAGTGGTATGCTTCGACTTTTGTTCCGTTCTTGATTTTTATTTTTGCTCTGGCTTTTCGCTCACTTCATAAATTGACTAAAAGACGAAGAAAAATTCAAATTTATTTTTTGTGAACACACAAAAAACTCAAATTTGACTGTTAATTCCTCTACTCAATTCGATCCATCTACGGTACGTGTGACTGGATTTTCGACACCAATACCTTATTTACTTCGTAGAAGTACGGTTCTTTAGTAAAAAAAATTCAAATAATTTTTTGGATTTTTTTTGTATTTTTTCCAGGCCTTCAAAAATGAAATTTTTTGCTTTTTCGAGCAAAAAATCTATTTTTTTTTTAAATATTTTTGGTTATTGTATTCAAACTACTAAACCGATTTAAAAACAATGTTCATGGCGATTACTAACAGCTTAGTTACCTTCCGATTTATATATTGTTTGACTCTATCTGATAATTATAAAGTGAGATATGGCTTAAAATAAATAAGCTCGTAAAAAAAAAAAATCATATTTCAAAACGGAGCCATGAAAAAATTTTTGAAATAGATTTTTGAGATCACTATTCCAAGCTATACTTAAAAAATATTTCAGTTGAAATGGGTCATTTATTTTTGTTATTGTTGTTATTTTTGTAAACTAGTGTAATTGGCCCATAGAGAGCTTATTATGAGAGAATCTTAACCGCAAGATTTGACCTTCTTAGGAGCTCTTTTGCGGAAGTTCTACGCTTAAAAGTGTAATATTGTGAATTTTTAAGTTTTTAATAACTCGAAATCGGTTTAAGATAGAGCTTTGAGTTTTAGTTTTTCTTTTCAATTTACTTTTATTTTTTGGCTAATACATTAAAAAAACGAGAAGACCAAGCTAACTTCGTCTTTGCCGAAGTTTTTATACCCTTGCAAATGTTTTCATACATCAGAGTTTAAGAACGCCAGCATTAAAACAAACAATTTTTCTAAATAAAACCCACTTTTCGACCGCTAGTTCCTATGACAGCTATTAGATATAGTCATCCGATTTTGACCAAAACTTCCAAATCTTTGTAAAGGCGTTTGATATTAATAATCGCATTAAAAACAAAAAAGGTTTTCTCATTAAAACCCACTTTTCGACCGATAGTTCCTATGACAGCTATAAGATATAGTCATCCGATTTTGACCAAAACTTCCAAATCTATATAAAAGCGTTAAGATTAATAATCGCTGATGTGAGACACGTTAACATTAAAAACAAAAAAATTTTTCTCATTAAAACCCATTTTTCGACTCTCATGGCAGCTATAAAATATAGTCATCCGATTTTGACAAAAACTTCCTTATCTATGTCAAAGAGAATAGTATTAATAATGACTGAAGTGGGAGCCGTTAACATTAAAAACAAAAAGTTTTTCTCACAAAGACCCACTTTTCAACCGATAGTTCCTATGGCAGCTATAAGATATAGTCATCCGATCCGGTCGGTTCTGACATATTAGCAGTGTGCAGTAAAAAGAAGACTCTGTGCAAAATTTCAGCTCGATAGCTTTAAAACTGAGAGACTAGTTCGCGTAGAAACAGACAGACGGACAGACAGACGGACGGACAAAGCTCAATCGACTCAGCTCGTCGTCCTGATCAAGAATATATATAGTTTATAGGGTCGGAAATGAATATTTCTATGCGTTGCAAACTTCTGGGCAAAATTATAATACCCTTTGCAAGGGTATAAAAAAAAACAAGAAAGAAAAGAACAATCGAGTACGTCCGACCGTATTATACCCTGTGCCAGTACAGGTCGCTGCTTGCATTCTCTACCGATAAATAATATGAAATCAGTATTCAGGAAACACCAACACGACGAAGTCAGTGGAAGTCTTTTTTATATCTTTTTCATTAAGCTTTAAAGCCAAAGCATTCTTTTCTGGGTCCTAAAATTGTATTCAATAGCAGAAAAAGGATGTTTGGGCAAATGAAGGACCAAAAATAAAATTTTGTATAAAAAAATTGAGTATTGCTCGCTCGAGGTTAAATAAAACACACACATGTGTAAGTTTTTTTCCCCCTATATTTCGGCAACCATCTTTAGGGACACTACAAAACAAAATTCCAATTACAATGTAAATGGAATTGTCAGTAAGTCTCTGTATAGGTGCGCGCAGTTCTCCGTGTCTGTTTTGTAGTTAAAAAAAATGTTTTTCAGAACTTTTTTCAAAAGAGCTTTTTAATCCTGGACATTTGAAAAAAATTCAAACTTCTATCTTGAACCGTATTCGTGTTATATAAAAATTACAAAATTCACAATATTTCACTTTTAGGCGTAGAACTTCCGCAAAAGAGCTCAAATTTTGGTGTTGTTTCTCTTATAGTAAGCTCTCTTTGGGCCAATTGTCATCCAATTCAGAGATGCCAGAAAAAAACTTTTTTGTGCGGAATGCCCCATAAATATATCATTGATTAGGGAGACGAGCTTAGTCAATAAAGCTTTGTCCGTCCGTCTGTTAGTTCGATTGTCTGTTCTTACACAAACAAGCTTAAATTAAGCACTGTATGCTTCAATTACGTGTAAGGCAGTTTTTTGTTTTTAATGATAGCGTACCTAAACTCAGTCATTAAATGCTTTAACACGGATTTGCAAAATCTTGCAAAGGGATCGGAAAATGGGTCTCGAAGAAACATCCTTTTTTTGGTTTTAGCTTAATCGTTTTTCAACTATGTGATTGATTGCATTCAAATTGATTCACAAAATTCGGTTGGAAAATGGCCTTTGGCCAGAAAAAATGTTTGATTTAATTTTAGTTTTTTTAAGTTTAGTTAGCTTAGATGGCTCAATTTTTATACACTTGATGTGTATTATAATTTTGTCCAGAAGTGTGCAACGCATAGAAGGAATCATCTCCGACCACATAAAGTATATATATTCTTGATCAGCATGACGAGCTGAGTCGATTAAGCTTTGTCCGTCCGTCTGTCCGTCTGTCTGTTTCTACGCAAACTAGTCCCACAGTTTTGGAGCTATCGAGCTGAAACTTTGCACAGAGTCTTCTTTTTACTGCACGCTGCTAATATGTCGGAACCGACCGGATCGGATGACTACTTCTTGTAGCTGCCATACAAATGTTCGTTCGGAAAATGGATTTTAGTAAGAAAAACTGGTTTGTTCTCAATATTACTGCTCTTAAACACGGTCATGGGCAATATGTAATGTTTTTAAGCTGATCTGCGAAGTTTGGTCGAAGTCGCTAACCGTTGAGACAAGCTATTTCAAGTGTATCAAAACTTCGGTACAGACGAAGTTGGCTTTGCCTTTCTCGTTTAAAATTTTTTAGAATTCACCTCACATTTTCAATTTCCAAAAAGCATTCCGTGAAAACAAAAAACGGAATCGTCTTCACAATTATCAAAGCTTGGTAGTTTTCATTTTGCTATTAAGGAAAACTTAATTAGTGAGTTTGGCTGGCTCTAGGTCCGAAAAAGTTGCGATTGTTCACAACTGTAAACAACTTATGCATTAAACATCAAAAAGAGCTGCTTGCCTATACAGTACCGTTTCATCATTCTCCCGAATGAATCTTCAGTAGACTTTCCGCTGGAGAAATCTTAGCTTCAACTGCCCTTCCTTGCTTTGATCAGTTAAAGCAATGAGAGTAAAAATAGAACTAGCCACAATGATTTAAACTTTTTGATGTTTAATGCTTAAGCTTTAAACTCAAATTTCTAAGTGCAAAAGCTGGGCAACCAGCTCTTTTTGATGTATAATGCATAAGTTGTTTACAGTTGTAAGCAATTGCTACTTTTTCGGACCTAGAGCCAGCCAAACTCACTAATTAAATATTATAATGGTAGCCAGATATATTAAAAAATATTACGGAAAACTCAAATTTAAAATACATGAAAATAAAACTAGGTCTGTTTAGCTCTGGAGTCATATGGATTGAACTCAGAGTATATTAAGTTTGTGCAAGGTTTGACATGTATGGAATAAATATTTCTTATACTTGCAGGCAGATTAAGTTTATTTTCAATTTTGGCCATTCCTCCTCCCGCCCACGCAATTTGGAAAAAATGTTATATAAACCACAGCTTTGTAGGAGGCAATGACAAATTTTACTCATACTAATAATCGCATAAAGCATTCGATACCAAAATGGTAATTTCTAGTACAAATATGTGTATAGTCTGCAGAACAATGCCCCTTTATGAATCTTAAAACACCGTTTTTTCCAGGTCAGCTTTTACTAAAATATTTTATGTCGGGTTTAAAAGCCGATACTGAACCTAATTAAAACAAAACTATGCCAAACATCTAATAAGTGCCTGCAAACCGAAAAATGTAATTAATTTTTGAAAACTTTAATGGTAGTGATAGTGGAAATGATAAATTCTTTCTTTAGCAGACACTTTCTAATTCCTTTATTTATCGTTTCTATAATGTTTCCCAAGCTATCGACATTTCGATTCTGCATTATGGCTGGGAATCCGGTTGAAAATTACAGCATGTTTGTCTGTTTTATTGTCCGCATGAGCGCACAGATTTCATAGATAGGGAGGGTTTAAGGATTAAAGTGTGCAAGCAGATCAAGTTTATTTTCAAATTGACCACGCTCCCTGCCACCTACTAAAAACAGCATTATTTATAAAATTCGGAAGAACAATAGTCAAGCTATAAGTAAATCAATGTTCGCTGCTGCAGCGCTGCTTTGTGCTGCTGCTGCAGCCGCGAAAGCTGATGTCTATATAAGAAGCGTGCCACAAATATCAAGTTTGTCACCCCATTTTTAAAGCATCAATAGCCTGTGAGTTAAGATGGCAGTCTCCGAAACCAACAGTCGTGGGATCGACTAGAAGCTGGACCCAAGTTAATTTAATAATTATAATAATAATTAATGAATTAATTATGTAATTACTACGTCGATTGCCATTCGTCGCAAGCATTCAAAATTAACGGCCAGTTCTAAGCTCTCTCAAGAGCTGAAGCTTTTGAACTTGGAACTCGAGCTAAAGCTTAAGCTTATTTACACCAAAAAGTTGAAGACATGGTAGCTTGTCCTATATTTACTTTCATTGTTTTTTGAGGTTCCCAACCGATTAAAACATTGATTGTATGGTAGGACGGGTGATGCGATGTGTTCTCCAGCGATAAGCCTACTGAAGATTCGGTCGTGAGAATGATGAAACGGTACCGTATAGGCAACCAGCTCATTTTTGGTGTACAATAATGCATAAGTTGTTTTCAGTTGTGAACAAACACAACTTTTTCGGACCTAGAGCCAGCATAAACTCACTAATTAAAAATTAGAAAGGTCACCAGATAAATACAGAAATAAAAAATTTTTAACTAAGTTAAGAGAAAATACAGTTTGTCTTGTTTAAAAATGAGCTAATCAAATAACTTAAATTTCAAAATATTAACAATTAATAAAAAAAAACGCATAAAAAGGCTTAATCTAATTTGCACTTGCGGAGTATCTACCCTATGCAGTCAAGTTCAAAAGGGTTTCTAAACAGCTTCCCTCAAAGTTCTGTGGCTTCGCGAAAATTTTCGAGCGATTTGGCAAATCGCTAGTGAATTCTGTGGCACCCTTGATAAAGTGCCATTGTGTGAAACATTTTATTAAATTATATATTCTCCATTTTGATCAAATACCTTTGTCCATCTTTTGGGCAAGAATTTACAGCTTTCATAAAATTTTTGATCTTTGCAGGTAAAAAACTGGTCCAAGTGGTTTTTGAAGTCCTGATTTGAGGTGAAGGTTCTCCCATCCAAAAAATTTTGCAGAGGCCGGAACAAGTAATAGTCTGAAGGTGCCAAGTCTGGTGAATATGGCGGGTGTGGTAGCACATCCCATTCAAGCCGCTAAAGCTTTTCGTGAGTCGTCAATCTTGTATGCGGTCTCAAATTTCGTTCTGTAAGAACCAGAGCAACCTATGTATATGTCAAGCTTCGAAATTAATCCTAGACGTTTCATGTGCTTGTGAACGGTCGCGTTAGACAAATTTAATCTTTCAGTGTTCAGAGTTTTGTGGTTAAGCAAGCAGTTTATTAAGCAGAAGAAAATATATACGACTTCTTCAGAATTGAAGATGTGTATAAAAGGATCGACATTCGATATACAACGACGTTGCCAGTTAACCAATATTTCCAACACTCCTTCTCACTCTGTTTGTCAACTTGTAAAAAATCAAAGAAGTTACATTACTGCAGACCCTTCATGTTGATACACTTCATGTGCTTTACTTTACATAAATTCTGAGTTATTCCGTCTGCCATCATATTTTTAGTTGAAACATAATGCGAATTAATGATCTTATCCTTAAACATATCTCTAACACGATGGATGTCGATGTGTTTATTCTGATTCTTAACCGGACATTGCGCGCTTTGATTATCTCTGTATATATTAACCGCAGTATTTTTCGAATGTAAGCAGCCTCCTTTGCGGCAGAGGTTTTTCTGAGTGCCAACACGGATTGTTTCTTCGACACCCAACTTAAGGCTGCTCCTGCCGCAATAAACGTTCAACCAGTAAAGGACTTTCGGTCTGAGTTGTCTCCAGCCCAATCGGCATCCACATAGCAGTAGATACTCTGACCAGTCCTTATATAGCACAACTGGAACTCCCTAGTGCCTGAATACTCGCTTTGTACCCACCATATATTCTTGGTGTGGATTTGGAAATGTAGGATATCCGGCTTTGTAGTTATGGCCAGATACATGAGTGAGCCTATCAAGGACTGAAACTAATCCTGATTTGTCCCTTCAATCTTCCTTTTCACAACGTACCCGATAGCCAGCTTCAGGTAAAACGTTTGCCAGAAGCCGTTCAATGTACTGCTTATGCCCAACTCGTACATAACCATTTTCGTCATCACACGACGAATCCCTCAGGTTGACGCATGTAGACAAAGTAATGCAATTCTCTGTTGAGGTTTGCAGAGACCATCCTGATCGATGAGTATCTTGCGACTGGCGAACACGTCTCCGTGTAATTAACGCTATATCGCTGTCCACAGCCCTAAGCGACTAGCCGGGACTTCAAGCGCTCGACATTTTCATACTTGTCACGCTTGACTGCGAAGACCCACTTGCATCCGATGGTCCTATCTCCATCAGGTAATTCAACATGTGATCAAGTTTTACTGGCTTCCAGACTCCCGATCTCCTTCTGTATAGAATCTCTTCAATCCCCAGCGTGCTCTGAACTCAGTGCCTCTGTGAAACGTTTAAGTCTTCAGTGATCATCGCATTTAAGAGTTCGTTCTCCTTCCGAGATTGTCCTGGCAAACCAGTACGCACTATCTTAGGACTCCCAGGACCTTTTCTCACACCACCCTCATGCTCTACATTTGCATCTACTTCGGCCTCTATATGCAGCTTCTCGGCAGCTGCGTCTTCTTCAGGTTGTTCGCCTCCAGCAGTTGCAAGCTCATCAGGCTGATATTCTTGCGGTTGATTCTCTTCTGCAGCATTTTGTGTGATCAGCTGAACATCAGTATTTCCCTGTACATGAGAGTACTCTAAAAATATTACGTCACGAGATTCAATTACCATACCACTACATGGGTTGTACAATCGATAGGCCGCAGCAGTCTCAGAGTAACTGACTAAAGCACTATTTCACTTTTGGCAAGAATTTTCTGTGATGTGTCTAGTCCGTAGTGCCAAAAATTGTGGGGTGATGTACAGCTGACCTCTTTCCCAACCAAGCCTCGTACTGGGTCATGTTCGTCAACGATGATGACTCCGATCAATTTCTCAGATATGCTGCAGCTGCTACGGCTTCCGTTCAAAAAGCCTCATCCAGACCAGCGTACTGCAACATACTGCGTGCCATCTCCACAGGGGTTCTATGTATTTGCGCGCCGCTGCATTTTGTTAAGGAGTATGTGGCACTGTAAGCTCTCTCTTAATGCCATAGCTTACCAAAAACTTTCGAACACACCGCTTAAATATTCGCGCCCATTGTTGCGATTTTACCATTTGACCAGTTTGTTCCCCACCAAGGCCTTAAAGTCTTTGAACTTCTGAAAGATCTTATCACGAGTCTTCAAGAAACAAACATATATATACTCATCGAAATTTAATTAAGGCCTCCTATATTGTGTTCAGTAAAAAATGCTTGAAACATGTTCTAAAACTTTTTTTAACAAAAATAATTAAAACGTGCTTGACTTAAGTTAAATCAAAATTATCGAATATATTTATTAAATTAAATGTATGTTTTCTCCATTTTTTATACAAAAAATTTCATTTTTACCGCGAAATTTAATTAAAGCCAGTCTTGAAAAGAATAAAAAGGATACAGAATACAGGATACGGATACAGGATAATAAAAAATCAATAAATATTGGATTTAACCTTCAGACTAATTAATGAGCTCGAAATAACCCAATAGCGCTCGTCATGATTTCGAATTGTGAACCCGATATTTAGGTTCATTCCTCGATAACAGCTTTTCGAGGGACCTCAGTCGAATTGAACTTTTGTCCGCCAGCATAAGCACGATGTATATGCTTAAGTCACATGTTCTCAATTCTGTTCATGTCCGGAAAACACTCAGGCAATACAGAAAGCTTTATATTCTCCTCAGTGAACCACCCACGACTGGCCCTTAAAAAGTGATTAAAAGTGATTAAAAAGTGCTCAACGGGGTCCGATTGTGATAGCTAAAAGTGGCTTAAAACAGCACAGAGCCGCCACTACAGTTTGTAAAATGTAAAATTGGCTATACAGCTCCAAAGGGGCCAAGCCAAGCTTCTCTCAATCTCTTGGCGTGTGTGCTTTAAATTTTTTCGCACGAGAGAAAGGGGCCTACAGTTTAACGACGAATCCGAACGGCAAAGTTTGAGAATTTGCTTTTCATGGCTAGTTACTTCACAGCTGGCGCCAATAGCTGGTGAAGGTGACCGGACGTGTAAAAGCTATTTTCTTAAGAAAGAAAAAACTTTTCTTATTAGATGTTCCGAGGCGGGATCGAATCCACGACCTCCCACCCAGCAGTCCAGCACACTAACCGCTGGGCCACACACAGCCATACAGTTTAAGAGGTCGAAATGCGCTCAGACGCTTTAATTTTGTGCCCTTAGTAACTGAAACCATCTGGCCCATTAAGGTTAAACCTTTTCTCAACTGAGTGTACCACATATTTCCACTCCTCCCTTGAAGACATTTGACGTTTCGTAATATCCCTTCTGGTTTGTTTGTAAAATGCCGTCAATGCGAGCTTGGTCTTCGTGTTTTTCAAGATTACAGGTCGCATGAATTCAGAAGGTTACTTTTACGTATTGGATAAAGTCTTAGTAGACTTTTTGCACCAAGAGTCAAGAGTTTGAACCAAGACTCAATCTTTCAGCAGGATAATGCTGCCATACAGGTGTCAAGGCCAATCGTGAGTGGTTCAGTGAAAAGAAAATCAAGCTTTTTGAATGGCCAGTAATTTCTCCGGACATGAACCCAATTGAGAACATGTGGCGTAAGCATACACATCGAGCGTGTTCAGCAGCGTAAATCGATGACAGAAAATCGATTATTTTTGTTAGATTGTGCTGATGTGAATATAACAAAGAAATAGTTTGTTAAGATTGCTTGATTATGATTTGTTATCGATAGCCCACAGCAGTCAGAAGTAAACAAACAAGAAATTTAGAGAAGGCAAATGCAAAATGAATGTGGAAATCTTTTTATTTAATAAATAAAGTGGCAGAGGATGTGGTTTCGCAAGTATCTCACGGAAATTCGTGCAAGGCTCTTAAGGCAATACTGGTTGTTGCGGAGGAGGAGGGAAGCTTTAAAAGCGGCCACTCCAAAAAGAAAAAGCCACGCGTATGCGTAGTAACCACCTCATCTGGGTACATGGACACCTCAACACAGTTTGTCAAGGCCTCCCAGAGAAGAGCTTGATAGGGATGCCCATTTCCTCATACAAGATAATCACAAGGAATGAAACCCGGCGCCTGGTTACGGAACGATGGAATAACCTTCCGGCTTGCGCTGTAGCTAGGGTCACGTGGTTCTCGCTTAACCTGAAACGGAAAACATTTTTCTTCTGGTCTGGGCCATAACGGGTCACTGCCTTAATGGCAGGCATGCAGCACGCTTGGGCGACGCTCACAACGATTTCTTTAGAAGAACAGGAGGAGACATTACTTTATCTATTTTGCCATTGCCCAGCTTTAAGTAGAAGGAAACTCAAAACATTTGGTCAAACTACTAGTTGGGACAGTACAAAAATATAGAATGAACCAATAGCTATAGATGTGCTCGCGACAGGATTCCAGCGGGACCCGAGAGAAGTAGGGGATCAGGCGCGACGATATTGAATTAAAATTTGTTGATCGGGATCCGGACGGGACAACAGTGGTGGGATCGTGGCGGGACGGGAACGAATTGTCCTTATTCGCCCATCTCTGCTCTTAGCCCATTGCCACTCTGTTAAAATGAACATTTTCAAGAGGAATTCCAGGAGCAGTTGGTGATAGTGAAGACGACACAAATATTTAGTAGTCAGTTCTTAATTATATTAAGCTGTTTGTTGCCAAAAATTCAAACCTTCCGCCAACAAAAATATTCCGATAACTTTGTTGCCTAAAATTTCTATCAAGCTCGTTCACCAGCAGACTAACACTTTTTTTTGATTGATTATTTTTGTTAGATGATTGGTGTACGCTTTGCTTATTAGCAATCAGCATAATTTCACCTTTTTCATTTTTAACACAGGGATGCCTTTTCGCAAAGTCTACACTGAATCCCTTATCAAGGGCTCTGGATATGGACAAAAAATTACACTGCAAGTCTTGTACAAAGAGTACGCCCTCAAGATCAATCGTTTTTCCATTTCGTTTTTTCCTTTATCACGACAGTTGCCAGCAATTTTATTTTCAGCGAACTCAATGGCGGCAATGAGTCTAGTGTCTCGACGGCGACAACAAAATTCTTGAAGGCGTCATTTAAACTTGACAATAAAATTATAACCAAACACTCATCTGGTACCCCGATCTTGTTGAACTCTTCAAGAACTTTACAAAATGCATTTATATGAGTTCCTTAGGGTGGACGCCGATAAGAAAGTTGACTGATACCATCTTAAACGATTACTTTTATAGTCTCTGCACACTGAGCACATTTTAGAGGAACGCTTGGAATTAGATGATGATGTGAAATTAAAATTTACACTGGCCACATCTAACATCCCACTTCTGTCAGTCAATGTCTCAGAAATTACACAAATATATGTTGAGAAAAATAAATTGGCATGAAATTTATTTTACATTTGCTCAACAATATCAGGCTTATAAATCTCATGATGGGGACTAAAAGGCAGATATTATTGGTCCTTATCCCGAAGGAAGACTATTTAGGAGTTTTGCGAAATATTTTGCGAATTCTTATGCTCCAGTATCTTTCTTGCTAATTTAATCAGCATCAGATCTCGGGCGTTTTGGTATAGGGGCATTGGTATTATCGATGCATTTGCTGCTCGAAATTTCAGAATTAATGTCAATTGGGTCCTCTGCGTAAAAGGTGGACAGATCTGCATCATGTCCGGAATGGGGCGAGCACCTATCATGATTTTGTCACATGTCATCAATATAGTCCCTAGCTAGCTTCTGTGCATGGCGTTTTTAAATCTTTTTCCTGCCGACTTAATATATAAAATAAAAATATTTATTAATGCATGACAAGTTTCTCTGCCACTACTTAATTTTATGAGGAACGTGTGGAATAGAAACATTTTGCTTCAAGATGTTAGATGTTGGATGTTGCTCAGTGGAAAAAGCCTATTAGGGTGTAAATAATAAATTAAAAAGTCAAAAAATTTTAGTTCATGTTTAACATCTACGAAAAGCTTTCAAAGTTTCCACAAATAGTACGTATACGACACGTTCACCAAATCGAAATTCCGTCGACGAACTCTCATTTTAAAAGTTGTCAAATATGAATTAAATCGAGCAACAAATAAATATGGAGCAAGATCGAATGTATTTTTGGTCGGTAGACTAAGACCAAATTTTGACGAGGCGAGCCCATTTCCAACGAAGAGATGCGCTTTATCCACGCTTTTATATGTGACTAAATTTGTAAGCCTGTCCATTTCGGAAAGTGCGACTAATGTGGCTTGCAAGTTGGAGTCAGCATGGTCCACGAGTGGGGTTCCTCATGAAAGTATGTACCTTCTTGTCAGATACTACCGACATAACAGTGGAAACCAAAACCATTTGGAGTGACCTTTTGGGCTACCATGGTCGATTCGCTAAACTCAAGACACCGCTCCGTGGAGACCGTTTTTAATCGATAATAAAAAATAGAGCCCGATACGAAGAAGGAATTGAAGCCTATACCGGAAGAAGACTGCAACATGTTTTTAAAATTGTAAAAAACCTTGGCTCAAGTGTAATGCAGTGGGGGGAAACTACTTTCAGGGAAATGAAATGCATTTACAATAAAAAATAAAGATTTTTTGATTTATAAACAAATTCCCTGTATTATTTTCACATATAAGTATAGTAATCCTCATTTTTTTTAGATCCTGAAAGAACGGGAATTATCAAGTGGAAGATAGTCTATGTAAAAGCATATTGTATTGGATTTATAAAAATCAATTTTTTCAATGGTCATGGCACCTACCTACCTTAAGCTTGGTATGGAGATACTTGCGAAAAGTGTGCGAAATCTCTGCACAATATTTCGTCGATAACAAGTGCGAAATAAGACGCTCATCTCAAATTTTTTCAAATTTAACTTGGCGGGAAAATTCAAATGAATAAACAGCGAATAGTTTTGGTGGCCTCCAATGATGCAATAGTTGCTACAATAGCTATATGTGATTTGAAATAAGCGGTAGTGAAGGCTATTATTACTATTATTACTGTATTTGTAATTTTTCAATAATTTGCTCTTATAGGCCATTTGTGCTTTATGGACACGGCTAGGGAAGGGGCTGATTTTACTGGGTCATGACATCTCGTTTTTATGTACTTATAATGGAACTACATAGATAAGAAGATGTTGTCTACGACTTGCGCCGCAATGAAGTCTCAAGTCCGAGCACTGAAAAGTTATGCAGCTGATCCGTTGGACATACGGAATCGCCGTCATCCACAATTGAATCACTTTGTGCTAGGCCAAAGAAGCTCATCATCAGCAATCTCGTAGGAGGAGTAAAGGTTCTCGTGGCATAAGTTAGGCAAAAACGACATGAACCCCACTTCACATCGTTGCCTCCTTAAGTTGCGATTGGTACGCCTCCATCGCTTTCACTCTTGGCGTGCTTATCACTCCAGCAAAGTACACTGTCCTTTAACGAAGACCAAGCTGTCAAGCTGCTATCATAATGCTGTTTATGGATGAGCTTCCGCAAAACAGATTTCATATCATATATTTCACACCGTCGAAATCATCACGCATCGCGTGACTATCGCGTGACACATCGACGTCGGGTGGCAACGCTGTGTTATCGATATGACAATTTCGCGCGTGAACTCCATACCAACTCACGAAACTGCAACCTGCGAAATCCGTGCGAAATCATTTTTTTATATGGACTTTTTCATTTCGCGGGTATTTCGCGGGATTTTCGCGGGCACGAAACCAACCATGGCCTTACGTACAGAATTTTATACGATGAGACAAATTCACTTTGTACCGCTTTAGAACACAAACCCCACAACTTCTGTTAACACTGGGTTAATCTTGGCACCATACCTGTTCAGAGTTTTGTGGGTAAACAAACTGTTTATTAAACAGAAGAAAATATACACGACTTCTGGTCGCGGCGGTCAGAATGGAAGAGATACATATAGTGATCGACATTCGATATACGATACACATTGCTCCCGGGCAATCGATGAGTATGCTAACTTAACACTAGAGGACAGACGACGTTGCCAGATGAACAATATTTCAAACATTCAGCAATCTCTCGAGTTGTTATTCGACGATTTGCATCGACCAACTACTTTATTTTATCCACATCGGCTTCAAGAGGCCTTCCTGGACGTGTTGCATCCTAAAGATCAAAATTGCCGGAACGATCAAATAATTTTCGCCTTCCATTTACTTGCATTTTTACCCTTTTTAAATTACTCAGCTATTCAAAAATATAACAGAAAAATCGGTTAGTCGCATTAAGAAAATGATTCATTAGTACAACGTGAAATCACTATGGGAAGCTATAGTGATAAAATTCATTGTAGTTTTCTTTTCTCATAAAAGTTCACTTGATTTTGCTAGTTTGGACGCTCGGCAACTCTACAAGCAGACGAACGTACTTGCAAGGGGCTCCAGTGTACCTGTGAAAAAAGCATACTAATAGCCAAAGGACTTGACCAAAGCAACAGGCATACCAAGGAGATAGCCACCAACAGTTTGAGGCAGTAAAATTGTTGGTTTTCATGAAGCACCTTTTTGCTGCAACAACAAGAATGGGTGCTGTAAATGTGGTACCCACTATCGCGATTTTTCGATGCATGTTACCATCTCTTGAGGACTCATTTTATTGGTCAGCATTTAAAAAAAATCTTACAAAATTCTATCGAGTGGTTTTTCATTAATCTGATTTTCTAAGTTTGACCTCTATGGGCGGGGTGCTAACCGCATGTCCATTAGCGGCGGGAATTCGGTACAACAAATGGGGTGACTCCCTTCATCTTTGGTGAATTTAACAAAATTTTAGCTCTCATCTTTTGTTAACCAACAACAGATATTGTTGCTATGTGTAGCTAGTATAAATGTGCCCATTAAACGCGAAATTGACGTAATAAAGAAAAACTGGGTATGAGGTGTTGCTAACCGATGCTTCTAGTTAAAAATTTATTGGTCCCGGCTATTTTGAGTGTTCCACTGTGTTGCCATAAAATGTAGCTGGCTTCGCAAATAAGGTACTGTTTAAGCAATTTTTTAAATTTGTCACGAACACTACATATTTATTGAAGCGAGTTCGAGTTCGAAAAATTTAAATTTACCGCCATTGTCTAAAGCCACTATCATACCGATGCTCATTTATCGATAACCATACGTAATACCGAGGAGAGTGCGCCGCCAGTTGTCAGAGTTCCAGCGGCGCGACAACACGTTTAAATAAATAGCATAAAATAGAAATAGAGTTCCTGCGATCTACCGCTCTATCACCGTACGAGTTTATATTACGTCGTTTAGTAATCGTTGTATCCTATCTGCCTGTATTATCAACTTAAGCTATTCTGTTTGGTGTTGTTTGTTTTCAACTGGAAAAAATTCTAAACTAGTCGTAGCCACATGAGGTGGCAATATTATGCTATTCTAAACATTTATAGATAAAAATAGAGGGAAGCTATCTTCGGCTCCACCGAAGTTTATATACCCTTGGAGCATGATATATGCCTGCCAGTTTTTTATATGGCAGCTATACGATATATACATGGTGTTGAAACACATAATATTCATAACTGGAAAGTATAAAGACGCTACCATTGAAAACAGAAAAGGTTTTCTCATTGGAACTATTTTTTCCACGGATCGTTCCTATGGCAGCTATTTGCTATAGTCATCCGATTTGGAACAAACTTGGCAGAATTGTGTGGTAGCATACAATATTGATCAGTAACAAGTTTGGGAGCAATAGCATCGAAAACAAAAAAGTTTTTCTTACTTAGACTTTTTTTCAAACGTTTATTTTGTATGGCAGCTATACTATATAGTTGTCTGATTTTCAAAAATCTTGATGGAGTTATGTGAAAGCATAACGCGGTTTGGGAGCGATAGCATTGAAAGCAAAAAATTTTTTCTCACTAAAAGCGATCGTTCCTATGGCAGCCATATGCTATAGTCATCGGATCCGGCCGGTTCCGACATGTGCAGCGTATTTGTATCAAAAGACTTCGTGCAAAGTTTTGTTAAGATAACTTTTAAACTGAGGGAGGAGATAGCATAGAAACAGACGGACGGACAGACGGACATGGCTATATCAACTCAGCTCGTCATGCTAATCAAGAATATATATGTAGGATTGACAACCCTAGCGTGTAAGTAACTTGAGCATCTCTAGATTTATCGTAATCGTGAGTGATCGGCTAGAGTTCGATAGACAGCAAGGAAAGAGGGGGAGAGAGATTTTAGCTTTTGAACAGAGCAGACGTGTGCCGATATCGTTGCTACGCATCATTTAATATAAACGTGTGAACTAAGTTAAGTTAATAATGTTAAACTATGAAATAAACGCCGAAGTATTATTATATTAACTCGACGACGAATGGTGTTTTTACGGCTTCGAAAGTTGGATCTCTACAAATTTGGGGGCTCAGCCGGAATGTACCAAAAAAGTGAATGTGAAAACTGCCCAGTGTACCACTAAGTCATTGTGCAAGCAACAATCCATCACGCAAAAACAAAGATGCAGTAGAAATGTGGTTTAAAGTTGCCAAATACCACTAAGTTTTGTGCAACATGACGGAATTATAAATAGCAACGACGCAGCATAAAGAAGAAGACGAGCATAAACTACGCAGTTGAAAATTTAAAGAAGGAGACGACAAAGACGACGCAGCTGAAAATTCTAACTAGAAGAAGACGCAACTACGCAGTTTAAATACAACAAGAAGACGACAAAAGGCGACAAATCGAAAAATCTAATCAGACGAAGACGTGCAAAACGACGCAGTTGGAAATTCTGTCTCTATACAGAGTTTTTGAGCAAAAAGGAGAAGCAGAAACGACGCAGCTGGAAATTCTGTCTCTATACAGAGTTTTTGAGCAAAAAGGAGAAGCAAAAACGACGCAGCTGGAAATTCTGTCTCTATACAGAGTTTTGAGCAAAGAGGAGAAGCTGAAAACGACGCAAAAGAGGATTCTGCACAACAACCAAAGCGAACGAAATCGACGTCATTGGCTTTCGTCACTACGGGCACTTGTGGCAGATTTGAAATTTCGACGATCCAGCAGCAGGCACAGCGAGACAGAGGGAGGCAGTGCAACAAAGCAACGGGCAAACAACAACAACCAGACGTACCCGCAAAGCTAGAATTTGTCCAGATCGGACAACAGAGAGGAGCAGGAGCAACCGTGCAGTTAGTTATCAAGGCACGCGAGGCCAAAAGAAGCTGGTGTCAACGGGTAACGAGCAGCAACAACGAAGGTGGCGCGGATGTATGCGAATGTTCTGGAGGAGACGAAGGTTCAGTAATATACAAACATTTACATTTTTGATTAACGTAACGTAAACAATATTTTATGTCACTTGAATTGATTTTGTATTTTGTGTAAATAAGAGATGTCATTTTTGAAATATGCAGCGCAACGAGATAGCACAGTTGAAGGTAGCCGAACTTAAAGAAAAACTAAGAGAGTTAAATTTACCACGTTCAGGTGTTAAGGCAGTTTTGCAAGAAAGACTAATCTCATACTATTGGCCAGAACAATACGATAACGAAGAGTCCATATACGAGGAATCAGAAAACTTTGAGACAGGTAACACAGAAGGAGAAAACTTTGAGGCAGAAAACAGTGAACAAGAAAATTTTGACGACGAATCTCCAAGTGACCAAATTGTAACAATGGCGACGTTCACATTAAGAGATATAGAAGACTCCCTTTCAGCTTTTACAGGTAATGGTACGCCAGACGTTGATGAGTGGGTGCGAGACTTCGAACTTAATGCAGTGACTGTGCAGTGGAACGATCTGCAAAAATTTATATATGGCAGGCAACTAATAAAAGGAGCAGCAAAATTATTTTTGAACAGTCAATCAAACTTGAATGATTGGGATTCTTTAAAAGCAGCTTTGAAAGATGAATTTAGTGAGAAATTGACTGCTAAGCAAGTGCATAAGATGCTAGAGAACAGAAAGAAGACGCAGAAGGAAAGTTTGACAGAATATTTCTATAACATGTGTAGTCTAGCAAAGCTAGGTCAGTTAGAGGAAGAGAGCGTTATAGAATACATCATTGAGGGCATTCCAGACTCCAAGCTTAACAAAATGTGTTTGTACCAAGCAACCAATTTCAGAGAGTTTCGTGAAAAAATGAAGATTTACGAGAAAATAACTGCGAACTCAGGATTTAAACCCAGAGCAAAGGCTGAAAATAATACAGCCAGTAACATTAAGAGCGAAAGACATTGCTATAATTGTGGAGACAGCAATCATTTGGCAAGAGATTGCAAGAATGGAGTGAAATGCTATAATTGTAACCAGATAGGACACAAGGCAAACCAGTGCGATGCAAAGGGTGTAAGAAAAGATGTGAAAAAGGAAAAAGCGAACATGCAGCAACTTTCGCAGACATCCTTTAATCGAGCTTTTAAGAATGTGAAAGTCGGAAATGGTCAGATAGACGCATTATTCGATTCAGGCAGCGACATTTGCACCATTAGTGAGACGGCATATAAACAGTTATGCCCAATATCATTGGAAATGGACGTAAAAGAATTGACCGGAATAGGTGGAAAGAAAATCTTCACTTTGGGTTCGTTTAGTGTTGCGACTAAGTTAGACAGCGTTCCTTTGAAAATATGCTTTCACGTAGTGCGAAATGAGGATACCCTATACGATTGCGTGATTGGCAGCGACGTTTTAGATTTTGTCAGTGCGACTTTAGGGTCAAAAGGCGTGATTTTTAACGCAGTGAAAGAAGTATACCATGATGTGAATTGTGTAAAGGATGGACCTGAATTGAAGAGCACTCAACATAGTGATGCTTCAATGACCAGTCCTACAGATTCAGTGTCAAGTATTTGCGAGTTAAAAAGTACATTTCATCAGATGCTATCAGCGGATGTAGTTGAAGAGTTCTGCCCAGGAATGGATTTGCTACATCTGAACAACGAGTTGAGGTCAGCAGTAGTGAGCTTGATACAGAATTACAAGCCGGTAAAGCCAGCATCAAGCCCAGTGGAAATGAAAATATTATTGTCGGATGAAATTCCAGTTGCTCAAAGACCAAGACGCTTACCATTCGATGATAACAAGAAAGTCGATGCACAGATTAGAGATTGGTTAAAAGAGGGGATAGTTCGCCATAGTACTTCTGAGTATGCCGCTCCTGTGGTACTAGCAGCTAAGAAGGATACAACCAAAAGAATCTGTTGTGATTACAGAAAGCTTAACGAGAAGATTATCCGTGATAACTTTCCAATGGTTTTGATTGATGATGTTTTACATAAACTTCAAAAGGGTCGTGTATTTTCCACGCTAGACTTGCGTAATGGATTTTTCCATGTTCCAGTGCATGAGAGTTCACGAAAATATACTTCATTCGTCACACAGAGTGGTCAATATGAATTTTGTTTTGTACCATTCGGGATTTCGAACTCCCCAGCCGTGTTTATGAGGTATATATTTGCCGTTTTGAGACCATTGATAGATGACGGTACGTTGATTTTGTATATGGATGATATAATCATTCCGTCCAAAGACGAGAAAGAAGGACTTGAGAAGTTGGAAAAGGTGTTAAAACTTGCAGAGGTTTCAGGATTGCGTATCAAGTGGGAAAAATGTCAGATTCTGCAGCGAAAAGTTAATTTTTTGGGGTATATCATAGAGTGTGGGACCATTAAACCCTCAAAAGAGAAGACGGCGGCAGTCGACAACTTTCCGGTTCCTCGAGATAAGAAAGGAGTTCAACGCTATTTGGGCTTAACTTCCTATTTTCGTAGGTTTGTGAAGGATTTTGCTACAATTGCAAGGCCACTTACGAATTTAATGAAAAAGAACGTTTCATTTAAAATGGGCGAAGAAGAGCTAGCATCGTTCAACCAATTAAAAGCTTGTCTTTCTAGTTTTCCGATTTTGAAGTTGTTTGATCAAAAGAGTGCTACAGAGGTTCATTGTGATGCAAGCATGTACGGGTACGGAGCTGTACTTTTACAGAAAGATTCGGAAGATCAACATTACCACCCTGTAGAATATATGAGTCGGAAGACGACACCAGCAGAGGAAAAATATCCTTCTTATGAGTTAGAAGTACTTGCTATAATTCAGGCTCTAAAGAAGTGGAGAGTTTACTTGCTCGGAATGAAGATTAAAATTGTGACTGACTGTAACGCGTTTAAGATGACGATGAAGAAAGAAGATGTTCCCGTTAAAGTGTCACGTTGGGCTATATTCTTGCAAGATTTTCAGTTTGAAATCGAGCATCGTTCAGGGACGAAGATGAAACACGTCGACGCTTTGAGTAGAGTTCATTGTTTGTTGTCACAAGATTCGTTGAGACATCGTATAAAGCAGGCTCAGAGACAAGATGAGTGGATAAAAGCAATTTGTAAAGTACTAGAAACTGGTGCTTACGATGACTATTATTTGAAGTATGATGTTTTGCACAAAGATCGAGTTAACGAGTTGATCGTAATACCGTCTAAGATGGAGAGTGAAATCATTACTACGGCTCATCGTCAAGGACATTTTGGTGTCAAAAAGACAGTTGATTTAATTCGGCGGGATTACTATATTCCAGAATTAGCTCGCAAAGTGGATGAGATCGTTAAATCTTGTGTTGAGTGCATCGTGAGTGACTCTAAATATGGCAAGAAGGAAGGGTTTTTAAATGCTATCGATAAGTCCGACGAACCTTTACGAACGTATCACATTGACCATATCGGACCGATGGAGTTGACAAAGAAACAGTACAACCACATACTTGTAGTTGTAGATGCATTTTCTAAATTCGTTTGGCTTTATCCAACGAAGAGTACTGGTGCAGATGAGGTGATTGACAGATTGCAGAAACAGTCCGAAGTATTTGGGAATCCGAGGCGCTTAATATCAGATAGGGGTACTGCATTCACTGCTAATGTATTCGAGAAGTACTGTAAGGAGCACGGAATCCAGCATTTGCTGATTGCGACAGGGGTGCCACGTGGAAACGGCCAGGTCGAGCGAATTAACAAAATTGTTATAACTTTGCTAGCCAAGCTTTGCGCAGAAGACCCAAAAGCCTGGTATAAGCATGTGGGAAGGGTTCAACAATTTATAAATTCCTCTCCTCCGAGAAGTACTAAAATATCTCCGTTCAAGATATTGACAGGAATAGAAATGAGAACTGAATATGAAAGTGAATTGGAAGATCTTTTAGAACAAGAGTATCTAATAGAACTACAGAAAGATAAACAGAATTTACGTAAGACAGCCAGAGAAAACATTGCACAGCTACAGGAGGAGAACCGCAAGTCATTCAACAAGTCCCGAAAGCCTGAAAGAGAGTACGAAGTCAATGATATGGTTGCTATTAAGCGTACACAGTTTGGAGCAGGTCTAAAGCTTAAGAAGAAGTACTTAGGTCCGTATGTAGTAAAGCGTAAACTCAGACATGGCAGATACATCGTTGAGAAACTGGGTGACGATGAGGGTCCTGCCAAGACTAATACAGTTTCGGAGTATATGAAGATGTGGTCTCATTCATTCGGGTCGAATGAAGAATCAGGACGGCCGAATGTAGGATTGACAACCCTAGCGTGTAAGTAACTTGAGCATCTCTAGATTTATCGTAATCGTGAGTGATCGGCTAGAGTTCGATAGACAGCAAGGAAAGAGAGGGAGAGAGATTTTAGCTTTTGAACAGAGCAGACGTGTGCCGAGATCGTTGCTACGCATTATTTAATATAAACGTGTGAACTAAGTTAAGTTAATAATGTTAAACTATGAAATAAACGCTGAAGTACTATTATATTAACTCGACGACGAATGGTGTTTTTACGGCTTCGAAAGTTGGATCTCTACATATATACCTTAAATTGTGGTGGTATATTTTTTTTTTTAAAAAAAAAAAAAAAAAAAAAAAAAAAAAAAACCCACGAAGGAATAAAAAAAAAAAGTTGCAAAAAAAAATTTTTTAAAAAAATATGCGGCAGTGGATACCGGATCAGAAATGCAAGTCTCGGACGTTCCAGCGAAGGCTGTTTGTTTAGAAATAAAAAAAGAAGTTCACCATGCCAACGTGCCTAAGATTATTCAAAAAGACAGAAGTCTGCGTTATTGAAATTGACTTGGCGCAGGAGAACTTATATATTCTGCCGGTCTATATAAACTGTAGCAGATGGGATCGAGATCGGGAGGCAGTTTATGACTTTTGCATGGAAACGTGTTGCGAAAATTTGATAGTCGGAGACTGCAATGCTCGCATGGGAACGGAACAGGTCATTACGCAGGCCCATGATATCTCGACCAACATTTCAAATGTGCGAGTCTCTTCATCTAACACTTCCTAATGGCAGAACAATTGACGATCCGGAAGGTAAATTTACTTATTTACTTGTTTGCAAATCTGCTTTAAGCTTGGTACGGAGATACCCGCGAAATGAAAAAGTCCTTATAAAAAAATGATTTCCCACGAATTTCGCAGGTTTCGTGAGTTGTAGAGTTCAGTCGTAGAGTTCACGAGCGAAATGGTCATATTGATATCACAGCGTTCCCACCCGACATCAACGTGTCACTCGATAGTCACCCGATAGTGTTGTGGCGCAGTGTTTCGAATTGAGTAAAAACTCAAACAAAAGCATTAAAAAAGCAGGACAATTTTTTATTGAAGGAGATTTAATATAAGATAAATCTCATCCATATACAGCATTATGATAGCGGCATGACAAAAATTGAATTATCTCGGAAAGTATAGGTTGCTGCATCTGGAAAGGAAGGTAAATATAGTATATATTGAGTTTAATTATGTTATTCACTATGTATGTTGCAAAACGGCTTGGTGATAATCACGCCAAGAGTGGAAGCGATGGAGGCGTACCCATCGCAACTCAAGGAGGCAACGATGTGAAGTGAGTGTCATGTAGTTTTTGCCCAACTTATGCCACGAGAACCTTAACTCCTCCTACGAGATTGCTGATAATGAGCAACTTTGGCCCAGCACAAAGTGATTCAATTGTGGACGACGGCGATTCCGTATATCAATGGATCAGCTGCATAACTTTTCCGTGGTCGCACTTGGGACTTTATTGTGGCGCAAGTCGTGGACAACATCCTCTTATCTATGCCGTTCCATTATAAATACATATAAACGAGATGTCGCGGCCCAGTCAAATCAGCTTTTTCCCTAGTCGTGTCCATGAATCACCAATTGCCTATTGGAGCAAATTATTACAAAATTTCAAATAAAATTACTATTGAAGCAACTATTGCATCATTGGAGGCCACCACAACAATTCGGTGTTAGTTCAATTGAATTTTCCCGCATAAGTTCAATTTAAAAACAAAACAACTAGAGATGAGCATCTTACTTCGCACTATCGACGAAATAATGTGCAGAGATTTCGCACACTTTTCGCAAGAATCTCCATACTAAGCTTTACGTATTAGTCCCAGGGTTCCAAATCCAATTTGCCCCGCCTCTTGTTCTGTCGAATGAGCTTGACAGAAATAATACAGCGGAAGTAATGGATGCCATAAGCTATATCAAGAGGAATAAAGTGCCAGGAGAAGAAAGGATCGTAGCAGAGTTCTTCAAATATGCGACGACGAAATTCATTGATCTGCTCACGATGGCGTACAATGAACTTTTCACAAAAGGTTCATTTCCTTATTCCTTTATCCTGATTCCCGATGAACTTGTGAGATGGTTTTTAGGGGGCTTAGCTGTTGGGCCATCGGACGGGTCGCAGGTTGCGGAGCGGCCTTCTGAAAAGTGGATTTATCCCACAAGTAGTCCCGGACAGCCAGCGGGTGATGGGATGAGGAGCTTGTGTTGCCGCCTGCTATAAGTAGCCTCACACCCAACTCCTTCACAATACCTACCCCTCTCCAATTCCACACATCTCACCCCGGGATGGACTAAAGTGTCACTCAGACCGTGCCGGGAGTCAGCCTGGCTAACAAACAGTCCAGTCTCGAACGGTGTGCTCAAGCAAGTGGCGACCGCCTATTCTAAGTAGTCTTGCCACTGGTGGGCCTCAGCCGGTGTTCCTCTACGCGCTTTACTAATACTTCTTATCCTTATAACATTTCTTCTAACTCGATAACTGCTCCCTCGATTTCCGAAAGCTCCTTACTTTCTCATTTAAAATCATTAAAATCTTCATACTCCCCTGGGCCTGACAACATTCCTAGTTGTGTGCTCAAAGAGTGTTGTATTTCTTTGTGCAATCCATTGCTTAAGCTTTTTAATCTTTCTTTAGAATCTGCTATTTTTCCAAATCTTTGGAAAGAATCCTATATTATTCCTCTTCATAAAAAAGGTGTGAAGTCTGATATATCCAATTATAGGAGAATAGCTAAACTATCCGCTATTCCAAAATTGTTTGAACAGATTATAACCTCTTCCCTACAGCACTATTGTAAATCGATTTTATCACCTTTCCAACATGGATTTACAAAGCGTCGGTCAACTGCGACCAATTTACTGGAATTTACCTCAATGGTTAACGATGGATTCCTTTTAAAAAAACAAACTGATGTCATCTACACCGATTTCAGTAAAGCATTTGATTCTGTGAACCATGACCTGCTCCTCGTTAAACTTGATCGTTTAGGATTTCCATCCCCTTTTCTACTTTGGATTTCGTCCTATTTAAAAGATAGAACTCAAAAAGTTCTGCTTCGCTCTAACACGTCAAAGCCTGTCTTTGTCACTTCTGGTGTGCCACAAGGCAGTCACCTCGGTCCTTTGTTTTTTACTCTTTTTATTAATGATCTCCCCACAATAATTTCGAATTCTCGGATACTTATGTACGCCGATGATGTAAAACTTATTTTATCTTTCAACGACCCGATGCACTCCATCAAATTGCAAGATGACTTAAACTCCTTGCAGTCCTGGTGTCTGATTAATCAATTACACCTTAATTGCTCCAAGTGCATGTTCATGACTTTTCATCGTTGCAAGCCTTCGCTGGCTACCTATACGATTGGCAATGAACCCTTGGAACGAATTTCTACAGTCGTTGATCTTGGAATTCTTTTTGACCCCAAATTGAGTTTCAATCCTCATATCTCCTCTATTGTTAACAGAGCAAATGGTGTACTCGGATTCATTAAACGTTGGTCGAAAGAGTTTAATGATCCATATACCACAAGGCTTTTATACACTGCTCTAGTCCGTCCTATACTTGAATACTGCTCGTCCGTCTGGTGTCCGCAGTATAAAAGCATATAGATCGTATTGAATCTGTTCAGAAGCAATTCTTGCTTTTTGCTCTACGTGGCTTAAATTGGGACCCTAACCTTCGTCTGCCATCGTACTCTAACAGACTCTTGCTTATTGACCTTCCTTCGTTAGCTAACCGTAGAACAGTATTAGGTGTTTCTTTTCTTCATAAACTAATTATTGGTGATGTAGATTCTTCTGAACTTTTAGGTCGCCTTAACTTCTCCGTTCCTTCTAGGCCAACCAGAAACTATTTTCCTTTAATATTGCCTATATGCACAACTGATTATGCAAAGCACAATCGATTTCGAGTCTTATGTCAAAATTATAATGATCTCTATCACCTGCTCTCGACAGATCTCTCTCTCTTCTCTCTAAAAACATCTCTCTATATTTATCTTAGGGGAAATCTCTGACCTCTCCTGGCTGTGAGTAGGGGCATAGCTTGCCGGACTGGCTAAAAAATCTTCCCCCACCGGGTCAGAGATTTCTGTTTATTTAATTTTAAGTTTATCTTATAAATTTTTTATTTGTACTTAGTTTTAAATTTCACTTTTAGATAGTACTTTTTTTCTCTTCTAAAATTTTTTTTTTTTTTCTCTTTATATCTGATTTATTTTAGTTTTATTATTTTATTATTATTTTTTTTTCCTTTGCTCCTATTTAGGTTTTGGTTTTTTTTTTCACCTTCTCTATCTCTGTATCATTAAAGTTTTTGGTAGCTCTAATAACGTCTCTGACTACAATTGGCTGTGAATCGGGGCATAGCTGGCCGGACGGGCAAATAAAATTCCCCCATCGTGTCAGAGTCGTTATTAGTTATTCTGTAATTTTGTTAGTTTTTCTTTGTCTTAGTCAATAATGCTTTTTTATAATGTATGTGTAATTGAGTTGACAGCCTTTTTTTTGTCGACTAAAAAAATAAATAAATAAATAAAAAAAGAGGATCTTCAAGCATAAAGAAAAGCAACGAAATAAAGTGTCAGCAGGATATCCCTGCAACCGCTGTCGCAAGGCAGCTTGATGAGAGGCAGTTGGACCGGGAAGGTTCAAACCTTGTGAAAAATGAGAATTGTGCACCAGTGCGCAAAACCCCACCGCGGGGTCCTTCCCGAGCTCCTGCTAGAAGGAAGAATATGGGAACAAAGAGGGACCATCCCCACCCCCACCTCTTCTGGAGGACAAAGGCCACATTCACTTGCAACAAACGTTCCTAGAAGACTCCTTTCTTGCAAGAGGACAGCCAGGAGGTATAGACGACTCAAATCGTCAAGGCCTCTGCGGCTCCCGAACAAAGTGGTACCTGAGATACGGATGGCAAAGGAGCCACGAACTGGGGCAACAGAGGTGCAACCACACACCGGGACCAGCACGCCCAGGGCCGCAGCAGTGACTGCTGCAACTGTCAATTACAAAAGGGCGGTGACTCCTTCATCAGTGCCCATTCCAGCTGATCAGACCTATTAGCAAGAGACTGAGGCAGACCGCCCTACCGAAGCGGAAAGTAACGAGTCTCCGTGTGAGGAACCCCTCACAGTTAAGGAGGGCGTCGCTGAGGACGAGGAGCTCGACGGGGAATCCCCCCCAAGAGGACATGGAGGTAGTGGAGGATGCAGTGGTACCCATGTCCTCACAACAGCTTGCCTCAGAGCTCGCCGTCCATGAGGACGAAGAAGCCGACACCACTCTGGTGCCTGGAGGCGATGAGGGCAGTCCTGGCTCACCGCAAGATATCGCAATGTTAACTTTCCCCTCAGTCATCAACAGCACCAAGATAGTCCAGGTTCATCATGCGAACGCGGCCTCGACCGTGCTAGCGAGAACGTTCACCCGACAACACCTCGGACTAGCTTTAATGCAGGAACCCTGGTGCCATGAGGGAATAAAGGGTCGGTATACGAGAGGATCACCGGTAATTTGGGACCAAAGGCTTGCCTTCCCCAGATCCTGTACAATGATAAGGAAGAATATTAAATATACTATCCTTTAAAAATTGCTCTCCAGGGATTGCGTCGCAATAGCGACCACCGAATCGATGCAGGGAAAGACCACGGTCGTAACCTCTGCTTTTTTCGTTAGAGACCTATGTGTCCCTCACAAGACGTGTCGGCCCTGGCAGAATACTGCAGGAGCAGAAGCCTGCCGCTTGTAGCCGGGCGAGTTTTTTTTTTTTTTTTTAAATTTGTATCCAAGCTCGACCTGAAATTATGTAATGCAGGATCTATCACGACATTTGTAATTCGAGCAGGGGAGGAAGTCGTTGACCTCACCTTCTCCAGTACTTTTTATAAAGGATTGGCAGGTCTCATTAGCGGAATCTATGTGAAACCGTAGAATTATCCAATTAGGATTGGAAACGAACACGCAGAAAAGTATTCCTAGCAGGAAACCCCGTAAAACGAATTGGGGAGGTTTCTATTCCACGCTAGGAAATAATATTCCTAGGATTCGATTAAAAAAAATAATAATCGTTGCTTACGAAGAGAATTGCCTCTTAGCAAATTGAGAAGGGAAATGATGCCCCATGGTAAAATCATACTTTGGTGGAACTCAGAAGGAAGACCCGAATTCTTTTTAATGAAGCCAAGAAGAATGGGGACTGGCATAAATATAAGCAAGCCCTGACACTATACAATAGTGAGATTAGGAAAGCCAAAAGAAAGAATTACAGGAAATTCTGCGAGTCCATAGAAGACACGAAAGAAGGTGCGAGATTACATAGAGTGCTGGCCAAGAGAAGCCCGGATGGCAATATATCGCTCATAAGGCAAAGGATGCCTATGCAGTGGGCAGCGAGTAGAGAGTACGTCTCTGGTTAGACACCCACTTTCCAGGAAACGTCTCCATGGAAGAATTTGTCGACCTAGAGTACTGCCACCATCCTCGTAGCTCGGACTGGGCAGAAGCCGTAACCGCAGGCAGACTTGAGTGGACAATTGGCACATTTGGCACAATTGGCACAAGATCATCATTAGCAGTCTGGAAACTGGGTATATCCCATGTGCCTGGCGCAGAGCAAGGGTTGTCTTCATTCCCAAGGCAGGCATAATTATACCCAAGTCCTTCAGACCGTTTGACATCGTTTTTACTAAAATCGTTTGAAAAGCTAGTGAAAAGCTAGTCCCATAGTGCTGTCAAGAATGCTCTAATCAGAAGAGAAATAAACCCCACAGTAGGCAGATGGGTAAATTTACTTCTACGGTGCAGCCAAGGACATGCTGATGACATTGTCATCCTTGCGACAGGAAAATACGAAGAAACCCTATGTGACATAGACCAGAGGGGACTGAAAGTGACGTCCGACTGGTGCAAATAGGTTGGGCTCAACCTAAACCCTGCGAAAACCATATATAGTAGTTCACTAGAAAATACAAGCTAAGTAGAATGAGGCCAATAAACCTATCCGGCTGCCTCATTGAACCAGAAAAGAAAGTGAAAAACCTTGGCGTTGTCTTTGACAACAAGCTGAGATTTGAAAAGCAGTTAGAGTATACACTCAGCAAGTGTACTAGAGCACTATTCACATGCAGGAGCAAAATCGTGGGGCATGGCACCCCCATACTCAGATGGCTATTCGTCATGGTTGTGAGACCGATGCTCACTTATGGAGCTGTTGTGTGGGAAAATAAAGCAAATCGCCTCACAGTGAGGAAACAGCTGCAAGAACTCCAAAGGCTGGCATGTATATGCAAGTCCGGAACCTGTCCGATAGCGGACATCGAGGTTTTGATGGAGCTAACACACAACATACCATCCGTCTGAAGAAAAAAGCAACACTCTTAGACTAACAGCAGAAGGAGTGGGTAGAAACCACATAGTAAGCCTCAGGGATTCTAAATAGCTGAAGAAGGGAATCCCTGTAATCCTCCTACCCAGAGACGAAATAGTGGCCAAGTACCACTTTGACAGGAATTTCAATGTACACCAAAGCAATAAAAGAGAATGGATCTTACTAGAAGAAACACATACAATGCAACCACACACAATTATGTTGTACACAGACGGGTCCCTGACGCCCCAAGGAATTGACTTGGGGTAGCAGGACGAGGAACAAAAATATTTGAACCAATGGGAGAATTACAAAAATATTTCTAGTCGAAGTATGTGCAGTCCGTTGTGCAGACCTTAATATGAGAAAAAAATACCATAATAGGGAAATAGCTATCCTCTCCGATAGCCAAGCGGCGCTCAAAGCGCTCAGCAATAATAAGTAGCTGAGAGTTGTACACTCAGTAGATGGGCACAATAGACCAAAACTGGTCGCGGTGCACCACTTCCCCAACAACAAATAATAATTCTTCCTTTAAGCGAAGTATTATTATCCCCATACACAAAAAGGAAGATCCTACCTTGGCCAACAACTACAGAGGCATCTCCTGTTTAAATGTAGTAATACAAATATTTGCAGGAGTTCTCTTTAGCCGTTTAAGAACTTGGGTACAAGATACTGACGCGCTCAGCGAATGCCGATTTGGCTTTCGAAAAGACTATTCGACTATAGACAGAATTTTTCCTCTGACTGCCATATCGTATTTCCGTATTCCCAAAGAACTTGTGAGATGGTTTTTAGGGGTTCTAGCTCTTGGGCCATCGGACGGGTCGCAGATTGCGGATAGCGAAAGGCCTTCTTATGGAGGTTAACTGCGAATAAGTGTGTGTATCCCACAAATAAGCAGTCCCGGACAGCCAGCGGGTGTCACGCCGTAGTGTACTGACGAGGCGCTTGTGTTGCTGCCTGCTATAAGTAGCCTCACACACACCCAACTCCTACACAATACCTGCCCCTCTCCCATCCCACACATCTCACCCCGGGCCGGACTAAGGTGTCACTCGGACCGTGCCGAGAGTCAGCCTGGCTGGAGGCCCGGGTAAAAAATAGTCTCGGCCGGTGGTCGACTGTATGGTAGCCCAAGAAACGGAATTTCAAGCATAAAGAAAAGTAGTAATATAAAATTTCAGCAGGATATGCCTGCAACCGCTGTCGCAAGACAATTTCAAGAGAGGCAGATGGACCGGGAGCTTCCTAGCCTCGTGAGAGAGGAGAGACGCGCACCAGTGCGCAAAACCCCACCAAGGGGTCCTTACCGAGCTGCTGCGGTAAGGAAGAATATGGGAACAAAGAGGGACCATCCCCTCCCCCCAACGGGAACACGCCACACCTCTTATGGAGGACAAAGGCCACCTCCCACCGGGGATAAACGTTCCAAGCAGGACTCCTTCCCTGCAAGAGGACAGCCAGGAGGTATTGACGACCCAAATCGTCGAGGCAACAGGGGTGCAACCACAGACCCCTGCCCCAAAGAGAAGCAGTGCGGACATTACGTCGCCAAATGCTACGCCTAAACGTCAGTGCACAGCCGGGACGTCGAAAGACGCTACGGCTAGCACCTCTCCAAAGGCAGTAGCCCACGAGGAAGACGCAAACGGCGGGACCAGCACGCCCAATGGAGAAAGGGCAGAAACTCCTCCCTCAGTGCCCATTCCACCCCAAGCAACATATGCAGACGTTGCGAAAAAGGTGAGGGTAGCAGTAGTACCTGAGGAATATCCTCAGGTCAACCTCAATCAAGAGGAGCTATCTGCATTCGAGGAGGCGATACTAGAGGAAGTCTTCCTGGTATGTTGGGATACGCCCCTCGGCTTTGCCGGAATTCATTTCCGGCCTGGTCATCTAATCATTGACTGCAAAAATGAGACGACCGCAGAGTGGCTGATGAGCAACCTGTGAAGGTTGACAGAATGGAAGGGAATACCCCTTCTCGGTAAAATGGGAGAGGATATCCCCTCGCCCCACTACATCACCGTCTTCCTCCCAATGCCGCGAAAACGGATGAATGGGTCCTTACAATGCTAAGGAACCAGAACAATATCGTGACTGACACATGGCGGGTCATGTCACGGAAGAACAAAGGGGGCGGAGCCCTCATGGTCATTGGCATCGACGAAGTCTCGATGCAAGCCATCGTCTCGATGGGTCGCCAGCTAGACTTCAGGTACGGGAATATCCCCGTACATGGTCTCAAGAAGACCGCGAAGTTGGCTGGTCAGACTCATCAGCAAGAGACGGAGGTAGAACGCCCCGCCGAAGCGGAAAGTAGCGAGCCTCCACGTGAGGAACACCTCACAGACAAGGAGGACGTAGCGGAGGATGCGGAGGTACCCATGTCCTCACAAGAGCTCGCCTCAGAGGTCGCAGTCCATGAGGACGAAGAAGCCGACACCACATTGGTGTCCGGAGGCGTTGAGGGCAGTTCTATCTCTCCGCCAGATAGCGCAAATACAGCGCAATGATGACTCCCCCCTCAGTCATCAACAGCACCAAGCTAGTCCAGGTGAACGTTCATCATGCGAAGGCGGCCTCGGCCGTCCTAGCTGGAACGTTCACCCGACAACACCTAGGAGTAGCTCTAATACAGGAAACATGGTGCAACGAGGGAATAAAAGGCCTGTACACGAGAGAATCCAAGGTAATTTGGGACCAAAGGCAAGCCTTCCCCAGAGTCTGCATAATGATAAGGAAGAATATTAAATATACTATCCTTTCAGAATTTCTCTCGAGGGACTGCGTCGCGATTGCGACCACCGAAGCAAAGCAAGGAAAGACCATGGTCTCTGCCTACTTCGCTGGAGACGGTATGTGTCCCCCCCAAGAGGTGTCGGCCCTGGTAGAATACTGCAGGAGCAAAAGCCTGCCGGTTGTTGTCGGATGTGACGAAAACGACGCATGGGGAAGCTCCGATGTAAACGACCGAGGTGAGTGCTTACTAGAATTTATATCCATGCTCGACTTGGAAATATGTAATGTAGGATCTGTCCCAACTTTTGTAACTCGGGAAAGGGAGGAAGTCCTTGACCTCACCTTCTGCAGCAAGTCAATTAAACCTTTCGTAAAGGATTGGCAGGTCTCACTAGAGGAATCTATTTCAGACCATAGAATGATCCAATTTAGATTGGAAGCGAGCACGCAGCAGAGTATCTCTAACAGGAACCCCCGTAAAACAAATTGGGGAGGCTTCTATTCCACGGTAGGAAATAACATGCCTAGGATTCGGTTACCGAAACACCTAGGGAGAAAATGATGCTCCTTGGTGGAATTCTACCTTGGAGAAACTCAGGAAGAAGACCCGAATTCTTTTTAATGAAGCCAAAAAGAATCAGGACTGGCATAAATACAAGCAAGCCCTGACGCTATACAATAGTGAGATTAGGAAAGCCAAAGGAAAGAATTACAGGAAATTCTGCGAGTCTATAGAAGACACGAAAGAAGGAGCGAGATAACATAGAGTCCTGGCCAAGAAAAGCCCGGATGGTAACATCTCGCTCAAAAAGGCAAACGATGCCTATACAGCGAGTAGCAAAGAGAGAGTACGTCTCTTGCTAGAGACTCACTTCCCGGGAAGCATTTCCGTGGAAGAATGTGTCGACCAAGAGTACTACTACCACCCTCGTTTTTACTGAAAACGATCGAAAAGCTAGTGGACAACAGCATAAGAAGCACGCTGCTGAAGGAGGCACCCCTCCAACCAACACAGCACGCGTACAGAACAGGCCGTTCAACCGACACGGCATTGTATCAACTCGGGAAGATGCTCGAAAAAACAATAGAAGACAAGGAAGTGGCTCTATGCGCCTTCCTAGATATTGAGGGAGCATTCGACAACACATCCTGTCAAGAATGCTCTAATCAGAAGAGGAGTAATCCCCACAGTAGGCAGATGGGTAGATTCACTTCTACGATGCAGAGAAGCCTCTGCAGTGGCAGACGAAGAAACCATCACAGTAACCACAACTAGAGGGTGCCCTTAGGGGGGAGTTCTCTCCCCACTGTTGTGGAGCCTACTAGTAGATGAGCTCCTAGAGAAACTCGCCTCCTTGGGCATAACATGCCCACGCTGCGCAGACCCTAATATGGGAAAGAACTACCATAACAGAGAAATAGCTATCCTCTCCGATAGCCTAGCAGCGCTTAAAGCGCTCAGCAGTAATAAGTTCACCTCTAAGCTAGTCTTAGAGACAAAGAACAAACTAGACCAACTAGGCAGCAGGAACAACCTGACCCTACGATGGATACCGGGACACAACAACATCCCTATAAAAAAATTGGCCGATGAACTGGCACGCAAGGGTGCAGCCACCGCAATGGTAGGGCCAGAGACCTATTGCGATAAAGGCCAACACAGAATAAAAGGACTCCTAAGAATGGAAGAGAATACGCTTAGAACAGCCTCCTGGGTAAACACCAGAGGAATGAGACAAGCTAAAGCATTAATAGTGAACCACAACCTCAAAAGGTATCAAAAGTTAATCCACCAAGGAAAGAATGCCCTCAGGATTCTGACAGGGCTCTACACGGTTCACTGCAGACTGCGGAGCCACATGTACAAGTTGGGAATAACAAACACCCAACTTTGCAGATACTGTGAAGAGAAGGAGGAGTCTTCTGAACATATACTAGCGCACTGCGATGCCCTAGCGAGGCGCAGACTCAGCACTTTTGGCAAACACATTCTACACCCAAGCAATATCGGCAACTTAGAACTCACAAAAATCCTGGCTTTTGTACAGGAAATAGGGCTGCTAGGAGAGCTGAAAACCCAGTAGGGGGGCACAATAGACCAATATTGGTCGCGGTGCACCACTTCCCCAACAACAAATAACATATCGTATTCTTTTCTGCAGAAAGGAAAAAATGAGCATATTTTTTTCATCGCCGCAGCCTTGCTTTCGATACTGTGAACGGGAGAAGTCTCTTCAACAAACTTAGCAACTTAGGCCTATCCATTAAAATTTAGTTGGCGTTACAAAATCTATATGCAGACAAAAGTGCCGCAGTATGGGATGGAACCACAATTTCGGATTGGTTTGAAAGCAATACTGGAGTCAGACAGGGCTCCATACTGAGTCCTTTACTTTTCTCATTATATGCAGACGACATCACGCTAATGTATGCCGACGATATGTGTATTCTGGCCAACAGTCCGCACATGCTTCAGCTAATGATTAACAAAATCACGGAGTACTGTTACCATGGAGGGTGTCCCACTAGAAAAAGTCAGAAAAACAAGTACCTGGTAGTTCTCTTGTCAGCAAATATGGCTTTTACGGAGCATATCAAGTGGAAACTGAAAGAGTCCAAAGAGGCTATCAACTGCTAATAGAAAGCGTTTTTGTGTAGAGTGAACGTTAAGCCTAGTATCCAGTATGCACTCTTTCTTGCTGCAGTGCGGTCTATACAGAGCTATGCAGCAGAGATTTGGGGCTACGTGCGGTATCCGGATGTAGAGCGTCTTCTAAGCTTCTTTATTAAGAAAGCCTTTAGACTTCCCCTCAACACACCCAATTATGTTATTTACATAGAAACGGGACTGTCCTCACTGTATACTTATACGCTCAAAGCGAAGCAGATGCTTTTAGAAGAAACGAGCTTCTTCTCGTCCTGGAAGGAACTGGCAAATGACTCCAAATGGGTCATTCAAGTGGAGAACATTTGGCAGCATTCACACGCGGAAATTGTCAGCAAAATTTGCGAAGTGGATAGGGAAATGTTTTTAGACCAGGCCAGAGAAAGTAACGAGCGGTTAATTATTAATCTAGCCTTTGTAATCGGAGAGAAGGAGAGGACATTCAACACTTTCTGTCAATTTGCCGCATGTTAACCGAGATTCAGTTGCTACACTTCATTCAACGCATATTGTCAGCAGAGGAGTCTTAACCAATCCTCAATGAAAAGAGCTGGGCGTCATTGGCAGCATTTATTCAGGAAGCTGGAAAATACCGGTAAAGGATCTTAAATGCAGATTTTTTGTAAATTAAGCTAATTTACATACAATTTAAGTTTCTATTAACTAATTTATTCGGTACAATTTAACAGATGATTTTTCAGAAACCAAATTGAAAGCTACATTCTTTTTTTGTAAAGCCACTTACTTTAATGATGTACTATTTATTCAATGTTGAATAATATGTATACATACAATTTTAGCCCCAATTATTAAATTGGCAGGGGACAGCAGCCGTCAAAACCAAAAGTAAAGGGTAAGAGTCAGGCCAGTCCCAATAAAATGGCATAGCAGAATAAGCATAAAGAATCTGCCATGCATATAATTTTGAAAGTGCGCACACATGTGGCTGATCCGAGCTATGAGCTTAGGACATTTACATTTTATTCTTGCTAGCAACATAGTATTCTTCTCGATTGGGAAAATTGAAAAGTGCAGAGAAAATTAAAGCAAAGGAAAAAGAATATGTGTTCACTAGATATTTACTGTTAAAGAGACATTGAACGGATTTCTTCATTCGAGGGACGTTAGAAGGCCGAAAAATAAGTATTTTTATTAATTTATTGATAAAAGGTATTTTATTTTAGGTAAAACAAAAGATAGTTGTTGGTTTTAGCGACCTTTTCTTAGTTATTTAAGAAATATTTGATGACAGGCTCAAGGTCGTGAATATTTTATGTGCTTTATATCCAAATAAAACACACTTTGTTTTTTGTTTCCAATATATTTCGATATGCCGACGGCATTCGTCATCAGGGCTGTATAACAATAACACAAGAAAACACGAAATTTTTTACAAAACCAAAAAGTTAACAAAATGTTTACATACAGAAAGCAACAGCGTCCAATCAGTCAGCTGCGAAGTTTGAAACTGAGTCTATTTTCTTATTGCTAAGGTCAAGTAGGTGTCTGTGTATGTGAGGTGTCAAGTAAGTGTCTGTATATGTGAGCACAATTTTCTGTGTCCGTTTAGAAATTCATCCCAGTGGGCGTGCTTATTATGTACAACATTTCTAAAGTGAACGGTTTGTTATATTGTTGTTTCTGGTGCAATATGATCACATTTGAGAAATCAGCTGTATGCTTGCTCTCAGCACAGTGGGCCGCAAGTGCTGTTTTTTTTTATTGGTGTCTCGTCTCGTCGTTTTATATCAGACTTGTGTCCTAATATTCTAGTTTTTAATTTAATGGACCGCGCGATTATAGATACAGTGGGACAAAAAATAAAATTTTTACGCGATAATAGGAACGTATTAATTTTGAATTCTGACAAGGGTAACGTGACTGTAGCAATGGAGAAAGATGACTATAACCATAAAATGGAACAAATACTATTAGAGCTTAACACATATAGACTATTAAGAATTGACCCCACTCTGAAGCTCCAAACAAAAAACAATGCATTTGCGGAAAAACTATACAAGATAGGAGTAATAACAAAAATGGAGAAATACGGACTTTCGATCAGCACAGCTTTACCACCTAGGATTTACGGCCTCCCAAAAATACACAAAGACAACCTCCCACTACGACCGATTTGCTCTATGACTAACTCACCTTCTTACCACCTATGCAAATACATGACGAAAATATTAAGTAATTTGACCAAAGATTCTAAATACAATGTCAAGAACACTATAGAGTTTAAAGATCGGATTAGCAACAGCTACATATTTGACGACGAAAGGATGGTATCATTTGATGTCGTTTCCCTTTTTCCCAGCATCCCGATGGATTTGGCACTTGTGGTGATTCAAAAGAGATGGGTTGAAATTTCTGAAAACACCAGTATACCAAAAAAGTTATTCATGGATATCTTGACCTTCTGCATCACCGAAAACAGGTATTTTAAGTTTGACAAGAAGATATACACTCAGCTTAAAGAACTACCTATCGTATCGCCAGCATCGCCAATTATCGCCGATATCGTAATGGAAGAGGTTTTAAGCCAAGTGACAAACGTTAGACTTCTCACCAAATATGTTGACGATTTATTTGCAACAGTGAAAGAAGACGCCATTGAGGAAATACTTAAAAAACTTAACAATTACCATAAAGACATAAAGTTCACGATGGAATTAGAAATTGACCAAAATACCGTTCTTGGATTCCATAGTACTTAAGAAGGTTGGTTGGAAGGTTGGTACGAAAAACCAATGGCCTCCGGTAGACTAATAAATTATCACTCTAAGCACCCCAAAAACATCATAATTAACACATCACGAAATTTCATTAGAAAAGTCTGGGAAGTAAGCGATCCGGTTTTCCATAAAAATAACAAAAAACGAATAACCAAAATCCTCAAGTCTAATAATTTTCCCACACACACAATATGTGGCCTATTGAAGAACAGCAAAACCCAGAATATTGCACCAAAAGAAATAACACCGAAGATATACAAATCGGTTGTCTAGATACCATCTTTTTCCGAACGTCTAATTCGTTCCGATTGCTACAACAAAGACAGAGTGGCCATAGCTCACAAACCGATACACACAAATAAAATATTTTTTAGTAATGCAAAGAGCAAAATAGCGACGCTGGAAAAAAGTAATTTGTTCTACACAATCCCTTGTGCCGGAGACGGAGTCACTGTATGCGATAAGGTATACATTGGCACGTCAAAATCTAAATTAAAAACTAGACTATCAGGACACAAGTCTGATATAAAACGACGAGACAAGACACCAATCCAAAAAACAGCACTTGCGGCTCACTGTGCTAAGAGCAAGCATACAGCTGATTTCTCAAATGTGAGCATATTGCACCAGGAACAACAATACAACAAACGGTTCACTTTAGAAATGTTGTACATAATAAGAACTAGGATGAATTTCAAAACGGACACAGAAAATTGTGCTCACATATACAAACACTTACTTGACATTTCACATACTCAGACACCTACTTGACCTTAGCAATAGGAAAATAGACTCAGTTTCAAACTCCGCAGCTGACTGATTGGACGCTGTTGCTTTCTGAATGTAAACATTTATTGATTTGATTTGATTTATTGAGATTATTTCCTAGTGCTACAAGATAAACTTATAAATTAATGCACTAGTCACAAA
This sequence comes from Lordiphosa stackelbergi, assembly GCA_018904235.1. Taxonomy (NCBI): domain Eukaryota; kingdom Metazoa; phylum Arthropoda; class Insecta; order Diptera; family Drosophilidae; genus Lordiphosa; species Lordiphosa stackelbergi. The sequence goes on along the minus strand of JAEIFU010000088.1, from coordinate 167,843 downwards.
CATATACAGACTTGGATTTACAAACATATTAAACTTAGACTTAATTTTATTTATAATAGAATAATTTAATTTAATTTGAATTTTATATGACATTATGACATTACTTTCCTCTTATATACTAAAGTTATTAGGTCATTGTGTTTCTATTTCCCTATTTTTCCCTTACTTTCCCTAATTTTCCCTAACATTTTCCTATCTTTTCGTTACATATGTGTGTCAATTAAAGAGCGTGATTTTGTAGGTGTGTTTTTAGATTTTTGTAAAATTGCGTTGCGCCACTTGTACCTTTTAGAGCGTTGGGTAGTTCATTCCAAATGCGAACAGCATGAATGCCAAATTGTCTTTCTGAGATTAGCAGCTTATGTCTTAAGGGTATTAGGTTATTTGTTCGTCTAGATGTTGAAAACTGAAGATTGTCAAAGAGGTAGTATGGTTCTTTATTGTATATAATTCTGTGTAGTAATAGTAAAACCTTAAAGTTTGTCCAAGATTTCAGAGGGAGGTTAAATAATTTGATTGAAAAACTGGATATATGGTCTCTGCGTCTTAATCCATAAACATATCTAGCAATATTATTATGGGCAACATTTATTTTGCCAAAATGTATGGCATCACTGTTAGCAAACACCTCTATACCATAGAAAAGTGCTGGCAACAAATATGCATTAGCTATAAGCGAGCGGATATTTGTAGGAAGATATTGTTGAGAAATGTTGAGATTTCTTAATAGCCCATATGTTCTTCCTTACGCTTTTATAATATGGGTATTCCAGTTTAGGTTCCTATTAAAATAGAAGCCCAGGTTCTTAGCTTGTTAAACATATTCTATAGGAGAATTATCTATTAATAGGGGACGGATATGGCTTATACTAAAATGTTTTTTATGTATAACTAGACATTTAGATTTAGTTGGATTTAGACAGAGACCATTTGGTTTTGCCCAGCTTGAGATTTTATGTAGCTCATTGTTACATATATCTACACACTGATCTAGTTGGCTCAATGGACGGCTTACATATAATTGGACATCATCAGCGTACATATGACAATCACTATTGCACAAAATATTGGGTAAGTCATTAACATAGATGGTAAACAGTAAAGGACCAAGGACAGATCCCTGAGGGACACCACGTTTAACATATAGCAAAGAGGACTGGGATGAAGATACAACAACGGATTGACCTCTATTTAACAGATAGGACTTTATTAAGTTCAATGCTGAGTTTGAAAAATTGTACATTTTATTAAGTTTAGTGCATAGTATGTCATGGTTTACTGTGTCGAAGGCTTTACTGTAATCCAATAAAGTGAGAAACGTCACTTTACCGTCATCCAGCTCCTTTCGGATATCCTCAACGACTTTTAAAATAGCTGTGGTGCAGCTTCTATTCTTCCTGAAACCAGATTGCTGTGCTGTTTTTTTTTTTTGGTTGTAAAGATTTCTCAATCAACTGAAAATATTTGAATTCAAATTTAAACATAGATATAATGTAATCGATTTGTAATCGAAAATATTAGTAGTATTAGTTGTAATCGTTTATCATTTTTGCAAAAAGAGGATACGGGCACTCTGGAGAATAGGCGTCAGTTTGGAATTGATCGGCCGCCATGGAGCAACGAATACTAGAGAAAAAGGTTGTTCAGTCGACACCGCTTCTGTCAGAAAATCGTCAGCTGTTCGCTCTCATTTACGCTCTCTAGATACTTTTTGGACAGCTGTTCGCTCTCTCTGGATACATTTGGGTTATGGTCGTCTCCCTCTAACCACAGTGATTCCTACCGGCACTTTGAAGTATCTTTTTGGGCACTATAAGTATCTTTTTGGGCACTATCGTTTAGCACCAGCAAAATTGAGAGGCAGCGCAAACGTTCTCTCTAATATTCTTTGCTCCATGCGGCCGCCGAGAAAAAACGAAATTGAAACCCGCGCACGCTCGCGAGCCACGCGCGCTCAAAAATTGAAATTTGACTAGAAACTTGACAAAACTTGAAAACAATGTGAATTACAATATTATTTAATAAAGTACAATATATATTTAACCAAAACTAAAGTCGACGAATCTACATTTTTCAATTTCGTGTTTTCAATTTGAGCTCTGCGACCGAATAAGTGTGTGTGTGTGTGAGAAAGCAGGCGTATGAGAGACTCGCCAAAAAATGGGATAAGGAATTTCATCAGAAACGAGACAGGAGAATTACGTGCAATGAGTGTATATGTGAATTGGCAATCGTGATCTAGTGAAAAAGAAAAGTATGAATCAAATATATACGCAGATGTCAACTGGTATATAGTCGCCAAGATTCATACGGACACATACTTGGAACATGGATATCGCCAAATGCAAAAAGCCGCCAAATCGAGACACGCCAATGTGAGAGACGCCACATGTACATATACATTTATTTGCATGTATGTACTATCAAAGAGTGTAGTGAAACACATGCATAGTGAAAAGTGAAAAGACAGCATTGCCAGATGCAAATAATTTTGTGAGCCAAACAAAAGACATTTAATGAGTTTTAAATTTCGTTGCAACCACTTGACTAACCAACACGGCTGTGAGCAGGAGCATAGCTAGCCCATAGGCAAATAAAATACTCCCAAAAGGTTGTCATTGGTGCACGCTAATTAAACGCCACTTAGTATATGAACTAGTTCCGACGTGTTGATGAACAGATATAATTTGAGATCAAAAGCAAACAATATGAGTTCCGACGAGGAAAGTGAAACAACAATGGTTGAAAGAAGTAATAAAATGAACGAAGACATTGCTGCCATTTTGGTTGGTCTAAAAGAACTAACCTCGGCGGTAAATAGAAATCAAAGAGACATAGCGAACATAACCCAACGAGTGAGAAATAATGGTCAAGATACACAGCCATGCAATTCAAAATCTATCAAACCGCCAATTGACGACATATCTGATGAGACCACAGGTAACGAAAATACTGATTCTCCATCTTTACAGGCAGTCGCAAACTTTGTCGAAGGTCCTGTTAAAATATATGACTTGCCAAAGTTTTCTGGAGCAGCAGAACAATGGCCGTTGTTCATAGCCAACTACAAAGACACAACCAAAGAGTTTAAATATAGCAACCGTCAAAATTTAATACGTTTGCAAAAATGTTTGGTTGGAGAAGCAAGGGATGCAGTGAAGGCCATGTTGATATATCCTGAGAGTGTACCAACTGTTATAGATGAGTTGGAGTTTCGCTTTGGACGCCCAGAACTACTTGTTCGATCTCAATTAATGAAAATAAAAGAATTTCCAAAGATTTCATTCAGCAGACTCGATCAGGTAATTAATTTATCCACAAAAGTTCGAAGCATAGTAGCCTTTTTGTCTGCCGCTGGTTGCAACCAACATCTGGAAAATCCAACCCTCCTTGATGAAATTGTAAGTAAGTTGCCAATCGATGCCCAAATGGACTGGATTCGGCATGCAGACTTGTTGGAAGTGTTTCCATCAGTGAGCGAGTTTTCATTATGGTTGAGCCAATTTGCAAGAGTTGTTGGTCGACTACCTATATTCGAAAACCCAAGTAAACAGAAGAGTATAAAATCGGTTTTAACTACCAATCAAGTTCAGTCCAAATGTCTATTATGTGATAAAAATCATCATGTTAGCCAATGTAAGGTATGGTGTGACAACAAGGACATTGCTGGTCGTTGGGATATTGTCAAGTCCAATCGACTTTGTTTTTCATGTCTTTCAAAGGGACATAGTATGTCCAATTGTGCAGCGAAAGCCATATGTGGAATTGGTGGGTGTACGCGTGTCCATCACAAAACACTGCACAACTCTTTGCCCATGGTACAGTCTAACAGGGTTCAGAATCAAGGTCAAATATCTGAGCAAGCAACACATCTGCTAACTTGTAGTGCAGTTGTCGAAAAAGTAAAACAATTATTCAAAATAATTCCAGTTATACTGTATGGCCCAAATGGTAAATACGAAACATTTGCTATGTTTGACGAAGGCAGTGCCATAACATTACTGGAAGAAGAGATCGCAAATAAGTTAGGTCTGAGAGGTCATCAGCAACCTTTAAATTTGCAATGGTATGACAAAAGGTAGTTACAGAAATGTCAAAAAAGGTCGGGTTTGAAATGTCTGATATCAAAAATACAAATCGATTTAGCCTGAAGAGAGCACAGACAGTGCGGAATTTGAACTTACCAGCTCTGTCATTTTATAAGAGTCAGCATAAGCATTTAAAAAATCTACCTATTGCTGAGTATGAGAATGCCAAACCAAGTATATTAATTGGTCTAGATAATGTGCATTTGGGAATAACTAAAACTGTTATTGGAGATGGTATTACACAACCTGTTGCAATTAGGACAAAGTTGGGCTGGTTGGCTTATGGTCCTTCCACGGACAAATGTACGAATTCCTTTGTGATGCACGTTAAAGCAGATGGCTTACATGATTTGGTAAAGGAGTATTTTGCAACTGAGCATTTCGGTACCAATGATTTGCCAGTAATTGAGTCTGATGACGATGTCCGAGCTAGGAAAATTCTCTTGGAAACCACCCAAAAGCTAGAAGATCATTTTCAGATAGGACTTCTCTGGAAAGAAAATGCATTTTTACCGAGCAGTTACAAAATGGCAGAAATCCGACTATTAGGTATCGAGAGGAAAATGTGCCGTAATTCAGAGTACGCCGTAAAGTACAAAAGAGAGATGAATAAATATTTAGACAAGAGATATGCCAGAAAATTAACTCCAGACGAGATTTGTGACAGTTCACAAAAAACTTGGTATCTTCCTCATTTTTCTGTGGAGACCATACATAAACCGGATAAATTGCGAATTGTTTTCGATGCTGCTGCAGCAGTTGATGGAGTTTCACTAAACTCTGTATTGTTAAAGGGTCCTGAACAAACTAATCCACTCATTGCAATATTATTACAGTTCAGAGAAGGCATAATTGGAGTAGCAGCTGATATTAAAGAGATGTTTTCAAATTCAAATTCAACCGTCCTGAGGATCAGCATGCACAACGGTTTCTTTGGCGTGACGGTGATACCTCTCAACCCATACAACATTCGCAATGACGTACTGATATTTGGAGCGGTGTGTTCACCATATGGCAGAATACATCAAGAATCGAAATGCAGAAAAATACAGGAACGAGATGCCCAGTGTTGATGCCGTTCGTAAAAACCATTACGTAGATGACTTGGTTATCAGTTTCAATAACGAGGAAAAAGCCATATTGGTCTGTCAGGAAATCGTGAAAATACATCTGGGCGGAGGTTTCGAACTTCGTAACTTTGTTTCGAATTCGGAAAAATTACTGGAAGTCATGAACGGATCCACAAGTGGCCAATGTTTACTTAGCATGGAAGGATCAGGAGCCAGTGACAAGATTCTTGGAATGTACTGGAACACCACAGATGATACCTTCCAATTCAAAACCAAATTCCATCGAATAGCCTCTGAAGTAATGCAAGGTAAGCGCGTGCCAACCAAAAGAGAACTACTAGGTATCGTTATGGCCGTTTATGACCCATTCGGCTTACTGGCGGACTTTCATATATACGCAAAGATTCTGATACAAAAAACTTGGAGTCACCATTTGGAGTGGGACGAAGTTCTACCGCTCGAGTTACAACAAGAATGGAATTGCTGGTGGATGTCCTTGCAGGAAATGCATCATTTTAAAATACCTCGTTGCTTTTCGAGCAAATTGATTAACAGCAACAACATAGAGTTACATATCTTTGTGGACGCGAGTCAGTCTGCATTTGCCGCAGTCGCCTACGTTCGTATAATGTGTCATGATGACATCGATGTTTCCTTTGTGATGGGAAAAACACGTCTGGCACCTGCAAAGCCATTGTCGATACCCCGTCTGGAACTGCAGGCCGCAGTATTAGGCGTACGTTTGTACAAACTACTGAAAAAGTATCAACATCTGGAACTAAGCAAAACGGTTTTTTGGAGCGATTCAAAGACAGTACTACAATGGATTCAATCGAAAGAACGTAAATTTAAGCCATATGTAGCTCACAGGGTCAGAGAATTATTGGCTACTACTGGTGTGGAACAGTGGAGGGTTCCAAAAATAAGTCATTGCAGCAAGTGGCTATCTGGACCAGCATTTTTAAAGACTTCGCCAAACGAATGGCCAAAGATGAGTACATTGTCGTCTACTGAACCACTGGAAGAGGAAGTCTTAACAAAAACGGTTCTGAAATGTCATATAAATGTGCCCTTTATCGATATTGCAAAGTTTTCTTCCTTTTTTAAGCTTATACGAGTCGTTGCATGTGTACTACGAGCGAAGAAAATTTGGATGAATCATGGATCAAAGAAGACACCAGAATACAGAGGAGTCTTGTCACCAACGGAGTTGGAAGAGGCGGAATACATGCTATGCAGAATGATTCAAAACGAAGTATTTGCTGATGAACTCACCTTGTTGAAGAAGGAACAGTCGATAAAAAAAGACAGTTCCATATTCAAACTATCGCCGTATTTGGAAAGCGATGGGTTACTGCGCTTGTCTGGACGTATTGATGAGGCTACTTTTCTGCCATTCAGTGCAAGACGACCAATTTTACTGCCAAGGGACCATGTGTTCTCATTCTTGGTTTTGCAACACTACCACCGAAAGTTTCATCATCAGAATACTGCTGTTATAATCAACGAGCTTCGACAAAGATATTGGATCCCAGATATCAAGACAATGCTAAAACGTGTACAGCGAAACTGTAATCAGTGTACAGTGGACAGAAGCCGACCCTTGCCACCAATTATGGGCCAGCTTCCTGTAGACAGATTGACACCTTATGTTAGACCATTTTCCTACTGTGGTGTTGACCTGTTTGGACCAATGAATGTCGCTGTTGGTCGGCGTCGTGAGAAGAGATGGGTGGCGATATTCACTTGTCTGACGATCCGAGCCACACATTTGGAGATCGTTGAAAACTTGTCTACGGACGCCTTTATTGTATGTTTGAGAAACTTCGTAAATCGACGTGGCGTACCAGTTGTTATCAGAAGCGATAATGGTACAAATTTTATAGGTGCACAAAAGGAGTTGAACCTGGAGGCATTGGAAAACGAAACTGCGAATCAAAAAATTAAGTGGATATTCAACAGTCCATCAAACCCCAGCGCTGGAGGCTGTTGGGAAAGGCTAATCAAGATCGTCAAACTGTTACTGGGAAAGACTTTACGTGAAATTGCTCCGCGTGTAGAGACTTTACGCTCTGCACTTATAGAGGCCGAAAATATATTGAACTCCCGTCCATTGACGGAGCTGCCATAAAACCACGAAGACGATGAACCTCTTACGCCCAATCACTTCATTTTGGGATGTGCTAACTCAACTCAAACACCAGGTCCACACGAAAACATAATATGTCTTAAGAAGCAATGGAGGATTGCCCAAGCAATTAAGGATCGCCTTTGGAAGAGGTGGATAGCGGAATATCTGCCGCAACTGATGTGCCGTAGCAAATGGCATGACAAGACAGATCCAGTGAAATTAAACGATTTGGTCATCATAATGGATGAGACTGCTCCCCGGGAGAAGTGGAAACGGGGACGAGTGGTTCAACTCTACGCGGCCAAGGATGGACAAATACGCAATGTGGAAGTAAAAACATCAAGTACGACTCTACGCCGGCCAGTATCAAAGTTAATAATACTAAAGCTTAATTGTGAATCTCGGATCGATTCACCTGGAGGGGGGGTGTAAAGATTTCTCAATCAACTGAAAATATTTGAATTCAAATTTAAACATAGATATAATGTAATCGATTTGTAATCGAAAATATTAGTAGTATTAGTTGTAATCGTTTATCATTTTTGCAAAAAGAGGATACGGGCACTCTGGAGAATAGGCGTCAGTTTGGAATTGATCGTTTATAAAAGATTTTTTTTTTTTCTTTTTTTTTCGTTTGTAAAAAAAAAGAAAAAAAAAAAATAATAAAGAAAAAAAAAAAAAAAAAAAAGAAAAAAAGGAAAGGGGGGTGGGGGAGCAAACAAAAAAAAAAAAAAAAAAAGGGGAGAACAAGGGACAAAAAAAAATAGAAAGAAAAAAGGGAGCACAAGGTATTTGGAAGGGGGGGGGGGGAAAAAAAAAATTTTTTTTAATCAGGACGCGCCGAGAAAAAACGAAATTGGTTCTTAGCTTGTTAAACATATTCTATAGGAGAATTATCTATTAATAGGGGACGGATATGGCTTATACTAAAATGTTTTTTATGTATAACTAGACATTTAGATTTAGTTGGATTTAGACAGAGACCATTTGGTTTTGCCCAGCTTGAGATTTTATGTAGCTCATTGTTACATATATCTACACACTGATCTAGTTGGCTCAATGGACGGCTTACATATAATTGGACATCATCAGCGTACATATGACAATCACTATTGCACAAAATATTGGGTAAGTCATTAACATAGATGGTAAACAGTAAAGGACCAAGGACAGATCCCTGAGGGACACCACGTTTAACATATAGCAAAGAGGACTGGGATGAAGATACAACAACGGATTGACCTCTATTTAACAGATAGGAGAGAAAAAACGAAATTGAAACCCGCGCACGCTCGCGAGCCACGCGCGCTCAAAAATTGAAATTTGACTAGAAACTTGACAAAACTTGAAAACAATGTGAAATACAATATTATTTAATAAAGTACAATATATATTTAACCAAAACTAAAGTCGACGAATCTACATTGGTGTCTCGTCTCGTCGTTTTATATCAGACTTGTGTCCTAATATTCTAGTTTTTAATTTAATGGACCGCGCGATTATAGATACAGTGGGACAAAAAATAAAATTTTTACGCGATAATAGGAACGTATTAATTTTGAATTCTGACAAGGGTAACGTGACTGTAGCAATGGAGAAAGATGACTATAACCATAAAATGGAACAAATACTATTAGAGCTTAACACATATAGACTATTAAGAATTGACCCCACTCTGAAGCTCCAAACAAAAAACAATGCATTTGCGGAAAAACTATACAAGATAGGAGTAATAACAAAAATGGAGAAATACGGACTTTCGACCAGCACAGCTTTACCACCTAGGATTTACGGCCTCCCAAAAATACACAAAGACAACCTCCCACTACGACCGATTTGCTCTATGACTAACTCACCTTCTTACCACCTATGCAAATACATGACGAAAATATTAAGTAATTTGACCAAAGATTCTAAATACAATGTCAAGAACACTATAGAGTTTAAAGATCGGATTAGCAACAGCTACATATTTGACGACGAAAGGATGGTATCATTTGATGTCGTTTCCCTTTTTCCCAGCATCCCGATGGATTTGGCACTTATGGTGATTCAAAAGAGATGGGTTGAAATTTCTGAAAACACCAGTATACCAAAAAAAGTTATTCATGGATATCTTGACCTTCTGCATCACCGAAAACAGGTATTTTAAGTTTGACAAGAAGATATACACTCAGCTTAAAGAACTACCTATGGGATCGCCAGCATCGCCAATTATCGCCGATATCGTAATGGAAGAGGTTTTAAGCCAAGTGACAAACGTTAGACTTCTCACCAAATATGTTGACGATTTATTTGCAACAGTGAAAGAAGACGCCATTGAGGAAATACTTAAAAAACTTAACAATTACCATAAAGACATAAAGTTCACGATGGAATTAGAAATTGACCAAAATACCGTTCTTGGATTCCATAGTACTTAAGAAGGTTGGTTGGAAGGTTGGTACGAAAAACCAATGGCCTCCGGTAGACTAATAAATTATCACTCTAAGCACCCCAAAAACATCATAATTAACACAGCACGAAATTTCATTAGAAAAGTCTGGGAAGTAAGCGATCCGGTTTTCCATAAAAATAACAAAAAACGAATAACCAAAATCCTCAAGTCTAATAATTTTCCCACACACACAATATGTGGCCTATTGAAGAACAGCAAAACCCAGAATATTGCACCAAAAGAAATAACACCGAAGATATACAAATCGGTTGTCTAGATACCATCTTTTTCCGAACGTCTAATTCGTTCCGATTGCTACAACAAAGACAGAGTGGCCATAGCTCACAAACCGATACACACAAATAAAATATTTTTTAGTAATGCAAAGAGCAAAATAGCGACGCTGGAAAAAAGTAATTTGTTCTACACAATCCCTTGTGCCGGAGACGGAGTCACTGTATGCGATAAGGTATACATTGGCACGTCAAAATCTAAATTAAAAACTAGACTATCAGGACACAAGTCTGATATAAAACGACGAGACAAGACACCAATCCAAAAAACAGCACTTGCGGCTCACTGTGCTAAGAGCAAGCATACAGCTGATTTCTCAAATGTGAGCATATTGCACCAGGAACAACAATACAACAAACGGTTCACTTTAGAAATGTTGTACATAATAAGAACTAGGATGAATTTCAAAACGGACACAAAAAATTGTGCTCACATATACAAACACTTACTTGACATTTCACATACTCAGACACCTACTTGACCTTAGCAATAGGAAAATAGACTCAGTTTCAAACTCCGCAGCTGACTGATTGGACGCTGTTGCTTTCTGAATGTAAACATTTATTGATTTGATTTGATTTATTGAGATTATTTCCTAGTGCTACAAGATAAACTTATAAATTAATGCACTAGTCACAAACATATACAGACTTGGATTTACAAACATATTAAACTTAGACTTAATTTTATTTATAATAGAATAATTTAATTTAATTTGAATTTTATATGACATTATGACATTACTTTCCTCTTATATACTAAAGTTATTAGGTCATTGTGTTTCTATTTCCCTATTTTTCCCTTACTTTCCCTAATTTTCCCTAACATTTTCCTATCTTTTCGTTACATATGTGTGTCAATTAAAGAGCGTGATTTTGTAGGTGTGTTTTTAGATTTTTGTAAAATTGCGTTGCGCCACTTGTACCTTTTAGAGCGTTGGGTAGTTCATTCCAAATGCGAACAGCATGAATGCCAAATTGTCTTTCTGAGATTAGCAGCTTATGTCTTAAGGGTATTAGGTTATTTGTTCGTCTAGATGTTGAAAACTGAAGATTGTCAAAGAGGTAGTATGGTTCTTTATTGTATATAATTCTGTGTAGTAATAGTAAAACCTTAAAGTTTGTCCAAGATTTCAGAGGGAGGTTAAATAATTTGATTGAAAAACTGGATATATGGTCTCTGCGTCTTAATCCATAAACATATCTAGCAATATTATTATGGGCAACATTTATTTTGCCAAAATGTATGGCATCACTGTTAGCAAACACCTCTATACCATAGAAAAGTGCTGGCAACAAATATGCATTAGCTATAAGCGAGCGGATATTTGTAGGAAGATATTGTTGAGAAATGTTGAGATTTCTTAATAGCCCATATGTTCTTCCTTACGCTTTTATAATATGGGTATTCCAGTTTAGGTTCCTATTAAAATAGAAGCCCAGGTTCTTAGCTTGTTAAACATATTCTATAGGAGAATTATCTATTAATAGGGGACGGATATGGCTTATACTAAAATGTTTTTTATGTATAACTAGACATTTAGATTTAGTTGGATTTAGACAGAGACCATTTGGTTTTGCCCAGCTTGAGATTTTATGTAGCTCATTGTTACATATATCTACACACTGATCTAGTTGGCTCAATGGACGGCTTACATATAATTGGACATCATCAGCGTACATATGACAATCACTATTGCACAAAATATTGGGTAAGTCATTAACATAGATGGTAAACAGTAAAGGACCAAGGACAGATCCCTGAGGGACACCACGTTTAACATATAGCAAAGAGGACTGGGATGAAGATACAACAACGGATTGACCTCTATTTAACAGATAGGACTTTATTAAGTTCAATGCTGAGTTTGAAAAATTGTACATTTTATTAAGTTTAGTGCATAGTATGTCATGGTTTACTGTGTCGAAGGCTTTACTGTAATCCAATAAAGTGAGAAACGTCACTTTACCGTCATCCAGCTCCTTTCGGATATCCTCAACGACTTTTAAAATAGCTGTGGTGCAGCTTCTATTCTTCCTGAAACCAGATTGCATATCGTTATATAATAAGTTCTTGGTCATAAAATGCCGGATTTGGTCTGCCATTAGGTGCTCAAGGATCTTTGACAGATAAGGAAGTATTGCAATGGGTCGAAATTTGTTGCCAGGTTTTAGTATAGGGACTATTTTAGCAGATTTCCACATTACGGGGAAGACAGAAGTTGTTATGGCGGTATTAAAAATGTGAGTCAAGTGTGGCAAAATTTGCGGAAGAAGAATTTTTAGGAATTTAGGGTTAAGTTCATCTAATCCGACAGCATTTGATTTAATTCTAAGAATACATTCAAGAACATCACATTGACTAACACATATAAAATTAAAGCTACTATCACAGGCGTTGTATGGTAAACTGTTCAGGTACATATTATGGGTGACATCTGGAATTTCGTTTAAATTGACAAATTCGTTGTTAAGTTCATTGGCATCAACCTCAGAGATTATTTCTTTATGTTGTTTCCCGACACCCAGTTTTTGAATGTCATTCCATGTTTGTTTATTAGCTATTGCACTGCTAAGCTTATCCGAATAATATTTTTTCTTAGAAGCATTTATCACATTTACTACATTTTTCCTCAAAGCCTTAAATAAATTATAATGTGTCTCCGTCTTTTATCTTTTCCATTTACTGTAGGCTTTGTCACGTTCTGATATAGCTGCTTTGATATTTTCGTTAAACCAAGGCTTTAGAGAAGCCTTGATGATTTTCTGTCTTAACGGTACGAATTTATTGTACAGTTGGCTGATATTATAATGTAGAAGGTCCAATTGGGGATCGGCAGTCGGTATTTTATATATAGTATCCCAGTCATAGTTGTGAAAATCACAATATAGTAGTGAGTAGTCAATATTCCTTAAGTCTCTATATTTAATGAAAGTGTCACTTTTATTTACATAAATGTCATATGTCAAGAATATCAAATCATGTTTTGAGATCGAATGTTGGCCACGTAAGCCTCGCTACTGCACAGGAGGAAAGGATTTTCCACCGATTCGTAGCGAGACGAAGTGTTTCAGCTTTAGTGTGAAGCTTGTATGTCGCCATAGGCATCCCTATCGTGCTCCTCTCTGAAAGGAGCTCGATGGTGGTTCCTATTCTGGCCAGTTTGTCCGCAGACTCGTTTCCTTCTATGTTGCGGTGTCCAGGTGTATACTAAAATGTCGTGCGATCTCGTTGAGAGATAATCGACATTTAGTAAGTGTCTTAGCATTGTTTGTATGAGAGTCAAGCGCTTTGAGGGTGGCTTGACTGTCAGAGTATATGAATACATTTCCTTCCTTGACCGTGAGTGTGCTAAGGTAGGTGGCAGCTTCCTGGATGGCTACCACCTCTGCTTGGTACACAATACAGTGGTCACTGGTACTGTGTAGTAAGTCAGTACAAATTTTTATTTAAATTCGGCACGGGTTATCGTTGCCCAATCTCAATAATATTTAATTTGTGAGTCAATGAGGTCAAATGGAATAAAAATAGTGGGTATGCGTATTTGATTTCGCGAAAAAAAAATTTTCCTTATGTTTTGGGACACTCTAATATGTATTATTTAATAAAATTGGAGATCGTATTTTTTTATTTACTCTTTACAATTCTTTTGAAATAATTTTCAGCCTACAAGATAGTCTTAATGCAATTTCTCTTAATAATATATTGCAGTTCGTTATAGCTTTGTGACTGCCACCGTTATTAAATATGTTAGCGAGCAGAAATAAACAAGCATGATTTTCATTCAAACAAAGCTGAACTTACGGCTGAATTAAAATGTTTAATTAAGAGCATTGTGTGCGCACTTCCATGCAGGTAGTTTGTTTTTCGAAAGCTTAAAGCTCTACCTAAAGTTCGGCCGTCAGTTCATGTTTCAGCTGCATGTGAGCGCGGCCCCTAAGAACTGCTTAACCGACTTTGACTTCTTTAACACAAAATATATGTTGTGAGAGTCTACTTATATTACCAAAAATTATTTTTGAAACTTTCCAATAATTTTTTTAAAGTGTTAATCTATTGCGACAGCTACTGCTTATTGACCGTTATTTCGTCAAAAGTTCCCTAACAACATATAATTTTCGGTTGTGAAATAGAATTAAAAATAAATGTTGGAAATAAATGTAAAGTGTTTATTATAGTTTAATAAATATATTAAGGATCAGTGAACATGGATAAATGAATGAAAGTACAACTCTTTTGGTTAATGTATTTCACGATGATTTAAATTACGACTACTTTTACGGCTGCTGCTGACGACTCTTTTGGTTCTCTGCCTCTGTTCTCTGCTTCTGCTTTCTGCCTGTCTTGTCTGCTGTGTAGTGTTGTGCAACGTCTCGTGCTACCAAAACTACACCTTACACCTTACATTCGGCCCTTCTGATCAGAATCATCCGCCCCAGATGATAAAAGGTCTTCGTTCTCCACGACGTATCGCCACAGCTTCATGTTGTCACAGCTAGTTAGTATTCGTAGCGACCGTTTCGTTTAATCTTGGTTACTTCATATGGACCAAGATATTCACTTGCGAGCTTGCATCCTGCCTCAAACTGAGTCCTCTTTATGGCCACAAGATCGCCCAAGTTGTATATGTGCTCGCGACGACGCACAGTGGCCGGATTCGCGAATTTGGCGTTGCAAAAATCAATTTTTGATGTTCGATTTTTTTGAGCAATTTTTTTTATTTCAATAAAGGGAACCCTAGATAGCCCAGAAAACTTTGGTTTTTTGAATTTGGTCAATTATTTCGGTTGTTACAGTGGTTCAAAATTGAACAATTTTTTAAACTGCTGAATTTTTAATTTTTTTGGTTACAAATGTCAACTTTGTGAACCTATAAAAACCAAACGGTAATACCGATTTGAATTTGGTTGATTTTTTTGAAAAGATGCATTAATTCTTAATGTGAATACATTAATAAACTGTATTATTTCAAAGTAGAATGTTCCACATTCACGTTTTAGGTGTACACTATTTTTGGTTGAGTTTTCAAACTTTGATAGACCGGGAAACATCAATTTCACCCGATTTCAGTTGTTTCGGAACATACGTCTTATATATTAGTCTATTTATTAATGTATTGTAAAAGTTGCAGCTGCCGAAACCTGCCGGATTAAACGTTACAGTGATATATGCGATTTAATATGTAGATAAATAATATTTGGGAAGAAGAAGAACAAAAAAGTGTTGCAGGTAAAATGATTTTATAGCGTATTTTGTGATTTACTGAGATAGGTAGCACATAATATAGGTAGTTACAATTGGCCTTTTCTGATTTTCCGCGTTAGAACTAGCAAGTGGGTGGATTTTTTACCTACCCTCGAGTGACCCTTTCAACAGGTACTAGCTATGAATGAAGTTGGTCATTGTCTTTTGATGGTGTTGTGAATTGTTACCTAATATTGCGTAACCCTTTCAAAAGAATTTAGTTTTTTTTTCAGACCATGCCTATTTTACCTGTTGCTACCTGTGTTCCTTGTGAACATACTTATAAAGGGCTTACTCCAGTAAAGGCAGATTATTCAGATTTGAACAGTCGAGCGAAAAGTACGTACACATAGTGATATTTGTATTATCGAAAATGGACAACAGCAAATTATTTGAGTTCTTCAAAACCGCGAAATCCCAAAAAGCTTTCGAGTCGTTGGTAAAAACCGAACTTAATTATACAAATGACGATTTGAAGGATGGGAAAATCATTACGACGCAAATAAAAAACATATTCTACAGACTACAATCTAAATGGAAGTTAGCAAATCGAACTGAGAATGGATTTATACTTAAAAACTCGAATTGGGTGGATGGATTTACGTCTTTCAAAGATAATGACGATATGGCCAGCACTTCTTCTGGGCAACCACGAGGCAGACCAACGAAATCTATCGATGAGTGCTCTACGTTTACCAGGAAAAGGAAGCTTCAAGGTACCACAATGGAAATTAGCACGGAGCATCTATCTATCTCTGGATGTCATCAAACGGCTTAAGATCATTCTCAATGTCTTAAGCTGCGGCGAAAATATTGATGCATGCAGATATGGAAAAAATGCCAAGGAGACAAGAGATCTTTTACGTGCAAAGTACCCAGAGAAAAAACTTACTCCTACTGTTCATAAAATATTGGATCATGGTGAGAAGCTTATACAACAACAACTTTTATCGATGGGAGAGTTGTCAGAGGAAGCCCAAGAATCTAAAAACAAGTACTACAAAAGGTATAGATATGCGAACGCGTGCAAAATATCTCGACATCAAGAAAACACAGACCTTTTCAACATGTTGTCGGCCTCCTCTGATCCTCGTATCTCATCTCTCAGACACATCAGGACACTCGCGAAATTAAACAACGAATATTCACCAGAAATATTAAGTCTATTAAGCACTAATGATATGAATACCTATACTGACAACATTTTAGAAGAAAATTAACCATTCCCAAGTTAGAACTAATTTTGTATGAAAATAAATTTTTTTTAATAAGTACAAATTATCCTTTTATAAAATTTTGTTAATTTTTAATAGTATTACAACTTCATTTTTAAGAAATCGGTTTTAAAAAAATTAAAATACTTAGACTTTTTCATGCAATTTTTTCAGAGTATTAAACTATCAACTTTGGCAGCCGATCCTGAGTCCTCCTGTTAACCTACAAAGATGAACGTACGCTCATTTTAAAGCTACAGGAATTCGGGATCTATCCTCGCCCCTTTGAAATTTTTCAAATATCTCTTTCCGTTAAAAAGTTACGATTTTTGCAACGCCAAATTCGCGAATCCGGCCACTGTGCGACGCTTCTTATCAAAATTTCGTTTGTAATTTCCTTGCGTGTCACTTGGCGCTCTAACTGAAACTGTGTGGTTAACTCGTCCTCTAACAGCTCCAGCAGGTTGGTTAGTGGACGTGCTACTTGCGCGTATCCTGGTATGAATTTCCTAAAGAAACCTGTGAGGACCAAAAACGCTTGCACTGCTTTGATGTTTTTTGGCAATGAAAATCGACTAACAGCTGCTGCTTTTTCTGTCCCTGGCCATATTTTTCCATCTTCTATAATATGACCAAGAAAATGTATGCGAGTCTGCAGAAAAATGCTTTTTTTCCAGATAATTTTTAATTCAAACTGTGCGCCGTTATAATAACCAGTTTGGTTTTTTCAATACACTCAACAGCTTTAGCAAAAATGATTATATCGTCCATGTACAGATGCATGATATCCTCATTAATAAGTCTTGGAAAATGTGATTTACAAAACGGATGAACGCTGCTGGAGAGTTTCGGAATCCAAATGGTGCTTTATTGAATTAAAACTGTCCTTCTTTTGTTACGAAGGCTGAATAAGCTCGGCTTCCTTCTTCCACTGGATCAACATTACTTATCAATCTGCCAAAGGAATGGTAAAGATCGGACCATCGATAGTAAAGTTATAAGCAAAAGAAATTTCGATGTAGCAGCGCTGCAGCTCCGTTGCGTTCTGGTGTTGCTGCAGCAGCAAAATACATTCTAAGCATTCTCCGTCGCAGGTACAGAGTATATTACAGTCGGGATTGCTCGATTTCTTAATATTTTTTTTTGCAAAATTAGCCAAAAATACTAAAATACACTGTTCTCGTCTGCAACAATATCAAATATTTCGAAAACGAGCAAAAACGAGCAAAATGTATTAGTTACACCAAGTCATATACATTTTAATGGACACAATTGCATCTTTAGTTGCGAGAAGCAACGAGGAGCTGCCCACTTTTACTCCACGGAACAAGTGACATTTATGTTAGATTCGGCAAAAAAATACCACAGCAACCTCACATAAAAACAAAGGCACAACTTAAAAAAGCACCCAATTTCTTTATTTTCTTGTAATTTACATGCCTTTTGCAATATTTTGGCATTTCAAAACATTAATTGCTCTATACATTTACAGCTGTTCTTAATTTTGAAAGATCAGGTCGTGCCGTGGCACCGGAGCAATAAAATTTTGGTTGAAAAAAAACTTGTTTTCAGGGCAGTGCCAAAATTCCAGGGATGCACAAAAAAATTTTTGAACCAGCAATTAGAGTTCATGGTTCTATACTCTTTCAGAGGAATTAAGCTTTTTTCCAATATTCCAACATTTACTTTTTGACTTTATGACAAAATTTTGGCAATTCCGGCCACTGTGCAGTGTAAACCTTGGCACCTTGTAGTTTCTCTAAAACATCTTCCATATGTTAAGCTGCCGGTAGTCTACACATACCCTTAGACTGCCATCTATCTTCTTTTCTACCACAACTCTGCTTGCTATATTGGATGAGGACTTGCGTATAATGCATTGCTCAAGCCATTCTTCAATTTTCTGCTTTACAGCCCTTGCTTCTGCCACAGAAAGACGGCTTGGGGATTGACGAAATGGTTTGATTACTCCATCGGGTATAATCTGCAACTGTATTAAGCAGTGAATCTTCTCAGCAGCCGTAGTTTGACAGCTTTCTTGTATCAAGCCCTCAACAATTTGCTTGTACTTGTGAGGAACAGTAATTTCATTTTTAATGTTGAAACGCACCACATTTCCTCTTCCATGTCTCTCTGCTGTAATTCTAGGCTTGAGAATGTATAACTTTTGAGTAAAATCATACCCCAATAAGGCGTCGCAATTGATTTTACTATCATCTACAACCAAAAATTTATGGATAGTGGACAACTGATCTACCATCACTTCAGCCTAAAACAGTCCTGTCAGCTTTGTTTTCTTAATACCCAGACCACACAGCGTTGAAACACTTTCGTGTATTTCAATGCTATCAATTTTCTTCGCCACACTTTCCTTTACAATTGATACATCGGATCCGGTGTCTATTAGACAGTCAATACTGCATCCGCGCACTGAAATAGTTTTTATACGAGCTTGATTGACAATAGCGCGCACGTTTTCGATTTTGTTTTGACATACACGCGATATGTGACCGTTTTGATTACATTTGAAACATTTAGCTTCTTTGCAGTCTTTTCTTTTATGATTAGGTGAACCGCAATTAGAACAAAACTCTTTTTTTTTTTAATTTCTGATGAATGATGATTTGCACTGGCACTAGTTTTATTTTGACCATAGTTTTTCTGCTCTTCCGCGAATACTTGCTCATATACGTCGTATTCTTATTTCGATTCCTTAAAAGTCTTGCACTTATACAAAGAGAACTTGTATTCGCTCTTTATCTGAAGCCCGTTCACAACATAACGCAAGACAGACTATTCACTTCACGCTCGAACTCATCGGACAACACAAGTTTTCAGTAATTGCTGACACTTGCAGCTTCTAGACACAACCGTACTGCTGTGTACGTACGTATTTTTGTTCGTCTGATAATCTATATGCATTTGCATTTTTCTCAAAAATTTCGAACCACTTCAGAACCGGCACGGAGCTTCCATCAAAGTCATTCAAAATCTTTTCAAAATTGTCTATTGAAATTTTTGATTCCGTGGCTCGCTTTTCATCCACCTCGGCTTTAAGCACAAACAACTGAACTGGTCCAATTTTGTACTCAAGCCAGCACCACCGTCGTGCTCTTGGACACTCAAATCATTTAAAGACATCTTTTGATATGCAAACTTCTTTTCAGTTTCAAAATGTTCGTCACTTTGTTGCTTTTGATTGTTTGAAATTCCTTCAATTCGCTGCTCTTGAATTTCCAAATTTTTTTCACTTTGCTTTTCGTCTCCAAAATGTTCTTTATTTTTTTGCTTTTGCTCTTTCTCGTTTTTTTTCGCACTATTTTTTCGTTGATTCCTTTTAACTCGTTTCGGCGTCTCGTATTCTTCTGGGTCTTTTTCCAATTTCATCACTTATTCTGTTTTTCACGTCAAACTAACTTCTTCAGCAACAACACGGTCCAACTGGCAGCTGCAACTACAACAACAACGCTGTTCAACTGAATACAGAAACTATGCGTATATTTGTACACACACTACGACTGTTGCTACGATCAACAAATACACATTCACGGCTTCTAGGAATTGCACTTTTCTCGAGAAATCTGCGCTTACATTTTTGAATTTGGCCAACTTTCAACTTTCCGACTTTCACAATTTTAAAGGCGACTTCTCTACTTATACCGTCTTCAACAACTGTCCAACATCCGATTTCCCGCAACTTTCACACAACTGCACAGCTTTTTTTGTTTAAATTTTCATTGTTTTTTTTTGCACTCGATTTATGTGTATTTTTGCTCAGGACCGGACGAGCTCCTAAATAAAAATTGTTTATTACAGTTTATTAAATATATTAAGGATCATTGAACATGGATAAATGAATGCAAGTACAACTCTTTTGGTTAATGTATTTCAGCCCACCTTACATAAATATATGTTAAGCAGTGTAGCAAAGGGTGAGGAACGAATAATGGTTGGCTACTCGGAGACGGCTAAGGCATACCGTTTGTACAATCCAAGTACACGGAACAGGTGACAGCGTGGCCACAAACTTGGCAGCTAATATTGAACTCCCGCTAACAATGATCGAGTCCACTCCTGCATGCAGCGCTGATGGCGAGCAAATTGAGGATAGTGCAGATGCTGAAGCTGATGAACTTGGTGGGATATCGCCAAACCCTGAGCAGCCTGCAGTAATGGTCACTGAGGACGCAAGTGGACATGATATAAATGTTACTAGTGAGAAGAGGGGCCCTGGCCGGCCAAAGAAAGTCTACACTGATATGCCGGGACGACCGCGCAAGCAGTATAACATTCTCAATGTTATGACAACTGATGACGTAGCAGCACCATTGAGCGTCGAAGCTGCACTGAGCTCTGATCATTCTGATGACTGGAGGTCATCGATGCAGAAGGAGATGGAAAGTCTCAAAGCCAACAAAACTTGGATGTTGGTTGATCTACCCAAAGGTGAGCTGTGAATCGGCTCAAAGTGAGTGTTTGCAGTGAAGCGTTATAAAAATGGCCAAGTCATCCGCTTTAAATCTCGTTTGGTGGCAAACGGTTGCTCCCAAAAATACGGTGTCATCAGGCTAGTTATTGCATTAGCAGTCGAGAAGGGTATGTATGTGGTACAAATGGACGTTTCTTCAGCGTATCTTAACAGCGAGCTGCAAAATGTGGTCTATATGCGACAGCCCGAGGGATTCCCTAGCGTGTCATGAATTTGCACAAGAGCTTATACGGCCTAAAGCAAAGCGGCCGAGAATGGAACGAGAAACTGAATGGCGCACTTCTCAAAGTTGGCTTCATACCCTGTATCAGCGAGCCATGTCTGTATACTCGTCGCAATGGCAGGAACATGGACATCAATGTCGTGTATGTGGACGACTTAATTGTGGCCAGCACAAACAAAGATGACCTCATCGGTGTAAAGTCGCTAATAGCTGCCGAATTCACTGTTGTCGATGGTGGGCAGTTGAAGCATTTCCTAGGCATGGAAATAACGCGCGAAGGCGAGACAGGCAGTATCTCCATTGGCCACAAACAGCATATAGAGAACCTGCTATGTGAGTATGGTATGCAAAATTGTAAATCTAATGCCATACCTCTTGAATCTGGTTACCAAGTCAAATGTGACGAAGACGAGTGCGAGCTGGTGAACCCAGCAAGCTACCGATCAGTGATAGGTTCACTACTTTATCTGGCCATAGCAACCCGACCTGATATTCTTCACTCTGTATCCAAGCTTGCACAGCAGAACGCAGATCTACATCGATAGCACGAGACGGGTGTTAAGAGAGTTTGAGATACTTGAGGGGTACAGCTGAGCTGAGTCTGTGTTAAAAGAGGACTAGGAAGCCCATCTTTTGTTTCGTCGATGCTGATTGGGCTGGAGATAGCACGGTTCGAAAGTCTTTCAGTGGCGGGGCGTTCTTCGCTGCAGGTGCAGTGTTTTCCTGGGAGTCAAAAAAGCAGAGCGTCGTAGCACTAAGCAGCACTGAAGTGGCGCTTTCAACAGCTGCTAAAAAAGCAGCGTATACACAAAAACTCATGAGCGAAATGGGTTTCAGCGATGGTCCTGCTATGAAAGTGTTCAGCGACAATCAGAGCGCGCAATGCCTGGGTAAAAATTCTAAGTTTCATGCGCGCAGCAAACATATAGATATTAAGTATCATCATGTTAGAGAAATGGTTAAGAACAATGTCATTGAAATTAAATATGTATCTACTGAAGAAATGATTTCCGATGTTCTAACCAAAAACCTAAGTAAAGTTAAGCATAAGAAATTTGTTGACATGATGGGTATGCGAACTACTGTTTACTTTTAATTTGGTTTTTGTGAGAGTAGACAGTTTGCGTTGAGAAGGAGTGTTGGAAATAAATATATTCTCACTCTCAAATAAAATTCAAGCGTGGGCGGTAATTCACTAATTTGATCATAACTTGAGAACCGCTCATCCGATCTTTATCATTTCTTCGTAGTAATCATCTATCTACAAAACTGTGGGAGAAATGACTTTTTTTTTTTTAAATTGCGGAGGCGGGAGGGGTTGTGGCAAAAATTGAAAATAAACTTGATCTGCCTGCAAGTATAAGAAGCATTTGTCCCATACATGTCAAACCTCTATATCTTACCATCTCTGAGATCTGTTTGTTCATACGGACGGACGGACAGACGGACATGGCTATATCGAATCGGCTGTTGATGCTGATCAAGAATATATATACTTTATAGGATCGGAAATTATTCCTTCTGCCTGTTACTTACTTTTGCAAAAACTTAATATACTCTATGTACCTTCGGTACGGAGTATAAAAATTACCAACCTAGAATAGCCGAAGAAGAAAAAGTATTTTAACAGAATTTTTCTTTCTTGCTAATCTATGCAAATCCACTATGATTTTTTTTTTAGTTTAATCGGTATTGCTGGTGTAGGTAATGATTATTTTTTATACCCTGTACCCATTGAAAATCTGTAATTAGGGATCATGATGTTTTTCAAATGTATGTAACAGGGAGAAGGACACATTTCCGACCCCATAAAGTATATATGGGGCATTCCATACAAAAATAGTTCTTTCTGGCATGATGTCTCCGAATTGGATGATAATTGGCCCAAAGGGAGCTTATTATGAGAGAAGCTTAACCCTAAAATTAAATATAATAATATATAAATTCATGCGACTCATTTGACCTGACCGTGCTTAATGGCAGAACCCAAGGAGATGCTGAAGGATGTTTCAGTTTTACGCGCGGAGACTCAAACACCGTCATTGACTATTGTATAATTCAAGGTAGTTGGCACAAATGCGTGAAAGATATCGAGATCCAGGAACAGATCTTTTCGGACCACATGCCACTAGCAGTAGATATCCATATACAGTCGGAACAAATAGATTAGTGCCCAAAACTGCTACCAAAATTGAAATGGAATAAAAGATTCGCAGCCAAATACAAAGTAAACTTAGACCGTAGCATGGAACACCTAGAGACAGCCCAAGAACATGACCTATTAACCGAACTCACAAACTCCATAAAGAAAGCGGCAGAATTCATGCAAAAATCTGAAGGCAAGTGTTTGAAGGAGGCTTGGTACGACGGCGAATGTGATCGAGCAGGAAAAGCAGCGATGAAAATGCTGAACAAAGCCAGGAGAACAAATAATCTCGAAGAGAGGAGAGAATACCAGGAGCACAATAAGCTCTAAGTATAAGCTCTTGTGCAAGCGACTTTGCGCAGACAAACAGCCACAATATTACCAGCAACTGGAGCGCTCGATTTACAAAATTAAAGACAGCAAAGATTTCTGGTCAACAGTAAGAAAAATAAACGGAACATGGACACGATCACCAATATAAGTATCCTGTGATCAGCTAGCCAACTATTTTAAAGCCTTGTTATGTGCAGAGGGATCGGATCTGTCGCAAGAAATGTCATCACCCTGTGTGGAAGTCCATGAGCTCGACAAAGAAATTACTTTTTGCGAAATTCACAGCGCTCTAGGAATGAGCAAAATGGGCAAAGCCCCTGGAGAAGACCGCATCCCCGTGCGCCAACAAACTTTCTAACAAGACTTCTAGATGAATTCAACAACATTTTTAACTCTGGAGAAGTTCCAAAAAGCTTCACAAGAAATATCATCTTTTCAATAAGGAAAAAGGGGTTTATGGGGATAATGAGACTGCAGTGTGGGATGGCCATACCCTATCGGAGTGGTATGAAACAAACCTCGGAGTAAAACAAGGTTGTTTACTAAGTCCACTGCTTTTTGCGCTATTTGTGGATGATATATCGACATAGCTACCTGGAGGAGTACAATTTGGACAGATGAACTTACAAATTCTCATGTACGCGGAGGATATGGACCTTTTTGCCGACAGCCCACAAGTCATGCAGAACATGATTAATGCCGCGCATGCATATTGTCAAAAGTGGAGCCTAAGGATCAACACCACGAAGTCCAAAGTAATGGTAGTTCGAGCAGGGAGAGGTCGTCTTGCGAAAACGGAAGAGTGGAGCTTGAATGGCACGCCCTTAGATGTGGTCAAAGAGTATAAGTATCTAGGAATAACTCTAACATCAAATATGTCGTTTACCAAGCACTTAGAACAAAAGCTGAGAGACTCGAATATAACAATTAGCAGCACCTGGCGATCACTTTACTGCAAAAATAATATAAGCTCGAGTACAAAATACAGGATGTTTGAGGCCACATCAAAAGCAATTATGTGTTATGGAGCAGAAGTCTGGGGTTATACCAAATATGAAGATGTCGAAAAACTATTGCGATACTTCATTAAAAGAGTGTTTTATCTCCCACAAAACACGCCTGCATATGCCATAAATCTAGAGACAGGACTTCCAGAAATGTTCGTACACACTCTAGGCACACATTTCCGCTACGTAAACAAAATAATAAAGCTGCATGAGAATAGGCTGCCCTGTATTGTTGTAAATACACTTTTGGTCGGAAAATCACAATGCTTCAAATCATGGGAAAGTCTCGCTCGGGAGTTTGGAATCCACCTGGACCTGTCGCAGCCCGATACTTTGAGCGTTTCTGAACGTGGCCTGCTACAAGCAATCGATGAACAAGCACGTCATATTTTTGAAGTCTCTGCACTAGCAAGCCGAACTCGCAACACATATAGGCAACTGAACCATAACTTGAAGGAAAGCAATTACTTCAAAGACGAATACGACTGCTGGACTATCTCAAACATTTTCAAAGCTCGGACAGAGATGCTAGCATTAAATTATATTCCCCACCATCAGAATGTTATTGAGGTATGCACTCTTTGCAATTTACGGAAGAGGGAAGACGTGGTTCATTTCTGTGCGACCTGTCCAATATTTAAAGAGCTCCGAATCAACATATGGGGAAAATCTGTGTAAAACGATATTAAATGGATCAGACTGGAAAAGGCTAGCAAAATTTCTCATAGACGCAACCCGCTACCGAAAAAAAATTATTTACGAAAGCTTTTAAAATAGTTCCAATTAAACTACATGTATGTATGTACAAATTTGTATAATTTTAATATGCAGACGGCCTTGATGCCATGCTAGTTAAATCACCTTCTTTATATGATAAAATATTGTTCAAAAATCAAACATTTTTAAAAAAAAAATATCTACAAAATCAATAAAGAAGAACTACTACTACTACTATAAATTCAAGCTCACAGGTGTTTACAACGATCAGGCTCACAGGTCTCTAGTCAAGAAATTGGGACCGCCCACAAGTGCGGGAAACCAACTTATCGTGGTAAAAAGACACTTATCGTGGTTGTTAAAAAAGAAAAGGAGCACATAAGGGGCGGACTTAAATTTAGGGAAATTGATTGTGTTTCGCCTAACAGTGGGCAAAAACTCCCGTTCCCCCTAGTCCCTGCTACTAAAGTCAAAGCACCCAAAATGTGAAATTAAAATAATCTCCTTACTAATAAAAAAGCCCACTCCTTTTTATTCATTCGGTTCATTCGAAAGGTCTTTTTAAGTCCTATCGAATGGTCTATTTCAGAATTTAATATAAGGTTGTCAAGAAAGTCTTGCGGCATGGAGCAAAATAAAGAGAAAATACGGCATATTTTACAGTACTACTACGATAAAGGCAAAAATGCATCTCATGCTGTCAATAAAATTTGTGCAGTTTATGGACCCGATACAGTTTCCATTTCCACCGCACAACGATGGATTCAACGTTTTCGTTCTGGTGCAGAGGTGATCGAAGATGCGTCACGGTCCGGTAGGCCTGTCGTCAAAAATTGCGATAAAATCGCTGAATTGATCGAAAGAGACCGGCATAGTAGCAGCCGTAGCATCGGCCAAGAGCTGGGCATAGGTCATCAAACCGTTATAAACCATTTGAAGAAGCTTGGATTCAAAAAGAAGCTCGATGTATGGGTGCCACACGACTTGACGCAAAAAAACATTTTTGCCCGTATGGATGCATGCGAATCGCTTCTGAATCGCAACAAAATCGACCCGTTTTTGAAGCGGATGGTGACTGGCGATGAAAAGTGGGTCACTTACGACAACGTGAAGCGCAAACGGTCGTGGTCGAAAAGCGGTGAAGCTGCCCAGACGGTGGCCAAGCCTGGATTGACGGCCAGGAAGGTTCTTCTGTGTGTTTGGTGGGATTGGCAGGGAATCATAGACTATGAGCTGCTCCCCTATGGCCAAACGCTCAATTCGACCAGTACTACCAACAACTGGACCGCTTGAATGCAGCACTCATGCAGAAGAGGCCATCTTTGATCAACAGAGGCCGAATTGTCTTCCATCAGTACAACGCCAGGCCACACACATCTTTGGTGACGCGCCAGAAGCTCCGGGAGCTCGGATGGGAGGTTCTTTTGCATCCAACGTATAGTCCGGATCTCGCACCAAGTGATTACCACCTATTTCTGTCCATGGCGAACGAGCTTGGTAGTCGGAAGTTGGCCACAAGAGAGTCCTGTGAAAATTGGCTCTCCGAGTTTTTTAACAATAGGGAAGCGAGCTTCCATAAGAGGGGCATTATGAAGTTGGCATCTCGTTGGGAACTCGTCATCGAACAAAACGGCGCATATTTGACTTAAATCGCATTATTATAACCAATTTTATGAACAATTGAAAATTCAATAAAAATACCGCAAGACTTTTTTGACAACCTCATATATCAAGTTATATTAAATTTAATTTTCTTAAACATTTATTAAACTACATTTAAAAATTTCCTTTGCACAGACAATTCGTATTTGCGAGTGTTTATTATTCACGCTTTAAGTAAACTTTTGTCTTTTACTTGTGTGCACCAAATCAAGTAGCCCTTTTTCTCACCCTTACCTGGGTCGTTACCTGTAGGGACTTGTGTGTCTACGAGTTTCTCTCAATTATATTTTTATTAAATTTTATTTATTATACCCGTTACTCGTAGAGTAAAAAGGGTATACTAAAGACGTGCAAATGTCTGTAACAGGCAGAAGGAATCATTTCCGACCATATAAAGTATATATATTTTTGATCAGCATCAACAGCCGAGTCGATTTAGCCTTGTCCGTCTGTCCGTCCGTCCATCTGTCTGTACACACCTAGATCTCAGAGATGGTAAGAGATAGAGGTTTGACATGTATGGGACAAATGCTTCTTTTATCTGCACGCAGATCAAGTTTGTTTCAAATTGTGGCCTCGCCCCCTACCGCCCCCGCAATTTGGAAAAAACGTATATCTCCTACAGTTTTAAAGCTTGACGATTCGTACCTTCTAGTGATAGTTAGTAATTAGCAAAATAAATCGAAGAAATGATAAAGATCGGATGAACGGCTCTCAAGTCATGAGCTTCCTACCCGGCTGACCGCCGTTATCGCAGAAGCTGGCTGGCTAAGGACACGCCGTGCACGCCAAAGCGATTCGCTTGACTCGCAGGCTCGCCAATTACGCTCAACTTCCCACGTACTGCCCTACTGGTGTCCTTCCTGGACTGCAAAAGATGCGCTGGCTAGTAGTTTCGCCTTCAACGTCGAATCAACGTTCGACTTGAAGGCTCTACTTGCACTCAGCTTCCTTTTTATACCCGTTACTCGTAGAGTAAAAAGGGTGTTCTAAAGCCGTGCAAATGTATGTAAAAGGCAGAAGGAATCATTTCCGACCATATAAAGTATATATATTCTTGATCATCATCAACAGCCGAGTCGATATAGACATGTCCGTCTATCCGTCCGTCCGTCCGTCCGTCTGTATGAACACCTAGATCTCAGAGATGGTAAGAGATTGAGGTTTAACATGTAAGGGACAAATGCTTCTTTTATCTGCACGTAGATTAAGTTTGTTTCAAATTTTGGCCACGCCCCCTCCCGCCCCCTCAATTTGGAAAAAACGTTATATCTCCTACAGTTTTAAAAAAGACGATTCGTAATTTCTAGAGATAGTTAGTAATTAGCAAAATGAATCGATTTGCCGAAGAAATTATAAAGATCGGTTGAACGGTTCTCAAGCTATGAGCAAAAATGAACCGAGCCCCCCCTCGCTACCACCCCTCCCACCCCAAAAAAATGTTGCATACTTTTCGGATGGTCACCCTAAGGAACGCAGGAACACTGTTAAACATGTCTTTTCATGAGTAACGGGTATATCGAAGTCGGTTGGAGCCGACTTTAACTTACGCTCTCGTTACTATTTGAGACCTGGTATTTTCACCAGGATCTGCCTTATCCTGCAGAAGTCCATGCACAAGGACTATTCCGTTCCCGTATTGGGTACTCCATTTTCCGCACTTCAACTTTTCCGCTACGTTCCGCCCTCGCTAAATTCTCGATTCACATTGACCTACTTCTACACCGTCAGTGACGCCTTATGAAGCCCTCCTGGGCTGTCTCCCGATGTCTCCTTGTCTGCTTCTAGAACATTCAAGACTCCAAAACCTTCCATACGGCATTTTCCTATGCCAAGCAAAAGCGGCTTCGGCCAGTGATATTGCCGCTTCATCCCGTTGGAGCGACTGCGACAACTAGCCTTTGCTCCAACTTAACGGATCCTTTTAGTCTTTCCCCTTAATCCGCCTTGATTCCCCTTTGATGAGGCGAATTCGCCGCATTTCCCCTTTCGCTCGCCGTCTTTCCCTTCCATCATGCCCTGCTGCTTGTGGGGAATAACCATTCCTCACACTCCCCTCTTTCTTCAGGACGCGGAAATGTCCCATTTCCGTCTGCATTGTTCACCTTTGAATTTCCCGCCCCAATCATCCATTTTAATTTTCGATAAATCGATCGATCGCCTATCGCCCCGACTCATCTCAATTGCACCGATGACTAGTAACCATCGTCACCGTTCCTTCGATCTCGATAGTAATCGAATGTCAGCCAATCGCTGATCTCCCATCTCCGACTGCACCTGGTTTTTCTGCGGACAGGTAAAAACTTTCTCATTTTCAGATTCTTCTTTCATTCAGCAGCGTGTGACCCTCTGTCGACTGCGGCTGCGCGGCCGATAGCACGCCGCCCTTTTCGTAGCCATGCCCTATGCGCTGGCCAGCCTGCGTGCCCATGCCCTACCTCAATTTTCACCCCGATGCCTGTTAACATGTGCTACTTGTGTTTGTGTGTATATTTATTATTATTTTTTTCTGTGCCGTGATTCGCTTTAATATCTATGTTGGTTTCTCTGTGATTTGTTCAACCACTTATTGAACCCCTGAGCGTCCCCTGTGTCTATGTGTTTTGCCCGCAATAAACATGATCTTTTTTTTCTTTTCATTTGTTTGTTATTGAGGGGTTTATTTATTAACATTTGTTTGTTTTTTTAACGAGACCCCGCCACGCATACCTCGCCTTTGGCTCCTCGCGTTCGAAGACGATAACGCGTGGCCCCTATTCACAGTATGTGGGACCACCTCTGCCTTGGTTCCCCTTTCCAGGCCAGCAGCATTCGCAGCGCCTCGCGTGGCCACACGTCTTGGGTGCCGGTTCCTTCGGCCACGAAGTTTGCCTGTTGAACTTAGGCCGTGTTTGTTTGCCCTGTGGTACGGTGCAAGACCGCTGCCGCTGTAACGCCAGCTTTCTTGGCTGCTCTTCCGATCTCTCCTTCTCTTTTTCTTCGGCCGCCGTGCCCTCGTCAGCCTCCGCTCCCTTCACACCCCGAACCCCTTGTGGCTGTTCGGTCGCCGGTTCTGTCGGCAGTAGTTGCTTCCCTCTCGGGTCCCGGGAGTTCACCCCCGCCGTCTCGCCCTGGACGCGCTCGAACCAGGTGACCGTCGTTGTCACCTGGTGGATCCTCCTCCTATTCATCACGGAGGTTGTGTGCCACTGTGACCTAGTGGGGGGATCCAGCCTCCGCGTCCCTCGGGTTTCGGTTCCGGTGTTGGTGACTCACTCTCCGAGTCGGAAATGACGACTGTCTCCGGCTCTGGCCTTGGCGTTGGTGGGCGGGCAGGGACCCATGCTGGCGATGGACTCCGGATGGGCTGGTATGGCGGCTGCGCGGCTGCCATTGCCTCATCCACGCCTTGACATGGCTCTGCCACACTAAACTCGGCCTCCCAGTTGATCCCCTGGCCCTCCGCATGGCTCTCATTATCGCTGCTCCAGCGTCCCATTTGCCGTGGGGACGGGCTGGGTGACGGGAAGTCCTCCTCCGCATCCGACACCAGCGGAGACGCCGTTATTTGGAGCACCGGTAATGGACTTCTTCGTGGGTGGCGGCCTGGACCCACACCGGCAAATGGCAGACGTCGTCTGCCATTGGACAGCAGGCGCTCCCCCTCCGGTGCGGTTCTCCGGTCTCGCCAAGCGAATCCCAGCACCAACCTTGGTTTGCCTTCCGCTTTATATTTCATCTCGTCTCGTTTAATTTTTGTATACCCTGTTCTCATTAAAAATGGGGGGTTCTCCTTCTAACCGAGAAAAACTGTCAGAGCTAAAATTTTTAAGTTTGAACTTCATGATTTCATTTATATTCTATTCCGAGCAAAAACACCGAAGATATGCAAGTGCGCCTCCCCAATTATTCAAATAAATTTTAAAATAAAAGGAGTTCAAAGCTATAGGAACCACATTACTTGGAACAGTGTATTTTTCTGTAGGGGCACACGACCGCAACACGCTTATTTGTTTTTTTGAAAAAAGAACTATTTGAGATTGGGAGTCCTCTTTAATAGGCATTCAAGGCTCTGCCTATCCCCGTTAGGATTACGGCGGCCATCATGGTCAGAGAGTAATCCTAACTGGAGTTGGTTACATCGCCATCCTTCTCTTCTTCTTTTTGGTCAATTCGCTGCGTACCAATAAAGGAATATTTTAGTTAGGGTGAACCTTTTCCTGAAGTTCTTAGTTTTTAAGTTCTTAGCATTTTAATTAAGCCTTCTCAGCTTTTTCCACTAGGGCGTACCTTATAATTGAAATCATCAGTTTTCTCCAATAGGGTGGACCGATTGAAATCATCGGTTTCATGGATATTTACTAAAAATCATTAGATTTACAGATTTCCTTACTACAACTCATATGTGTTCACTGCCAGGTTAAACCGTATGTTTAACAGACGTTATTCGCTTCCATTAAGGTGGACCTTCTGACTGAAAATCAGTTTATATCGACTTTGAACTGAAATCATCAGTTCTTTATCGTTTCAACTGAGTCTTTTTCTAAGTTCCTTCTAATTCTTCTTCTTCATGGTTGGCCCGATGCTTGCACCACAACCGTTCGACGGTCTCGGCCGCTGCAATCAATGTCCGCCAGTCGCATCTGTTCCGTGTGAGCGGGGACCAGTTGGTCACACCAAGCTTGGCAAATGTCTGCCCGAACCTGGTTATCCCATCTTAGTCGAGGTCTCCCCTGCTTGCCTCTTCCTCCATAGTCAGCCGCCTTCAAATAATAAGCTTTCCTTACTGGAGCTTCTTCGCCCATCCTGGTGACATGTTGCTTTATGCGCTTGACCAGACAGGTGTCCCCATAGAGCTCATACAGTTCGTCATTATTTCGAATGCGGAAAACATCGCCAACTTTTAAAGGTCTATAAATCCTCCGAAGAATCTTTCGCTCAAACACGCCAATCGCCGCTTCATCAGCTGCTGTCATTGTCCATGCTTCTGCGCCGTATTGCAGGACTGGGATGATAAGCGACTTGTATAGGGCTAATTTTGTTCTTCGCTTGAGTTCTCTGCTCTTGAGCTGCCTACTTAGACCGTAGTAGCATCGGTTTGCAGGAGTGATCCTTCGTCGGATTTCCAGACTGATGTTGTTGTCGCTGGTTATCGTCGTTCCGAGGTAAACAAAATCCTCTACAACTTTAAAGTTGTATTCCCCCATTGTAACAGATTGTCCAAGACGCAAGGACTTTTTGTCCGCGGATACAAGGTATTTCGTCTTGTCCTCATTTACCGCTAAACCCATCAGTTCAGACTGCCTCTCAATCTCTGAAAACGCCCTCCTTACCGCCCGTTCGTTTTTGCCGATGATGTCGATATCATCGGCATATGCGAGTAGCATTAGATCTTTATAAATAAAGGCGCCCGTTCTGTTGGCATGTGGGCACCGGCGCAGGATATATTCCATCAGTAGATTGAAGAAGTCACACGATAAGGTATCGCCCTGCCTAAACCCTCTCTTGGTATCAAATGGTTCGGAAAGGTTTTTTCCTATTTTGACGGAGCTTTGTGTACTTCTCAACGTTATCATGCAAAGACTAACGTACTTTGCTGGTATACCAAGGGTAAACAAGGCTTCAAAAAACCTTGATCTTATCGGCGTGTGGAAGGCTGATTTATAATCAACAAAAAGGTGGTGTGTGTTGATGCCTCTCTCATAGGTCTTCTCCAGGATTTGTCGTAGTGTGAATATCAGGTCTATGGTGGATTTACCAGTTCTAAAGCCACACTGATAAGGTCCAATCAGTGTGTTAATAAGCGGCTTTAGACGTTCACAAATAATGCGCGACAGAACCTTATATGCAATGGGAAGGAGACTGATCCCGCGGTAGTTGGCGCAAACTGCAGAGTCTCCTTTTTTAAAGATTGGGCATAGAACACTTAAATTCCATTTGTCGGGCATGCTTTCGTCAACCCATATACGGCAAAGAAGTTGGTGCATACACCTTACCAATTCTTCCCCTCCAGCCTTGAACAATTCAGCGGGCAGCTCATCAGCGCCTGGTTATTTATTGTTCTTTAGCCTTTGTATGGCTAAGCAGACTTCCTGTTGGGTCGGCGGGTCTATCTCTATGTTGTCGATTGGAGGCATCGCTACTTCTCTAGAGGCGGCATCATGTTCGTCATCGCCTCTCAGGAGGTTGGAGAAGTAGCTTCTCCATTTGTTAAGCGCCACTTGCGGATCGGTGACCAGATTCCCGTGTTCGTCTTTGCATTGTGCGACTCTGGGCTTAAAACCTTCTGTTAATTGCTTAATTTTTTGGTAAAATTTTCGAGTCTCACTCATGCCAGATAACATGTCGACTTCCTCGCGCATGCGCCTTTACTGCTCGTTCTTTTTCCTTATAAAGAGGCGCTTCTGCTCTTTCCTTTTCTCCCGGTATCGCTCCTTAACAGCCCGCGTTGCTCCCGACTGCAGAGTTCTCCTGTTGGCTGCGTCTTTCTCTGCAGTAGCAAGTCGGCACTCCTCATCGTACCAAGACCGCCTTCGAGGGGACTCGGAGTACCCGAGTATCTCCTTGGCAGCCGTACTCATGGAGTGTGATATACGATTCCACTGTTCGCATATATCGGAAGAAGATGGGGAGGATTCCTTGAGCAGTTGGGCGAGTTTGGCTTTGTAGGCTTCAGAGGTCCCTTGTGATTGCAGCTTCTCAACGTTTAGCTTTCGACGTGTGCCAGAGCGTAAGGCACGTGCCACACTGAGCCGCGTGCGTACCTTGGCTGCAACAAGGCAATGATCCGAGTCTATGTTGGCTCCTCGAATCGCACGCACGTCTAGTACACTCGATGAGTGACTTCCGTCGATCACGTGATCAATCTAATTTCGTGTTCGTTGATCTGGGGACTTCCAGGTCGCCTTATGGATGCCGAGGTGTTCGAATCTGGTATTACTTGTGACCAGGTTCCGACCTGCAGCGAAGTCTATTAGCCTCTCTCCGTTACCGGAGGTTGTTTCATGAAGGCTAAATCGTCCTCTTTCGTCGAGGTGTCCTTGTCTTCTGTTGGCGCTTGTGCACAGATAAGGCTAATATTAAAATATTTTGCCTTAAGTCTTAGCGCGGCAAGCCGCTCGTCAACTGGTGTAAAGCTGATGACAGAGTGGCGTAGTCTATCACTCACTGCAAAGCCGCATCCAAACTCGTGCTTGGAAACATGCCCGCTGTAGTATATCTTCCAGAGGGGTGGTGGTTTCTGTTCTGCTCCCATATCCAATCCATCGCATTTCTTGGAGTACGGTAACGTCCGATGAGTATTCCTTGAGGACTTTCACCAAGTCGATATCATCACCCTCTCTGTTGACGGTGCGGACATTCCAGGTGCATATCCTGAAATCGTGGTCCTTAAAACGTTTGCGTGGGTCGTTGTCAGAGGGGGTCCGTATCCGAGGCATTGTAGTCGCAGTTTTCATTGGTGGAGATTTTTTACTGTGGTGGGTACCAAACCCGAAGCACTAACCCTATATATTATACCCTGTATGGAAGGGCGGGTCGCCGCTCACGTTAGCCAGCAGCGTTGCGGATGCATTGCTCTGTTACCGGTGGTCACCACGAGGAGGTGTGTGAGTCGACTTGAGACGCAGTAAACCATGATAACGCTGGGTTCGCCAAGTTGAACCGATTACCAGCTTTACCTGACCACATACGCCCCCATTAGGTCCAGAAGATCTATGACTAGAAGTTCTGAACCACCGTTCGTTCGGTTTTTGTGTTTCTTGTCCGACTCCAATTGTTACTTCATCATATAGGGCTTTCTGAAGTCGAGGTCGGTAAGTATAGACTCCGTTACACTCGAGTTTACGGCTAACATTATTTCTGGCCATTTCTCGACCCATGTTCTTTGGTCTTCTCCTGCGAATTGTGCATCATTGTCTTAACGGTTCTCTTCGCTCGCTCTGTTGGATTTTCTTGTGGGGTACATGGAGCTGTGAACTGCTGTTTGGCTCCGATGTCCTCTAGGAACCTTTTTAAAATCCGACTAGTAAACTGAACTCTATTATCTGTAATCACGACCTTTGGCACCCCAAATCTTGACAGAATCCTTTCTCTGAATGCCTTCTTTTATGATTCCGCTGTTGCTTTTCTCATCGGGATCAATTCTGTCCATATAGAAAACCGATCTATGAGAACTAGTAGTATGGTATTTCCGTGTTTAGATCGTGGGAGAGGACCGACAAAGTCTGCGCATACCGTCGCCCATGGTTCCTCGGGGACCTGAGTAAGCATTTTGGCTGCTGCTTGTAGTTGGCTTGGCTTTTACTTTTGGCACGTTTCGCACTTGTTTACGTACCTCCGCACGTCTCTGTGCATACCTGTCCAATAGTATCTTGCTGCTATTCTTGCAATAGTTCTTCTTGATTCTGTGTGCCCTGCCGGCGCCGCATCATGGTTTTCTTTCAAGACTCTGCCTCTTGACTCTGTGGGAACACATAGTTTCCACGAAACTTCGTCTTCGTTCCCAGCCCTATAGGGAATATGACGGTACAAATGTACACCTTCTGCCATTTAATCTGTGAATTTTTGGAGATTGTTTTGTACGTTTATCGACATTTCCTTTATCCATTCGCATTAGTCGTGATCAATTTCTTCCGGTTCTATTCCTTTGGCTCTTCTAAAAGTTTCTAGTGGTTATCTTGATAGCGCATCTGCTACAACATTCAACTGACCCTTTCGATACGCTATTTCGAAATCATATTGTTGCAACTCTTACGCCCATCTGGCTACTCTGCCTGAAGGACTCTCTATGCTGTTAAGCCATTTTAGAGCCATATGATCGGTGACTACCCTAAAATGGTATCCGTTTAAGTATGGCTTTAATCGACTGACAGCCCAATCTATTGCCCAGCATTCTTTTTCTGTGGCAGAATAGTTTTTCTCTGCCTGATGTAGCGTTCTGCTCGAGTATGATAGGACCTTTTCGCCTTCTTCTGTTTCTTGGGTTAGAACGGCCCCGATACCATTACCGCTCACATCTGTCTGAAGTACGAACATTTGTTAAAATTCAGAATATGTCAGGACCGGATCAGCCGTTAGTTTACTCTTCACTAGCTCGAATGCCTTCTGATGCTCATCAGTCCATACCCATTTGACCTTTTTCTTCAGTAAAGAATGTAACGGTTGAACCATTGTTGCGAAATCTGGAAGAAACCACGAAGCGACGCCTAGGTAAGCAGGTGGTTTTAGTTCGACAATCGCCGCCATCTTTTCTGGATCCGTGCATATACCTTGTCCCGTTATCAGATGCCTCAAACACTGCAATTCTTTTCTAAAAAATTGACATTTGTCTGCGTTTATCCGGAGATTTACCCTTTTCGAACGTCGGAATACTTCTTTCAAGTTTGCAATATGTTCCTCAAGAGTGCGACCTATCACTATGATGTCATCCTGGTACGCGAATTACTTGGTCGTGTGCTCTCTGGAATGTTGCGAATGCTGAGTGTAATCCGAATGGCATCACTTTCCATTGGAATAAGCCTTTTCCTGGAACAGTAAACGCCGTCATTGGTCTACTACTTTCCTCCAACGGTATCTGCCAGTATCCGTCTTTCAAATCAAGACGGCTTAAATAACACGCCTCCTTCAGCTGATCTAAGATGTAGTCGATCCTTGGCATAGGATATGCATCCTTTATTGATTTTTCGTTGACTGCCCTGAAGTCCACCCAGAATCTCCATTTTCCCGTTTTCTTCTTCATGATCATGACCACTGGTGAACTATATGGATTGTTGGATGGCTCTATGCATTTGCTGGGTTTTTGGGATAGTACCTTTGCTTAACCGGTCTATCGTCCTTCATGGTGATCCTGTGCACTGCTATATTTGAAGGACCTTTTACTTCAGCCAATTCGGCTTGCTCCTTTTCGAGAAATTGTTCCATTTCTACGTTACGCTCTTCCTTTAATTCCGTCTCGACTGCCTCTGACAATTTCTTCTCCAACCATCCATTCCTGCGGCTTCAAGCTTGTATAACCACTCTCTGTCCTGCGCACGACAACTCTGCTCCTACTCCTTGTATGAAATTCCAGCCTAACACCAGATGATCGATTACGCCTGGAAATATCATCAAGTCGATGGTTGTACATTGATTGCCGAATGAAATTGTTACGCTCAATTGCGTC
This sequence comes from Lordiphosa stackelbergi, assembly GCA_018904235.1. Classification (NCBI taxonomy): domain Eukaryota; kingdom Metazoa; phylum Arthropoda; class Insecta; order Diptera; family Drosophilidae; genus Lordiphosa; species Lordiphosa stackelbergi. The sequence continues at coordinate 130,647 of JAEIFU010000088.1, read as the reverse complement.
CCAATTTCTGCGTTCCTACCGTCCGCCAATCTCACTTGTATCTTTGTGGGTTTTCTAGTGCCCGCTGCCTCCAACTTGTCGCATAACTCCTGACTCACGAAGCTTCCTGTAGCCCCCGAGTCGATTGTGGCCTTTATTTTCTCTCCCCCAATCAACACCCACGCCGACAATTGGTTTTCTTCTTCCTGCAAGGTTCCGATTAATTTTGAGAGGCAGACTCGGGCGACCTCTGCTCGCCCCTCGGAGGCTGAGGTCGCTGAGCATTTCCCAAATGCCGACAGTACTCCCATGTGCTTACGCCCACCCTACCGCATTACCAGCAGAATATCATTCTACGATTGGAGCATTGTCGCTCCAAATGTCCTGATTGTCCACATCTGCGGCACGCCTGTGTTGGGTTTTGCACGAAGTTTCCATTTCCAACGTGTTCGGGACCAGCGCGTTGTTGCGCTTGGGAGCCTCTGTTAGCGGTATGTCTGTCATGATCTTGACATCTTCTGCATATGGCTTCTCCTATTGATTTCCTTGGTGCGGCCATGGGCAGTGATCTGGCCCGTTCTGTTTGACTCTCTTGCCTAAATATCCCCCTGTCCCTTTCCAGCGCTTCGTCTGCCAATTGCATTAGGCCATCCAATGTGGGCGTACAAATGCTCTCAGGTCCGGTGTACAATTTTCTCCAATTATTTCCAACTGATTAGTTTCGTTACATTGTAATGGTCTCATTAGAGTTTGCATTTCTAACATATAGTGTTTAAATAATTAGTTGCAATGTTGATTTCTTTGGCGAACCTTTTCGGCTAATTTGCTGATATAGCATCGCGGGAGAAAATATGCCTTAAAACTCTCTACAAAATCTTCCCCTTTTTTCAGTTTTTGTGGTTTGCCAGATACCAATTTAGTGCCTTGTCTTTGAGTAATTCCGGCATGGCCCGAGGGATCATGTTGAGATTGAGGCCATACATCTGTGCCGACCACTCCACCTGCTCTAAAAACTCTAAAGGTTTCGCAATTCCGTCGAATCTGAAAGCCCATTCCCGAACTTGTTTGGCAACTTTTGCGCACTCGTTTGTGTCAACGATTGGTGTCGGGTACTTTTTTTGTTTTCTCTTGATTTGACCCTTCAGCTAATGGCATTGTCCCTGACATAAACGGAATAGAGAACTCTACTAGGTTTGTGTCTGTCTTGGGTGGTATTAATCCTAACACAGAACACCAAAACTTTTGGTAATGGTGACTCACCATATACTTACGCCATAGTTTTAATCTTATCTCTCCATGCCGGGTCCGTTTCGTTGTTACTTATCCATTCCGCGAATTGTTTTCTCATGTTGTCCATGTTGCCAGTTAATTCGATGCCGAATTCTTCTGAGTGAATTTCTTCCCTTTTGAGGTGATATATCCAGGATCTTCCCATTTTGCGCTTTCGTGTTTTTATTAGAACTCTTTTTGACTTATTATTGACAATACCACCTTGGGCACCAGTTGTACCGAGTCCTTCTGAACCGAAAACCAATGCAGGCTATGCTCAGGGTATTCGAGGATCGTTCCAACAAATGTATATTGGACTTGCAATAATAAGACAGTTGTGATTCTTTATTCTATTATGCACCAGCGACGCGGTTGACTTTATTATTCACTTTCACTTATATTTCACTTAAACTAATTGACAGTTGCTATTACCTATCTGAAGTATAGTTACCAAACCGCAAGGTACGCCTCCTACCCGGCTGACCGTCGTTATCGCAGGAGCTCGCTGGCTAAGGACACGCCGTGCACGCCAAAGCGATACGCTTGACTCGCAGGCCCGCCTATTACGCTCAACTTCCTACGTACTGCCCTACTGGTGTCCTTCCAGGACTGCAAAAGATGCGCTGGCTAGTAGTTTCGCCCTCAACGTCGAATCAACGTTCGACTTGAAGGCTCTACTTGCACTCAGCTCCCTTTTTACTATTTGAGACCTGGTATTTTCACCAGGATCTGCCTTATCCTGCAGAAGTCCATGCACAAGGACTATTCCGTATCCCGTTCAAGGATTCCGCACTCGATTCCACGTCTTTAGTATTCTTGGGTACTCCGTTTTCCGCACTTCAACTTTTCCGCTACGTTCCGCCCTCGCTAAATTCTCGATTCACATTGACCTACTTCTACGCCGTCAGTGACGGCTTATGTAGCCCTCCTGGGCTGTCTCCCGATGTCTTCTTGTCTGCTTCTAAAACATTCAAGACTCCAAAACCTTCCATACGGCATTTTCCCCCGCCTAGCAACAGCGGCTTCGGCCAGTGATATTGCCGCTTCATCCCGTTGGAGCGACTGCGACAACTAGCCTTTTCTCCAACTTAACGCATCCTTCGAGTTAGCAACTGCGCCGTCCGCCGTCCGTCGTGCTGCGTCTTCCATTGCCTCCCATTCATTTACCCTTTTCCCTGAATCCGCCCTGATTCCCCTTTGATGAGGCGAATTCGCCTCTTTTCCAAGCCTCGCTACTGCTCAGGAAGAAAGGTCTTTCCACCGATTCGTAGCAAGACGAAGTGTTTCAGCTTTAGTGTGAAGCTTGTATTTTGCCAGAGGCATCCCTATCGTGCTCCTCTCTAAAAGGAGGTCGATGGTGGATCCTATTCTGTCCAGTTTGTCCGCAGACTCGTTACCTTCTGTGTTGCGGTGTCCAGGTACCCATATAAGGTGTATACTAAAATGTCGTGCGATCTCGTTGCGAGATAATCGACATTTGGTAAGTGTTTTAGCATTGTTTGTGTGAGAGTCAAGTGCTTTGAGGGCGGCTTGACTGTCAGAGTATATGAACACATTTCCTTCCTTGACCGTGAGTGTCCTAAGGTAGGTGGCAGCTTCCTGGATGGCTACCACTTCTGCTTGGTAAATACTACAGTGGTCAGGAAGGCGGAACGATAAGTTCAAGTCTACGTTGGGAGAGAAAACTCCCCTCCATCTTTTTTGACGAGCTTAAAGCCATCAGTGTAGATGTTAATGGCGTTAGCTCTGCTGTGGGGCAGGTTGTCCCAATCGTTTCGGCTTGGGATATAGATGTCGTCAAATTTGTCGAACGTTTGTGGTATAGAGTAGTCTGTACTTAATGGTGGACCCGTTTGGTCTTCGAGTATGGTAGCGTGTCCCGAATTGCCCCTGATCCAGGTATAGGATTCTCGTAGCCTTAAGGCTGTTGTGGTAGCCATTTGCTAAGCTACGAGGTCTAGTGGTAGAAGGTGAAGAATAGTATTTAGCGCTTCCGTTGGTGTCGTTCGGAGAGCGTCGCTAATAAAAATTTCCGCACTTCTTTGTACTTTGTGCAGATTGTTCAGGGCTGTACGTTTCCCGAGTGCTGGCCACCATACTAGAGCTCCGTAGAGAAGTATGGGGCGTATTACGGCTGTGTAAAGCCAATGTACAATGGATGGGGAAAAACCCCCATCTACGGCCAATGGCCTTTTTACAAAAAAAAAGAGCAATGGTTGCCTTTTTTATACGTTCATTTATGCTGTCATTCCAGAGCAGTTTCTTATCCAGAATGACACCCAAGTATTTGGCATTGTCACCAAATACGAGGCTTACTCCGTTGATTTTAGGCGGGATGCTTTTCGGGTGCTAGGCGGGTTTACGCCCAAGCCACAAGATTTTGTCCACTGAGCAAGTGTTGTCAGTGCGGTCTGCATGAGGTCACACAGCGTTTGAGTAAACATTCCACATTTGTAGATGCCAATATCATCCGCGTAAGCCACCACCTCGTGTCCCTCCGCCTCCATTAGCCGCAGCAGTAGGTTAACTGTTACAGCCCACAAAAGCGGAGAGAGAACACCTCCTTGCGGAGTGCCTCTGTTTACACATCTTCGAGCAGTTGCACCGCCAAGTTGGGAGTACACCGTTCTGCTGGTTAGCAACTGTTTGATGAATCCCACCAGCGGCACATCTGCTCCCACATATGTCAAGGCAGAGGTGATGGCGTTAGGTTGGACGTTATTGAAGGCACCCTCTATGTCGAGAAATGCTACTAAAGAACAGTCCCTTACTTCAAGTGATCTTTCAATCCTTGAGACCAGGGAGTGCAGGGCGGTTTCAGTAGACCTACCCTTGCTTTAGCATGTTGGGAGTGTGCTAGATGAGCAGGACTAATAGTTTGCCTCAGGTGTGCATCTATAAGTCTCTCGTTTTAAGAAGAAACGAGGATAGGGTGATTGGTCTATAATCGTTTGGTTTCACATGTGAAGCTTTACCAGCTTTCGGTATGAATATTACCTTAGTTTCTCTCCAACTAGTGGGGATGTAGTTGACCTTGACACAGCTTACATAGATTGTAAAGCCAGGTCATTGTGTACCAAATGTTTTGTTGTAGTTGGGCAGGATATATGTTATCGAGACCTGGCGACTTAAATGGTTCAAACGAATCGATAGCCCATTTAATTCTGATCTCCGTGACAATGGTTTTGTCGTATTGCATAGAAAGGTCGTTTGGCCTAACATGAGGTATTAAGTTAAGGGAGCATTCAGGGAAGTGAGTGCTTAGCAGAAGATTTACAGATTGTTCGCTCGAGTCGGTCCAGGTTCCGTCTGTTTTTTGTAAGAGTCCAACCTAACGCCATCACCTCTGCCTTGACATATGTGGGAGCAGATGTGCCGCTGGTGGGATTCATCAAACAGTTGCTAACCAGCAGAACGGTGTACTCCCAACTTGGCGGTGCAACTGCTCGAAGATGTGTAAACAGAGGCACTCCGCAAGAAGGTGTTCTCTCTCCGCTTTTGGTGGTTGTAACAGTTAACCTACTACTGCGGCTAATGGAGGCGGAGGGACACGAGGTGGTGGCTTACGCGGATGATATTGGCATCTACAAATGTGGAATGTTTACTCAAACGCTGTGTGACCTCATGCAGACCGCACTGATAACACTTGCTCAGTGGACAAAATCTTGTGGCTTGGGCGTAAACTCGGCTAAGACGGAATTAGTGCTTTTCACCCGAAAAGCAACCCGCCTAAAATCAACGGGGTAATCCTCGTATTTGGTGACAATGCCAAATACTTGGGTGTCATTCTGGATAAGAAACTGCTCTGGAATGACAGCATAAATGAACGTATAAAAAAGGCAACCATTGCTCCTTTTTTTTGTAACTCCCCAGTTTTAGGCTGACTGTAGTGATGTCACCATCACTAAATTGGGGAAGAAATAGTGTCTTAAAATGTATTTTGGTTAAAATACCAGTACGAGTTTTACCCTTTCCATTGGTATAGAAAAGATTGTATTTGGGTGTCCGTAAGCCATTGATTCTGTAGCCAGAAATCCATGGCTCTTGAACAAAAGCAATATCTACTTCGCCAGAGGAAACTATGTTTAACATATAATGATTTGGTTTTCCGCTTTAATTTGCTAGCTGACTTTGATGCATTTCAGTCTTGGTGTAAAGATAATCTTTTAAATTTTTCTCTTAAATGCATGATAATGTCCCACTAGAGTGTTGAAATTATACAGTCAATGAGATAAATGGTCTAAGGGTAACTCTTGATCACCGACTTAAATTTGACTCTTAAATTACTGCCACTGTTTGTAAGGCCAGGAGTGTTCTTGGGTATTTTAAGCGCTGGTTGAATTTGATGATCCATATACGACGAGGATTTTTTACACTTCTCTTGTCCGTCATATTCTCGTGTACGGATCAGTTGTGTGGTCTCCGCAAATTCGGCCCATCAAGGTGGAATTGAATCTTTTTATTGATTGGAATTGCTAGTTCTTATTGTTTGCTCTTAAACTGATTGCAAGTAATCAACTAGGTAGCTTCTCCTCCTGCTTTAAATACTACTATTTTAACGTATTTAGCCCGTTCATAAGGTTATGTTTTTTTCTTCGCGATTACGTGTCACACGCTAGTGGCTGCGCCCCTCGTTGAGTTTGATGGGCTGATACTTTGCGTGGGATTCGTGCGTTGCAAGCCTCGGTTTGATGTAGCATGGGCCTTTTTATATTGCTTGAAATTTTGTGACAAAAGATCACATAACTTAATTGTAGCATTGACATTTTTATACTCTAATAGTTTTTTATTTCATAATGCACTAATGCAATTTACCGCAATAACGTTGCTTTGTATCCTTTATTAAATACATCAGCCAGAAAAACGCAACACTGCTTAGATTGACAGCAGAAGGAGTGTGTGGGATCCACAGAGTAAGCGAAAAAGACTCTGAGAAGCTGAAGAAGGAAATCGATATAATCCTCCTACCCAGAGACGAAATGGTGGCGGAGTACCCATTCGACAGGAAGTTCACTGTCTACAAAACTAATAAGAGAGAATGGATCTTACAATTCAGTGGTATACAGATAATACTGAAAACTGAAAACTAGTAAGAGAGAATGGATCTTACAATTCAGTGGTATACAGACGGGTCACCGACGCCTCAAAGAACTGCACTTGGGGCAGCAGGACAAGGAACTAAAAGGTCTGAAGGACTCCCGCTGTGCATATTGTGGGAAAGAACTACCATAGTAGAGAAATAGGTATCCTTTCAGATAGCCAAGCTCAATGCGCATTAGACCGTACCTCCCTTATATGAAAAGTAATTTGTTGTCTAGTTCTTTGCACAACATGGCTCAAAAAATTCTGTATATTTTATAGAAAATTTATCAAAAAACCAAAATCTGACATATTGAGATTTGATGGCCTCGAGATGGCTTTAAGAGTTCCAATTTCCCCTTAATTTTGTTTTTGAGCTGCTAGAAAAGTCATAGTAGGCAGAAAAAAATTTTGTGAAAATTGTAAAAAAAAAATTATTTTAACAAGTCGTTCAATTGAATCAGCAACACAAGCGGACGGCACCAAATTGATTATTGCTGATTATGGCATATCCTTATTGGCTTCAAACTACACAAATATGTATTGTAAAGAAAAATTATTAATGGCATATTCGACTATGCACTTGTAGATTATATAAACAGAGAGAATTGAACTCGGTTCACCGGATTCAAAGTCCAGAGTACTTATCACAACACCATTCAACATATAATTTAACATGAATTATTTAATGTATTTGCTTGACACATTTGAAATGGTCCCTGTTTACATTGACAATTCAAAGATAAATTAAGAAGAAATTTGAACTTTTAAAGCCTTCTCAAGGCCATCAATATATCTGATTTTGGATTTTTGATAAATTTTCTATAAAATATACAGAGTTTTTTGAGCCATGTTGTGCAAAGATCGTCACATGTTGAAAATCGTATGGAGAAATGTCCGGTCTAATGCGCATAGCATCAAGCAACAAGTTCACCTCAAACCTAGTCCTAGAGACAAAGATCAAATTGGAATAACTAGGAGGCAGGAACAACTTGACCCTACTATGGATTCCGGAAATAAGGCTGCTAGGAGAGTTGTAGAACACAATAGTCCAGGATTGGTCGCGGTGCTATATTTCCACAACAACAAATAATATATAATAAAATGAGCACACGAAAGATATTAAAGTAGTCCGTAATAAAGTTAAAATGAAATCACTCAATTCTATTAAAAGTAATGATACTGAATTCAGCGATCATTTATACTCGCTCATGCTTTCAATTTTGCTCTTTTTGCCCAGAACTTGAGAACCGATCATCCGATCTTTATCCTCGGTAAATAATGGTAATTACTAACTATCTCTGGAAGGTACGAACCGTCTACAAACTGTGGTAGATATGACGTTTTTTACAAATTGCGGGGGCTGGAGGGGGCGTGGTAAAAATTTAAAATAAACAAGATCTGCCGGCAAGTAAAGGAAAAATGTGTCCTATACACTTCAAAACTCTAACTCTTACCATCTCTGAGATCTGTTTGTCCATACGGACGGAAGGACAGAGGGACATGGCTATATCGACTCGGTTGTTGATGCTGATCAAGAATATATATACTTTGTACGGTCGGAAATGATTCCTTCTCCCTTTTACATCCTTTTACACAGAACAAAACCAATAATTGGGAGTATCCCAGTTATCTCTTAAATATTTAAATAATATTTTAAATACAAATAAAGTAGTCCAAGTTTAAATTTAAAAGTAATCGATTACAAGATGTCCAGGACTTCCTTGATTGTAAAATGTTTACCAATTTTCCTAAATTCTATTTAAAAAGTCGGAAATAGGAAAAGAAAGTAGAATAGTCGAAATCAGATGTTCACAAATTTGTATTTATAACAGACCGACTACCGAAATGCAAAAAATATTTCATTTTATACTTACTTATTGCAGGGTAATACACAAATGCCGCAACACTTTTCCATTCCACTCAAATTTTTCTCAGCTTCTCTCATGTCTGCATTAATTTGATCCATTCCTTCTTCAATACGATCCAGTTGTTCTAGAAATAGATAATTATTACGGTTTAAGTAGTTTTCCCCAGTTTAGTGATGGCGACATCGCCGGCCTCTTTCTATCTGGCTCATGACACAGAGAGCCCTCCATCAAACATTTTCCTGGCGGAAAATAGTAAACACATCCACACAAGCCTCATCTTGGGAGGCGATGCCAACGCACACCACAGTCGAACTTGCACAAAGTCAATTAAGGGAACGATCCCACATTTGTTATAATAAATAGGAAAGAGGTTCCTCTGATGAATGAGTTCGAGAGATATTCTCTACTATTCTAACATACACCGGCGCATAAAACAGCAGCGCCTGCGCTGGAAAGGACATGCTTCCAGTAAGCATGAACAAGCTCCAGTAAAGCATACAAACGGAAGGCGAAAGACTTTGGGAGGCCAAAACTGAGATGGGAAGACCAGGTGCGGAAAGACATAGCCAATCCTGCTTTGGTGCCAGCTAGCACGATACAGCAACGACTGGCAGGCATTAAAAGCAGCGGCGGAGACCGTTAAGCAGTTGTGATTTACATGCTGCGCCAAAGAGAAAGAAGAAGGAGACTATCGAAAAGTACAGTTATTGTTTCAAAAAATAATCGCGAATGTTAACGTAGCATTCCATGAATGTTGTTTTGCATTTCAATAAATATTTTGTTCAGCCAATGCTATATCAAGTTGCCTTTTTAAAACTTCTATAAACATTTGGGGTGCGAATCTAGTTCTCCTCCCATAAATTTAAACCTTGATTTTTGCATATAACAGGCTGTAACTTTGCCTGCGGTTCTGACAAAATTGCCAAAAAATTACCATAATCATTGCATATGTTGAACTATATGATGATAAGGCGCCACTAAATGTCCGACAAATAGAATGGCTTGTAGCAAATGGTTTAGGTTAATAATTGGCAATGCTTAAATGGTGTGTTTGATTTTTCTCAGTTGCATTAGTATGTGTACTATCCAATAAGCTTCATAAAATCAGCAATTAATGCTTTGTGTGGCCTACAAAATTTCTAGAACGGCAAGAAGTCGGAACTTTAGTTTTTCGCGAATATCTTGGAAACGGAAACTAAAATATGGCTTTGGCATACCAACTCGTAATCACCATAAGTAGTCGCGCAGGAATTATTTTAATATTCTCTGGATTCTCACAAAATGTCTCAATTTGCAGAACTGTGTAATTCGACTACTTTACAAGAGTATTTTTGATAATTTAAAAAAAAGGCATAGCCAGATTTGTGGTCCTCAATGATTTCATATAGCACTTTTAGCTGCCTAATAAAACTTGTCGGTAATGGCGTAGAGGTTAGAGCCTATGACTAAAAAGCAGTGAGTCCTAGGTTCAAGTCCCAGTTTGGGACATGTATTTTTTTTTTTTTTGTAATCTAGAATTTTGAAACAATTGTTGCATTTTAATATGGAAAATGAGTTTAATAAATACTTGAAATGATTATTATAATGTTTCCAAGAAGTGTGCACCACATAGAATAAATCAGATCCGGCCCCTTTTGGGCTGTAGAGCCAATTTTACAATTTCGAAACCGGAACTTCAGGCATTATCGACTGAACCGAAGAGTCATTTCAAACGAGATGTTGATAGTCCTGGAGGAAGTTATAATGCAGGCCATTACACGATGAAATGAAAATGAGAAACTATACATATTTTCCTTTCTGTGCTTAATAGCATAAACTGGTACACTGGAGCTAATGCAAAAGTAGTCGAATTATTATACACTTGAAAAGTGTATTATAATTTTGCCCAGAAGTTTGCAACGCATAGAAGGAATCATCTCCGACCACATAAAGTATATATATTCTTGATCAGCATGACGAGCTGAGTCGATTAAGCTTTGTCCGTCCGTCTGTCCGTCTGTCTGTTTCTACGCGAACTAGTCCCTCAGTTTTGGAGCTATCGAGCTGAAACTTTGCACAGAGTCTTCTTTTTACTGCACGCTGCTAATATGTCGGAACCGACCGAATCGGATTATTACTTCTTGTAGCTGCCATACAAATGTTCGTTCGGAAAATGGATTTTTAGTAAGAAAAAATGTTTTGTTCTCAATATTGCCGCTCTCAAACACGGTCATGGGTAATATGTAATGTTTTTAAGCTGATCTGCGAAGTTTGGTTGAAGTCGCTAACCGTTGATACAAGCTTTTTCAAGTGTATCCAAACTTCGGTACATCCGAAGTTATAGCCTATTTCCACTGGCTTTATTTCTTATCATTTTCATTTCCAAATATGAAGCCGTTTCCATTGACAAATTGTCATCATTTTGTGACTTTGACAAAAACAGCTGCTTTGTTTGTTTTAAATAACAGGCGGCACTTTCAAACTTACGTCGACTTTTTGGAATATTTACCAAAAAAAAAAGACATTTTTTTACCTATTTATATTTTAAGCAAAATACGCCTACTTGTTCGGGGCAATTGTCATCATTTTCGAGAAATGATAAAAATGAAAGGCAAAATGAAGTGACAATTCGTATGGAAGAAATGATATCATTTTCTTCATTTCATGAAATGAAGCTTCATTTGTTCAGTGGAAATTATTAGCTATTAGCTTTGCCTTTCTCGTTTTTGGATTTTTTTTTATTATTTTTTGGTAATCCTCAATAATCCCGATTATTTTTTTTATTATTTCTTGAAGTAATCAAATACTTTTAATATAATATATTATATATTCTTTTAAAAAAATAATGTAATTGATTACTTATTCTAATCGCAATTTAACAGCTATGCTTTTAACGTTGCTAAATATAACGACCAAATAACCGCTTGGGAGTTATATAATCAGAAGCTAAGAAATTATAAACAGTAGAGCAGGAAGGCTAAACGCGCTTCCTGGACCCAATACTATAGTAACGTTGAGTCTAGTTCTGATGCTTCTACGGCTCTGGAAGATCCTGGCAATCTCACCAACCTCGGCAGGACTCTTACAAAAAACAGACGGAACCTGGACCGACTCCAGCGAAGAATCCCTGTAAGAACCCACGTTTAGACACAAACTACAATCTATATATATAAAAGAGTTCAACCTGACTGACTGACTGACTGGTGACCGTCGCACAGCCCAAACCATAAAAGATAGAAACATGAGATTTTCACAGTAGTTTTATCTTATGCTGAAAGTGAGTACTAAGAACGGATTTCGGAAAATTCTGTCGGGAAATGTGGAAAATTCGCGGAAAACTGTTATATGAAACTTTTTTGTTTTTCATCCGATCAAGTTCAAACTCATTTTCAAAGATCTATATGAAAATTCAACAACAACTGCATACCAATCTTCCGGAAGATTCACCCCCCCTGGGTGGAAAGTGGGTGGTCAAGGTTGTATGGGCGAAAGATTAGTTGCCAGCGATTTGCTCCAAACTCATTTTTAAAGTTACACATAATTAAATATAGGAAACGTGACTTTAAAATTTTGGAAAATCTATCCACGAAGTCGGAAAATTCACGGAAAACTGTTGTATGAAACTTTTTTGTTTATTATCCGATCAGATTCAAACTCATTTTCAAAGAGCTATATGGAAATTCAACAATAACTGTGTACTGATTTTCCGGAAAATCCCACCCGGAAAAGTCGGAAAGGCATCGAAAAAGTTTGTGTGGTAAAAATTTTATTTTCATCCGATTGACTTTAAACTTGGTTTGCAAGCATAGTACGAAAAATAATTCGACACGTGTTTTCCCACCGACGAGGAAAATGGCCGGAAAATTCTGCATGCAAAAAACTATTTTTCATCCGATTGGCTTAAAACTCGGTTTGTTAGTATAGTAAGTGAAATAAAATGAGATGTGATTTTCCCCAACGGTCGGAAAATTCCTGGAAAACTCTGCATGCAAAAAACTATTTTTCACCCGATTGACTTGAAACTCGGTTTGAAGCGAAAGAATACGAAATAATTTGCGATTGCATTTTCCAATGTTGGAAATACGGCCGGGTAGTGGGAGAATAGTGGGCGGGAGTGCGTGGTTAGTGGGAGGGATGTGGGTGATAAGTGGGCGGGAACTGGGTGGGAGTGGAGAGGTAGTGCGTGGGAATCAGGAGGGAAGTGGGAGGGATGTTGGTGAGAAGAGGGTGGGATGTGGGCGGGAAGTGGGTGGGAGGTGGGTGGGCAGTGGGTGGGAAGTGGGAGGGATGTGGGTGGGAAGTGGGTGGTAATCGGTAGGGAATTGGGTGGGAAGTGGGAGGAAAGTGGGAGGGAAGTGGGAGGGATGTGGGCGGGATGTGAGCGGGAAGAGGGTGGGAAGTGGGAGGGATGTTGGTGAGAAGTGGGTGGAATGTGGGTGGGATGTGGGCGCGTAGTGCGTGGGACGTGGGAGGGATGTGGGTGGGAAGTGGGTGTGAAGTGGGTGGTAATCGGGGGGGAAGTGGGAGGGAAGTGGATGGGAAATGGGAGGGATGTGGGCGGGAACTGGGTGGGAAGTGGTGGGATGTGGGCGGAAAGTGGGTGGGATGTAGGTGGGATGTGGGTGGGAGGTGGGTGGGCAGTGGTCGCGATGTGGGTGGGAAGTGGAGGGATATGGGTGGAAAGAAGGTGGGAAGTGGGAGGAAAGTGGGTGGAAGTTGTGTAAGAAGTGAATGGGGAGTGGGTGGGGTGTGGATGGAATGGGGGTGGTAAGAACTCAGCAGCAAAGTCTTAACGGTAGAAAAGCAAAGTAGTAAAACGTTGAATTCAAGCCTAGGTATGTAAGATTCAATTTCTGGGCTCTACAGAGGAAATTAATTTATAAACTATTTTCCAATTTGGTAAATATTTCACTCTCACGATTGACTTCAAACTGATTGTGATACTGGTTCTATACTGTTCATGCCGCAGCGAAGCGCGACGGGCTTTATGCTAGTATTTTATATTTATTGTTTATAACTTTAGATCCGTACTGCTCGGTAACCCAGACTGAACTGCTCTCTCCCACATAGCCACATCCGAATATTATAAACGATTCCTGTTCTCTGCAGCACTGTGTATTCGGTGGCATTAAAGTTTGAAGTCAACTTGCTAGGGAAAACTGTGTTCTTGACCACGACTTTGTCTCCCACTTCAATCGCAATATCTTTGCCCCTCGATTTTTATCGGCCACAGTCTTCCCTTTTTGTTTCCGAATTAGGTCGTTGTCCTTCTCTGCCGAATCCGTATATTCCCTCTTGTCTCTATCACCCTATTGAACATTAACTCTGTTGGGGCAGTGCCAGTTGCGCTGTGCGGAGTCACGTTGTACATCATGACGAAGTCTTGAATTGCTTCTTTATATCGAACCTTGTTTGTACGAGCGATTTTTAAACGTTTGACCAGTGTCCTGTTCATCCGCTTCACCTCTCCGTTCGCCTGTGGCCAATAAGGTGGAGAAGTAAGTTGTTCGATTCCGCTTACCTTGCAAAAATGTTCAAATTCACTGCTCACAAATTGTCTGCCGTTATCCGTCCTTATTTGTTTTGGGAGCCGTTAGGCTGAAAATTTCCTTCATTGCGTCGATTATTGTTGATGAAGTTATCGTGCGTAACAGTTTATACTCCATGTACCTGGAGTAGTAGTCTATCAAGACTAAAACGTGTTCACTATTAGGAGATGGTTCCAAGAGGTCTGTAGCTATGGATATCCAAGGTCCTGTTGGAAACTTTGTTGTATCCATTGGAGCGGGTTTCTCTGCCTGTGAAACCATTAAACAATCCCTGCACGCTTTGACTGCTTTCTCTGCTTCACGGTCCATTAATGGCCACCACACCTTTGTCCGCAATCTCCGTTTCATTGCAGATTCGCCCGGATGACCCTCATGTGCCAGTTCCAAAACTTTGTTTCGTAATATTTTCGGAATTATAATCCGAGTTCCTCGTACCAAAATATTTCCCATGGACGACAGTCGTAACGGAATGGATAAAAACTGTTTGAAGTTGCCGGATCCCAAGAGTCGTTGTCAAGAAACTTGATAGCATCGATTATTTCTTCGTCCGTTGCACTTTTTTCTGCGATGTCTGTAATACAGGGTTGCCCATATTCGACGGACCCATGTTTTTTTTTTTAAATCAAAGAAAAAAATAAAAATTTGGCGGTTGGCAATCTTAATCATTTAATTTGTTCCAAGTAGATTTGTTTACATAAATTTTTGAATATGATATCTCTCAAATGGCCGCCTCTGGCGTTGATGGCGTATTGTGCCCTTTTTGCAGCATTTTCCATCGATTTCGCCAACATTTCGGCCGGAATAGCGGCTATTACATCACGAATGTTGTCCTTGAGCTCTTCTACGGTCCTTGGCTTGTTAACGTAAACCTTTGAATTCAAATATCCCCACAAGAAGAAGTCAGGCGGCGTCAAATCGGGCGAACGCGGTGGCCAGTCCAAATCACCACTTTTCGACATCAAACGGCCCGGAAACAATTTCTTCAGAAAATCGATTGTTATGCGACTTGTGTGCGGTGGAGCGCCGTCTTGTTGAAACCAGAACTGCCTCATACGCTTTCGACGAATAATTGGCATCACAAAATTGGTCATCATGTCGCGATAACGCTCCTGGTTGATGGTAACAGCATGGCCATTTTCATTTTGGAAGAAAAACGGCCCAATGACCGTTTTCGCACTAACGCCGCACCAAACTGTGACTTTTCGTCATGAAGAGGCACTTCTTGAATCTCCTGAGGATTTTCAGTGGCGTTAATACGGCAATTTTGCTTATTTACGGTCCCATTCAATGTGAAATGTGAAATTTTTTAAAAGCACGTTGAGTTTTCACAATTGACTTGTTCTGTTGAATGTAAATTTCAACTATTTCAGAGCGCTCGCGTGGCGTGTATTGTTCCATGGTAAAAATCTGCTTGGACTGACGCTTCAAACGCGGTATGTCATTAAGCGATCTGACATCTCTGTCAAAAGTTATGGCGTTGCCAGATGGGTCCGTCGAATATGGACAACCCTGTAGATAATGAAACTGGAACTGTTGATTCGATTACTTGCAGAATTCTGTGTTCGCCTCCCTCGTCGGAACTTTTTGTAGTCGATAACTGACAGACAGCGAATCAGCAATGTAGCTTGAGTACCTAATAAAGAATGACGCCAAAGAAGGAATTTTTTTTTGGAAATTCACCCTTTGGTGGCCGTTTTAGAGGATGTAGAAGTTTTCAGATTGTAAAACCTTGTTCAGAAGAGTTGTTTGGTATCTCAAAAGCTTCTCTTCTGCCAAAAAAAGTATTCGAAAATTTCTGATTTTTAAAAAATCAATTGAAAAAAAGGTTTTTGAGAAATACTACCGGAAAACATGAATTTTTTTTAAACCTTTGTATGAAGAATTTATTCTGCGGACTGTCAGCTACAACTTTGCCGAAGGCAGTTTGCAGCTATCACTAAAACTGAATGAGCTGTTCTCCCAAAACTAATGACACCCTTTTTTGGTTGGCCCACCCAATTTTAAAAACTTTGAGGGTCCATAAAAAAAAATGCTTCCAATCAAGCCAAACGCTGATAGGGATTTACTCAGTTCAGGTAGCACTATCGATTCCGCATAGTGGTGCTTGGTAGTTTTAAAAAAAGTTGAAATTTGTCGCACAGTGTTCGATTGCTGCACAAGTAAAAAAGATTTAGGCCAATATAAATGCCTTGACTGAAACTGAAATTAATTTCGGGTTTAGTCCCTGCCTTTGAAGTAAAATTGGAAAAAAGAAAGAGCGCCGCAGTCAAATTTTTTTTAAGAGGCGGGTGGTAAGTAGTTTATAATACAAAAATCTCGCGATTTTTTGTCTCAAATTTTCGCAAGCGGCGCTAAAATTGAATCAATTTGTTTCTATTAAATAATGAAAATTTGATACAAAAAATCATGCGATTTTTATACCATGTTCTCATTAAAAATGGGAAGTGGGAAAAAGGGGATCATGAAGTTGTGCAAATGTATGTAACATAAAGTATATATATTCTTAATCAGCATGAACAGCCGAGTCGATTTAGCCATGTCCGTCTGTCCGTCTGTCTGTCTGTCCGTCTGTCCGACTGTCTGTCTGTATGAACGCGTCGATCTCAGAGACTGTAATAGATGGAGCAACAATTTTTGTCATGTATGTAGGTGTATACTGTACCCACATCGAGTTTGTTTCAGATTTGGAAAATTCCTCCTCCTCCATCTTTTAACAGCGAAAAACTGTCTTCCTCTCTGTATGCGTGGATCTCACAGACTATAAGAGGTGGAGCCACAAATTTTTGCATATATGTAGGTGTATACTGTACCCACATTGAGTTTGTTTCAGATTTGGAAAATTCCACCTCCTCCATCTTTTAGCAGCGAAAAACTGTCTCTCTCTCTGTATGAACGCGTTGATCTCAGAGACTATAAGAGGTAGAGCCACAATTTTTTGCATGTATGTAGGTGTATACTGTACCCAGATCTTGTTTTGCTCCAGATTTGGCAAATTCCTCCTCCTCCTTCTTCTAACCGCGAATAACTGTCAGAGCTACAATTTTTAAGCTATCCAATACAAGATCCCATACATTTTCATAATCTTACCCTCGCATAGTAACACTAGAAAACTATAAGCATAAACCCAGGCACAGGAAATTGGTGACAATAACAATTTGGGCAGCCCAGACAGAAATTTGAAACATAGACATAAAAGCACGCGCCCAAGTCAAGCATAGACATAAACTTGAGTCGCAAAGCATTAGACATAAACAAAACGCCCCAATCGTTATTCCCACCAAAACTGATGATGCGGCTCAAATTCTCGGCTGATGCAATCAGCTCTCAAATTATGAAATGGGAAAAGAGAGAAAAGCTTTTCATTTCTCTCTCAAGCTTTTTGATCTCACTTCCAAAAAGCTGCCAACCGAGGTTTGCTAAGCACCAGCGTCAGAACCACAATTAGAGTTTTACAAGACAGGTCAACCGCGACACAACTAGCTTCGCTATACTAATCGCAACCGCGTCTAATTTTAAGCAACTAAGATTGTAATCTTTAAAATATAAGTTTCGATGTTTGAATAAAGAAATTATATTTTTTTATTAATTTCAAACCATCGACTTCTAATTGGCGCAGCCGGTAGGATGAGTCCGATGTTTTTAAGGATCGATCAAGATCTTAGTGCTAGTCCGAGTGGTAAATCATTACTATGAAAAGACCCAGTGCTAAACACTATTTACTTATCCGCAAAAGAACCCGCGTGATATTAAATCAAAATCGTTGTCCTAGCCCGCTTAAAACAAAAGTGTGACCGCTAAATTGTGACGCGCAAACGTTCTCCTATAATAGCCCGCTTAAAACAAAAGTGTGACCGCTAAAATATACGGAAACAAAAAACTGATTTATAAATCCACACGCAAAAACATTTTCACAATTAAAACGCACTTAAACAAAAAGTGTGACTGTTAAAAGGTTATGTGAAAAACCCAAAGCCGATTTTTGTTTTACAAAATTAAAAACAACTAAAAATCGCAACCTCCAGCACAAAAGCCGATTTTTGTTTCAAAGAAACAACTAAAAATCGCAAACAAAACAAAACCAAAACCAATCAACAAAACAAAACCAAAAAACCAATAAACAAATCAAAATGACAACAACAGCAGAAAAAGTGCAACAGCTATCAGAGCAACACCTAAACCAAGCTTTAGGACAAATAAGGCAAGTACCCACCTTCACTGGATCATCAGAAGACCTGTGTGCATTCATAAGACGAGTGGACTACATAATGCAACTCTACCCAACAAGAGATCTACGACAACATAGCGTATTGTTCGGAGCAATAGAAATGCAGATTTCTGAAGATGCTCAACGTGTATACCAACTCACAACAGCCAACAACTGGACAACCCTCAAAAGTGCACTCATCGATGCATTCAAAGTGCAAACACCATTCGAGGAACTACTAAGACGTTTATACAACACTCAATTTAACGGAAGCCTCCGTAAGTTTGTAGAAGAATTAGAGTATAAGTCTTTTGTCATTTCCAACAAATTAACTCTTGAAGATAATAGCATGAACACACACATTTACACAAATGCTATGCACATCACAATTAAAGACGTTATAATGAAAAATCTTCCTGACAGATTATTTATGACCCTAGCAAGCTACGACATAACTTCAATTATCAAATTGAAACAGGTAACTCAGAAAGAAGGAGTTTTTGATAATAATTTTTCCGATCGAACCAAATCAAACCAGTCTAATGGTCCCTCAACCTCCAAAGGTTACAACAATCAGAAAAACAATGACAATCGTGGGAATAAGGGAAACTATTCTCAAAATTTTAATCAACCTCAAAATCAAAACCAGAATCGTGCTAAATCTAATCAGCAAACACAACAAGAATTTAAACAAAAATTATTCTACATCCCCTAATCCACGTGTTAAAAGGCAACGCGAAAGCGCAAGTGGCCATCAAAAAATGGACACATCCGAAAATTTTCATCAACTAGCCTCGGACACAGAAGAAGAAGAAGAGGAACAAACCCATACATAAACTTGATTTTTAACAATAATATCTTAAAATTCGTAATAGATACAGGATTATCTATTAACTTAATGAAGCGCAACCATTTGAACTTCCCAATCAAAAACAATCAACTTGGAGTACACACTATTAAACGTGTAGTAAAACTAAAACATAGTATTTACTTAAAACCCAGCAAACTTTGCCCTACAATTCAAACATTTTACTTGCATAATTTTTCAAATAATTATGACATGTTACTAGGTTGAGAATTTTTAGAAGATACTAAAGCAATAATCGACCATGGTACTAAAACAGTACTAATAAATAACTTCCCATTCATCATGAAATATAAACATGAAGAAGTAGAAGATATTTCGGACGAGACCGCATGCCAATGCCTCGATCCACCCCAAATACAAGACGAGCATACAGTGTTCGCAATTAATAACGAATTACATGAGTGTAATAAGTTCCGTTTAGAACACCTAAACGAAGAGGAAAAGAAACACCTCATAAAAGTTCTATTTGAGTTTAGTGACATACAGTACAAAGAAGGTGAGAATTTGACTTTCACAAGTACAATTAAGCATGTTATTAAAACTAAACACGAAGAACCAATTTACAAAAAACCATATAAATACCCACAAGCTTTCGACCAAGAAGTAGAAAGAAAGACAAATAAAAGATATGCTCGAACAAGGCATAATCAGAAAATCAAACTCTCCTTATTGCCCGCCTTTTTGGATTGTACCAAAAAAGCTTGATGCATCTGGAAAGAAAAAATACAGAATAGTCAACGACTATCGTGACGTAAACGAAAGCACAATCAGTGACAAATACCCAATCCCGATCATGTCAGTATTTCACTACCATAGATCTCGCAAAAGGATTTCATCAAATCCAAATGGATGAAAAATCAATCCCTAAAACAGCTTTTTCTACTAAGAATTGACATTACGAGTACACTCGAATGCCTTTTGGTTTGAAAAACGCTCCTGCAACTTTTCAACGTTGTATGAACAATCTCTTGGAAGATTTAATTTACAAAGATTGTCTCGTATACATGGATGACATTATAGTGTTCTCCACTTCATTGGAAGAACATCTACCATCCTTAAGAAAAGTATTTGCTAAACTAAGAGAAGCAAATCTAAAATTGCAACTTGACAAAGTGCAGTATTATCTCAAGAGCACAAACCAATATGCTTTGCAAGCAGAACCTTAAACGAACACGTGATCAAATGTTCCGCAATAGAAAGGGAACTCCTTGTTATTGTTTGGGCAATTAAATATTTCAGATCTTATCTCTATGGAAGAAAATTTGACATTCTTTCCGATCATAAACCACTAGTTTGGCTAAACAATATTAAAGAACCAAACATGAAACTCCAACGATGGAAAATAAAATTGAACGAATTTGATTATCACATCAAGTATATACCCGGCAAAGAAAATTATGTTGCAGACGCCTTATCAAGAATAAAAATTGAAAAAAATTTCATGGGAGAAACTCCAAGCAACACAGTAGCAACAATACACAGTGCACAAGAAGACAACCATAAGTACATTTGAATAACTGAAAGACCAATTAACTATTATCACAGGCAGATCGAATTCAACAAAGGTGAATCAAATGAAGTACAAACAATAAAGAACTTTCATAAAACAAAAATTAAAATCACTTATAAAGATATGACAGATACACATGACAAAGATATAATCAAAGAATATTTATGTACCAAAAACAGTGTCATTTATTTTGAAAATGAACACGATTTCTTAATTTTCCAAAGAGCATTCATAGAAATCATCAGTCCAAATAATTTCACCAAAATTATGAGAACTTATAAAAAACTAACAGATATTGAAACCTTTTCCGAATTCAAAGAGAAAATCATTAAATCCCACAGAGATTGACTACATCCAGGTATCGAAAAGACTATTTTACTTTTCAAAGAAAAATATTATTATCCTGACTATCAAAAACTAATCCAAAACATAATCAACGAATTTGAAAGTGACACCAGATACCGACAATCACCTCTAGTAAAAACTAAAACTACCAACCCTTTCAAAAAGACAGGTGAAATAAAACAAACCGATGAAAAACATTATGAAGAAAAGAACAGAGGAAGAAAAATAACACATTATAAATCCAAATTTAAAAAGAAAACTAATGAAAGCAAATACGATAATTCCAGATCACCAGCAGTCGATCAACCGAGCCAAGAAAACCCAACTTAAATTAACCTAATTTTTAATATTATTTTTAATAACATGTTTTATTAAAAAGGCAAAATGCCAAAGCCTCGAAGTTAACCCCATTCAAGCAAAGAATGGCTATTTAATTTTCAAGACAGGAGAAATTGACCTTCCAGTAAATTACGAATACCATTATTTGTCTGTTAACAAAACTGAACAAACCTTTGAAACCCTTTTGTATCAAACTGAAGAATTTAAAAAGCTTCCACAAATAAAATATTTAACAGAAAAACTTGAAAGAGAAATGAACGGCATTAGAATTGCCAAACGTAGCAAAAGAGGACTCATTAATTTCATAGGAACAACTTATAAATACTTATTTGGAACTTTAGATCAAGAAGATAAAGAAGAGTTAGAACTCAAAATAAACTATTTATCAGAAAATAGTATACAAGCAAACGATTTAAATCATGTAATTGATGTAATTAACCATGGTATAGACCAAACGAATAACATTTACGAGAACGATCAAAGATTGGCTATTCTCATATTTAATATACAACATTTTACAGAATACATAGAAGACATAGAGTTAGGAATGCAACAAACTAGACTTGGTATTTTTAACACCAAATTATTAAAACACGATTCTTTAACTCATATTAATTCAGAGAAACTTTTCAGTATAAAAACCTCAACTTGGTTAAAAACCAATACAAATGAAATGTTGATTATATCCCATATTCCACGCGAAATCATTATGACACCGATTTTTGAAATCTTACCATTCCCAGACAGTAATAACAATATTTTAACAGAAATAATTCATGATAAATATTTCGTCCAACACAATTAAACCTGGCCGTCCGTGACCCAGTGGTTAGTGTGCTGGACTGCTGGGCGGGAGGTCGTGGGTTCGATCCCGCCTCTGAACATCTAATAATAAAAGTTTTTTTCTTTCTTTAGAAACTAGCTTTTACACATACGGTCACCTTCACCCAGCTATTGGCGCCAGCTGTGAAGTAACTAGCCATGAAAAAGCAATTTCTCAAACTTTGCCGTTCGGATTCGGCGTTAAACTGTAGGTCCCTTTCTCTTGTGCGAAAAATTTAAAGCACACACGCCAAGAGATTGAGAGAAGCTTGGCTTGGCCCCGTTGAGGAGCTGTATAGCCAATTTTACCTTAACTTTACCTTTACCTGATGGGCCTTTACTGTGCCTAGTGCTTCCCAATCCAAACATGAGAGCAAGTGATTGAATTTTTCAATATTCGAAAGTGACAGGTCATTATCTATTAGATTCTCAAACAAGCCAATAAAGTATTTGTACTCGCTGTACTCTCCACTAAATCGAGGCAATTTCATACTGGGAAGTTGCTTGTTATGCGACATTGACCCAATAAGAGTGGAATTAGCAATGTTTTCCCGGTGGCACTCATTTGCTCTTACAAATAAGCAACGCTTTGGTTGAGACGCACAAGCTTTCCAGCTCAGCTCTAGAGACAAGAGCAGTATCAATTTTATCCAATTCCTTTTGTATTTCGAATGCATTATCAATATAGCGATTTAATATTTCTAGCCTACATTCCGCATCGATTGGATCTAACCGAGTTGATTTATCTTGAACTGATTTTTTGATACGCTGAATATCCTTCGAAATATTTGCATGAGCTTGCAATGGGCTATCCAACTTTCCAGAATCTGACTTGTTTAACACAGATTTATTCTTTCCCTTTTTTCCAACCATATTGCTGCGCGATCTAAGCAAACGCTTAAAATTGTATGTCTATAAATCAGTTCAGAACTAGTCAATTAAAATCAAAATCCGAGTTCAGTATTTTCGAACAAATAATGCTTGTTCTGGCCCACTGTGCAGCTCCTCCTACCCAATCGGACTTTACGGAACGTGGTTCCCAAAAGAATGCCATCTGGCACTGTTCTTTTTACAAGGAAGAATGCACAACCAATTTTTGCAGTATGAAAAACGGCATGCAATCTGTATGAAATCGGATGCACGATCCTTTTGCAGTGGGTTAGAAGGGAAGAAATCTGCATAACATGCAAACGTCCTTTCTAATGTCACGCATGCAGCGCCTGTGCTATTAGAACCCAAAATCGGAAGTGGGACCCGAACGATTAGCGATCGTTCGTTTATTGCAAGCATGTTCCTTTGGCAGTATATTGGAAGGCATAAAATCTGCATAACATGCAAACGTCCCTTCTAATGGCACGCATGCAGCACCTGTGCTTTTGGAAACCAAAATGCGAAATGAGACCCGAACAGAGAATCAACGAAAAGCAATGGATAAGAATTAAGAAATCAAAGGGGAACACGCAAAAAACACGTGGTTTTTGAGTGTCCCCGTTTTCATTTACCTTCAGTTAGAAGTTGATGTTTGCCTCGCATTGAATTGAAAATTTAATGTGGTTCTCATTTATATTTGTTAGTGGTAAGTATTTAATTGAATGAATGCTGAAAGCTAAATATGTCTTTGTATTTAAATTTTTTTGTTCTGCATTTTTTAGTCCTGGAGGAATATTGGGGCATCAATGTTGTAATGCGTAATTAAAGTAAGTAAATAAACATACATGTAATAATATTTCTAGGACTGTTGGACTGGCCCGACGTAGTTACTCCTACCTGAAGACTACTCCCAAGAGCTCTCGACATATTTTAAAGCATTAAAAAAGTGTTTTTTTATACACTTGAAAAGTGTATTATAATTTTGCCCAGAAGTGTGCAACGCATAGAAGGAATCATCTCCGACCACATAAAGTATATATATTCTTGATCAGCATGACGAGCTGAGTCGATTAAGCTTTGTCCGTCCGTCTGTCCGTCTGTCTGTTTCTACGCGAACTAGTCCCTCAGTTTTGGAGCTATCGAGCTGAAACTTTGCACAGAGTCTTCTTTTTACTGCACGCTGCTAATATGTCGGAACCGACCGGATCGGATAACTACTTCTTGTAGCTGCCATACAAATGTTCGTTCGGAAAATGGATTATAGTGAGAAAAACTGTTTTGCTCTCAATATAACTGCTCTCAAACACGGTCATGGGTAATATGTAATGTTTTTAAGCCGATCTGCGAAGTTTGGTCGAAGTCGCTAACCGTTGAGACAAGCTATTTCAAGTGTATCAAAACTTCGGTACAGACGAAGTTAGCTTTGCCTTTCTCGTTTTTTATACAAAGAGCACCGTAAAGAATGTATGTATATAGCCCCAATATTGAATTTTAAAATAAAAAAATATTATTAGTTACTATGAAATATTCACTAAAAGGATGAGTTTGTGTTTTACTATATTTTTTAAAATCATTTTCAAAATTGGGCTAATGGGTACGTTCCTTTGGAACTGCTTTGGCACGCGATGCTCCACACATTCTAATAACACTGGTGCAGGATGCCATGCTCAATACGTTCTAGTAGCACACGTTCTAAATGCGTTCTTTTTGGAAACCATGCCAGCATGCGTGCAAATACCACTGCTAAGAGAACGCCATCTGACAGCGTGCAAATGGAAACTAAAGTTGGAAGGGAGAGCCGAGCGTTTTTACGAAGTTGAACCTACAACAACAACCCATGCAAAAGGCCGTTCTATTAGAACAGTTCCTGCTGCGTTCCGCCCCTGTACAAAAGCGAATGGAAGATTGCAGGTTTTTGCAACTGCTTCTCAGTGGCAAAAGTTGTATGCCAGATGTGCTTCTAGCATGCAGTCAAGTCCGCGAATTTTAAATAAGTTCAGACTATCGTGAAGATTGAATTAATGGCAATTGACAAGTAAGGGTCATTTCTTCGTTTTGTTTTAAAAATTGTAAATGGGGCGTAGCAACGCACGCCGGGTACCTGCAAGGTTTTCACCAAATTGTTCTCTGCTGAAGAAATAAATACTCGTATGCCCAAGATCAAAATATTCGTATTTGACGCTGTCGTCAATATCCAAACGATTTTTATTTTTGATGCATTTTAAATTATTAAAATTACGTTGGTATCGCTTATCGATATTGTGTTACAAAGTCGGCTATTGGCCATTGAAACTAGGAAAAAATACAAGACTTCAGCGTTCAAATAATATTTTGAACACAGTAGCTTTTGTTTTTACACAAATTTCTCAATTTAGATTTGACTGGTTGTGAAAAGTCCCAATAGAAAATTTAATTGAAGTAAAAATCCCCAATTGAATTTTGGCTGGTTGTAAAAAGTCCCAATTGAAAATTTAATGTAAGGGAAATTTCTCAATTAAATTTTGGCTGGTGTCAAAAATCCCAATTGAAGATTTAATTTAAGGGAAATTTCTCAATTAAAAATTGGCTGGAAGGGAAATATGCCAAGCTAAATTTTAATAGAAGGGAAATAAATAAATAAAATTCAGCTGGCACTTGACTGGGTTCAAGTGCCATTAATAATTGACTTAAAGCTTGAACTTTCAACTAATTCTAAATTTTAGTGAAAATATTCAATTAAAATTTAATTGAATGGAAAAAACAGTTGAGCTAAAATGTAAGCATATTTCAACCGGATTTAATGGTAATTGAAAAGTTCAACTGTTTAAATCAAATAGTTGATTAGTGCTTCAGTATTTAGCCATGTAAAATTAGCTAATTGAAAAAAAATTTTAATCAGCATTCACAGCTCTGATCATAATAAGCAAATAAAATTCAAATCCAAATCCTAGTCCAGTCCAAAGTCCACTTAGGGGGCGCCAAAAATGTTGGGGTAATTGTTAGCCTGAACTTCTAATGTGCACTCAAAAAGGCACTAGCAACTCAGGTTCGAAAGAATTCCAATGGGGTTGACCGGGCACAAGAGCGCGAAGAATACACACGTCTTTCACTTTCAATACAAATTTTTGGAGTGCTTTTAATTTGCCAATTTTAATGCTTGCATGTATGCGTGTGCAGATGATTGAATAGATAATTACATAGATCAACGAGAGAGCAACTAAGGGCATAAGAGAAACTTCAGATAAGCAGAGACTTAAGAGTAAACAATATTCAAGTGTATTTAAAATTCTTCTGCTGGCTGCAACCAGCTGCGGCAATTAAGACAAAATGATTAACAAGGTGAAATGCCTTAACAGATATTTTTAAGCCAAATTCATGGGTGATTTCATAGCTGATTTTAGTTCGACTGCATAAGTGAATTCAGGTCTGAAAATAGTCCTGGTAGACGTGTGAAATCACTTATGAATTCGAACTAAAATCACCTTTGAAATCACTAATGAAACTCACCTTTGAATTCAATACTGCCTTTCATGGGTAAAAGAGGCGAACGTCATGAAGTCCTTGGCCATGCCTGTGTTAAATTCATGGCTGAAACTCATATGAGGTATGCCATGAATTCAGTACCAGCCATTCCATTTCAGGTCTGAGTTCAGTACTGATTCAGACCTAAGCGGTACTAAAACTTATTGAAGTTCCATCTCTAAAAACAGGGCTGAATCATTGGCAAAAAATGTCCCCTTTTTTAGTTATGGGTTAATTTGATGTTAAACTGAAATGTCATGATTGTTTTATATGTTTTATGATGCATTTTTAAATCATAATTCAAATTTAAGTCATATTCTAAATTAATATAATGCAAAATTTACAAAAATTTGTTGGCGCCAAACATGAGCTATAACTTGCAACTCTTAATCCGCTGCCTATCAAGTAGATGGCGCCACTATCGACACAGGGCGCTAGTGCGAAAAGAGCTTTGCTCAATCTCCTAAGCAAACACGGGAGGTTTGAAACCAACCTATAGAAATTTCTGTGGCACCTAAGAATTGGAATTCGGTTGGAATTTGGTTGGAAGAGGTTTCTGTGACACCCCCGAATGTAAGGAAATAGTAGGGCATTAAATTAGTTAATATATAGCTAAAGTTATGCTTCCACAGGCTAATAATGTGCCCAAATTTTCATAAAAATTTGTCTAAGTAGCCATGATTACAGATTTTGCACAACTAAAAACTAACACTATGGTTTCATACGTAAGCTATTTGATCAAAAATAGCCGAAAAGTTTCCTAGTTTAGTCGATTTTTCATCAAAATTTAGGCAAATTATTTGCCTGTGGGACCTTAGCTTAAGTTTTAGGACCGAAAATAACTTAAATTTTATGTAATTTTTATGTTAATGCTTGCAAATATCATACCAAAACACGGAAGTATTAAAGAAGTCTATCTTAGGACAAAGCATTTCTTATTATGTATTATGTATAATTATGTATTTAATGCCTGAGCTTTAGAACTTAAAATGCCTTAATTTTGGGAAAATTTTTTCCTTCATCCAAGTACATATCATACCTTAAGACTTAGAAAATGTTTACCTTAATCTCACTATTAGGTCATTTTTCCTAAAATATTTAGGCAATCCACTTCTAAAGCAGGATTGAAATTCGCTTATCACATTGTTCTCATTCACCCATGTGGTGAGCCGCTCAGTATAACTGATGTGAATATGTTCGTGAAGGCGTTTAAACACGATAACCCTCTATAATTGCTCGCTAATTTGGGGTCACCTTTTTTAAAAAGATAAACCTCTTTTTAAAACTAGTACTTCTGCGGCGTTTAATATCCTATTGTTTTCTTCAGTTAGTGTGTGGAATAATTCGGGCGGGGCGAACTTTAGAAACTCAACCGGAATCGGATCTTTACCGGGAGCTTTATTTATCTTTGCTCATTTCACTGCAGAGCTGACTTCTGCCAAACTTATCGGATCAAGTATCAAGTTGTTCATTTGTAATAAGTGAAAACTAGATAACTAATCTGTTGGCTACCAATGGGTTATATAACAAGGCGGAGAAATGCGATGCTAGATCTGATGCCGTTGATTTTATATTAGCCCTTGCTGTTCTTCCATTAAATCGTCGTACAAGTCCCCAGAAAGATTTGCTGTCCCTTATCGATGCAATTTGGGTCTCCAAGCTTTTATAATAATTTGTTTTCTAATCGGCGCAACATTTCTTAAATTTTATATTTGCTTCTCGGTAAGATGACATTGCAGTGCTATCTTTATTTGTTCTAGCGACCTGTCGCAGGTGGAACGAAAGTTGTCTGGCTTCCTCACACTCTGTACCAGGGCTTTACAAAGTTGGTTCTATGTGCCTTTTGTACACTCTTTGCTGCGTCTTTTAATGCTTTACCGAGGGTATCAAAGCGTTCCTCATTTTCGTCTTGAAAACTATCCAAGCTTTGTAAATTTGTTAGAAGGCGCGTCTCGTATCTGGTAACATTTGGTGTTTCTGGGCTTGATCTATTTCAGGTGCCTCCATTTCCGCAACAATTGAGAGAGGCAAGTGGTCTGTCTCCGTTTACAGCCATATCCTTCACACATCGATGCCAAGCTCCTCGAAGCATACAATACTCGATTGAAGAGTTGCCCTCCTCCTTTTGGCATTTAAATCACCGACCACCATTACGTTATGACGGTCCAGAACCATCAGAAAGTCAGAGAGCAGGTCAAATCCGTCGATCCAGTTGTTACAGTTTAAGTACGTTGCTATTATAACAAAACTGTCAACTTTAGTACTCAACTCAATAACAGTTCTATAATTGACTGTTTTAAATGTACAGTTGTACTTCGGCATCAGTTCCCTTTTTACTGCGTACATGCAGCCACCGCTGGCGCATCCTTTACTTGCTGTTCTTTTTGCCGGCATCTAATGTAGGTTAAAATTCGGAATATAGTTTTCAAATATGTTTTCAGTTCTTTCTACGAAAGTTTCAAACAGAAGAGCTATGTCAAATCCGTTTACAAATTCAAAAACATTTTGGTAAAGCAATTTGTTTTTGAGACCGGAAATGTTAAAGACGACAATCTTAATGGTATTTTTTATACTCTGTACGCAAGGTACAAACTTAATAAGTTTGTGCAAAAGTATGTAATAGGGGGAAGGAATCATTTCCGACCCTATAAAGTATATTTATTCTTGATCAGCATCAACAACCGAGTCGATATAGCCATGTCCGTCTGTCCGTCCGTTCGTCCGTCCGTCCGTCTGTCTGTCCGTCCGTCCGTCCGTCCGTCCGTATCAACAAACAGATCTCAGAGATGGTAAGAGATAGAGGTTTGACATATATGGGACAAATGCTTCTTATACTTGCAGGCAGATCAAGTTTATTTCCAATTTTTGCCACGCCCCCTCCAGCCCCCGCAATTTTACAAAAACTTCATATTTCCCACAGTTTTGTAGATAGATGATTAATTCCTTCTAAAGATAGTTAGTCATTAGCAATATGTATCGATTTTCCGAAGAAATGATAAAGATCGGATGAGCGGTTCTCAAGTAATAAGCAAATAAATGAATCACCCCAAACTCCGCCAGACGACGGGTTACGTGAACTACTAAAGGATTTCAATATGGAACATGTGCTTCCATATTTACAAGGTAAGCTTTGAAAGAAAAACGTCGGTAGCTAGCTGCGCACTTTTGTATACTTACATACATACACATACATCGTTACAAATACCCTATACTAGTATACATACACATTCATAAATATGCAAGAATTTACAGTTGAACCTGCGTTTTTGTTGCGTGTACATACATATGTATGAATACACATTGATTTTGTGCGCATATACAGATATGTTATGTATTGTTATGTATATGTATTTGACGTATGCAAATAGCTCCCAAATTTTTCACTTAAGACTTGTATGTATGTACATATGTTTGCGAAAAATGCGTTTTTGATGCTAGTTCATACTTATGTACATTGTACATATGTACTTACATATACATATATACGATAATTTTTGGAAATATATATATGCAAATGTGTGTACAATGTACATATATATGTACATTCGTGCGAGTGCAATCAGCTACAGTAAATTTTCATCTTACCCGTTATTTTTTTGCAAACTCATGTATGTACATATGAAGAATCACTGTACTTATGTACAGTGCACGACCGCAAGTTAAACCATGCTTGTGTTTCTTACTTGTTTACAGTTAATATTTTATATTTTTATATTATGTTTTTTTAATTTATAATTTATATTTATGTAAGGTGGCAACCCTTTACATATAGCGCAGGTTGGCATCCCTCTGCTCGAGGCGGTCACCCTTTTGTTATGTCGTCATTGACGAGTCGTCAGTAGCAGTCGTCAGCGAAAAGCAGCAAGTTGTCAAGTTGTATAAAAAGTCGTCGTCGGTCTAAAATTGAAAGTTGTAATCCGCTACGTCGTCTAAATTAATTTACTGTTGTCATGTTGAACATCCATATTATTCTTAAACCTTTTTGTGAAACAACAATGTATTCTTTAGTTTCCGTCTGTGCCAATCTAACAGTCTTAGTTGTTAATAAATGATTTATCTTACAATCTTACATGGGGCTCAACCGAACAGACAAATAAAGTGTACATAGCGGCTCAAAAGTTGTGAAAAGGCAAATAAAGCGTACACAGTGGCTCGCCCCAGGGCAGACAAATAAATAAATAGAAAAGTTGAAAAAAGTAAGTGAAAATTGAAATTGTGAAATGATGATGCGTTCAAACAAAAAGAAGAACGCTGTGCAAAGTCAAAAGCAAAAGCAGACGCCGACTAAGAAAAAGCAAGACAAAGATGCAGACGAAAATGAACTGAACTGTACGTTTGGTGTACAGAAAATAGACGAAGCAAACAGCCCTGAGAAAGAGACAGCGATAGTCAGTTTGTTCGAGAAAAAGATGGCAGCTGCAGAACAAGAACAAAAAATGCGCGAAAAAATTCCTGAAGCTGAAAAGATGAAAAAGCTGAAGAAGAAATAGACAGTGAATGTGATGAAATTGAAAGCAACAGTGGAGGCCAAAATAAAATGAACAGCGTTGGCTATGAGGAAACACACACATACGTACACAATGGTGAATTGGCAGAACTTATTAAAATGTTTGCAGAAAAATGTGAAAGCAGTCAAAATAAAGGTGGTGTGTCCATCGAAAGTTTTTCAAAAGTTGTTCCTGATTTCGACGGTGTTACAGTTCCAGTTCGCCAGTGGTTGAATAATTTTAAGGAAAATGCTGAAGCCTATGAGTTAAACGATAAACAGAAATATGTAAATGCAAGAAACAAAATGACGGGAACTGCGAAACTATTTTTGGAAAGGATTACAGTGTCAAATTTTGAGAACTTAAGTAAAATTTTAATTGATGAATTTGACAAACAACTGAGCAGTGCAGAAGTTCACAAAATGTTGAGAAGTCGTATAAAGCGCGGGTCAGAAAATTTTCATCAGTATGTACTGCAGATGGGTCATTCTTTTATAAACCGAACAGTTAAAAAATTTTTTATTTTTCATTTTAATACAAAAAAATCCGAAATTAGATCTCGACATGGCCCATTAAAACGTAATTTGCGGTTTTGCACAAAATTTTTTTGTTAATTTTATAAACAATTTCAAAAATCGTCAAAAACGGAAAAATGGAAAAAAAAGGGTTTTTTAAAAACGGGATTTCTCAGGTTTTGTTTATCGGACAGCTTTCAAGTTGATATTGGTGAAAAGTATTTTACTGTAGCTACATAGCATATAATTTTATAGATTTCTAAATTATTTAATATTATTAAGTAATTGTTGCTAAAAATTATTTATAATTTTTTCACAGTGTTAACCGCCATGATAAAGCTTCTAAGCATACACAATTTATTGTCCTAAACGTAACTTGAATTTTGGTGTTTTCAAAAAGATGGAGACTTTTATAGTTTAAAAGTTATGAATTTTTGAAGTTATAAACAAATAAAAAGATGCCCTTAAAGAAAGCTTTGCCACGCAATAGGATTAAAAGCTGTGTAGCTGAAACCTGGCACGTATACTTCGTATTTATCAAGCTTTTCAAAAATGTCAACATCACGCAGATCGGACGTCCATTTCATATAGTCTTGCGGTATTTTTATTGAATTTTCAATAGCTTATAAAATTGGTTATAATAATGCGATTTAAGTCAAATATGCGCCGTTTTGATCGATGACGAGTTCCCAACGAGATGCCAACTTCATAATGCCCCTCTTATAGAAGCTCGCTTCCCAATTGGCAAAAAACTCGGAGAGCCAATTTTCACAGGACTCTCTTGTGGCCAACTTCCGACTACCAAGCTCGTTCGCCATGGACAGAAATAGGTGGTAATCACTTGGTGCGAGATCCGGACTATGCGGTGGATGCAAAAAAACCTCCCATTCGAGCTCCTGGAGCTTCTGGCGCGTCACCAAAGATGTGTGTGGCCTGGCGTTGTCCTGATGG
The DNA here is from genome assembly GCA_018904235.1 of Lordiphosa stackelbergi. Classification (NCBI taxonomy): domain Eukaryota; kingdom Metazoa; phylum Arthropoda; class Insecta; order Diptera; family Drosophilidae; genus Lordiphosa; species Lordiphosa stackelbergi. The sequence goes on along the minus strand of JAEIFU010000088.1, from coordinate 98,509 downwards.
AAGACAATTCGGCCTCTGTTGATCAAAGATGGCCTCTTCTGCATGAGTGCTGCATTCAAGCGGTCCAGTTGTTGGCAGTACAGGTCCGAATTGAGCGTTTGGCCATAGGGGAGCAGCTCATAGTGGATGATTCCCTGCCAATCCCACCAAACACACAGAAGAACCTTCCTGGCCGTCAATCCAGGCTTGGCCACCGTCTGGGCAGCTTCACCGCTTTTCGACCACGACCGTTTGCGCTTCACGTTGTCGTAAGTGACCCACTTTTCATCGCCAGTCACCATCCGCTTCAAAAACGGGTCGATTTTGTTGCGATTCAGAAGCGATTCGCATGTATCCATACGGGCAAAAATGTTTTTTTGCGTCAATTCGTGTGGCACCCATACATCGAGCTTTTTTGAATCCAAGCTTCTTCAAATGGTTTATAACGGTTTGATGACTCATGCCCAGCTCTTGGCCGATGCTACGGCTGCTACTATGCCGGTCTCTTTCGATCAATTCAGCGATTTTATCGCAATTTTCGACGACAGGCCTTGCGGACCGTGGCGCATCTTCGATCACCTCTGCAACAGAACGAAAACGTTGAAACCATCGTTGTGCGGTGGAAATGGAAACTGTATCGGGTCCATAAACTGTACAAATTTTATTGGCAGCATGAGATGCATTTTTGCTTTTATCGTAGTAGTACTGTAAAATATGCCGTATTTTTTCTTTATTTTGCTCCATGTTTGCGACGCTATAACTCACGAACGTCTAAAAACAAACAACAATAAATCAAACACGTGTTAGCGCGTGAAAAGAGCTTTCCAAAAAGCTCTAGCGTGAACCGATGCGACGAATACAAATAGAACTACGCGCTTGCAAAGACAAGCTTGCGGAAATACCAACAATTACTCAATATTATTAAATAGTTTACAAATCTATAAAATTAAAATTTGAGTAGCTACAGTCAAATACTTTTCACCAATATCAACTTAAAAGCTGTCCGATAAACCAAACCTGAGAAATCCCGTTTTTAAAAAACCTTTTTTTTCTATTTTTCCGTTTTTGACGATCTTTGAAATTGTTTATAAAATTAACAAAAAATTTTGTGCAAAACCGCAAATTACGTTTTGATGGGCATGTCGAGATCTAATTTCGGATTTTTTTGTATTAAAATGAAAAAAAAAAAAATTTTTAACTCTTCGGTTTATAAAAGAATGACCCAGATGCGTAAAATAGCGGCACTTGGTCAGATTGAAGATCAGTCGGTAATAAGTTACATAGTGGATGGCCTTGAAGTGCGTGATGATCTAAAATTTCCCTTGTACAGTGCATCCTCGTTTAAAGAACTAAGAAGTCGCTACGAACTGGCAGAGTCGGTTGTTAAAAGCAGTTCGTTCAATAAACGTCGGCAAAATTTTGATAAATCAGGTGAAAAACAACAACAACAGCACAAACAAGAAAAACATTGTTACAATTGTGGCTCAACAGAGCATAAGAGAGCTTACTGTAAGGATAAAACGAAATGTTTTAAGTGTAACGGTGTTGGTCATATCGCAAAGCAGTGTCCAGATGTGAAACAAAGCGTTAATGTTGTTGTAAAGGAGAATCGTTTTGGAGAACTGCAAATCGGAGTTAAAAATGTAATGTGCTTAGTAGACACCGGAGCAGATGTTTCTCTAATTCGAAAGGACAAGTTCCAAAAGACATTTGGTGATCGAAAGCTTCAAAAATGTTTTGTAAAACTGTATGGCTTAGGTAATGTTGCAACCAGTGCTGGGTGAATTTTCTGAAAAAGTTGAAGTTGATGGACTTGTAACTGATCACACATTCCTAGTTGTTCCTGATGATAAGCTTAAAGTGGATGTAATATTTGGCTTCGATTTATTACAAAAGTTTATTGTTACTCTAGACAGCAGCGGCTATTCGTTTCAAGACACACATATAAAAGCGGATGAAAATGATTCTGAGTGGAATATATACAACGTGGAGAGTTCAAAGGATGATATTGAGATAGATGTGGATCCCAGATATGCAGAAATCATAAAGGAGCTTATAAAGTCGTACAAGCCTAAGATGAGTGTCCAATAAAGTTGAGAATTATACCAAAAGATGACAATATTGCATTCCGTGAAAGTCCAAGCCGTTTGTCTGTACCAGATCGCGAATTTGTTAGAAACCAAGCTGAAGAATGGCGAGAATCTTGCTCTAACGTGGCAAGCAAAGTTGTACTGGCAAAAAAGAAAGAAGGAATCTACAGGCTGTGCGTAGATTATCGGATCCTGAATGCTTATGTGCTTAGAGACAGATTTCCAGTCCCAGTTGTAGAAGAGGTACTTGAAAAAATGCAGAGTGCGAAATTTTTCATGGTAATGGACCTTAAAAACGGATTTTTCCATGTGGAAGTAGAAGAACAAAGCCGCAAGTTTACAGCATTCGTAACAAAAGAGGGGTTATAAGAATTCAACAGGGATTTGGATTCTGTAACTCACCAGCAGTATTCGTTCTCTATATAAACCACATTTTTCAACCTTTAGTAAACCGAGGTATTATGGAGATCTACGTCGATGACATTGTTATTTTTGGAGATTCAGCAGAGCAATGCCTAGAGAATATGCAAGCGGTATTGAAACAAGCAGAGGAGTTTGGGTTGGGAATAAAATGGTCAAAATGTCAGTTTTTGAAGCAGAAAATCCATTTCCTTGGACATGAAGTTGAGAATGGGCATGTCAAGACGGGTCAGGAGAAGGTAAAGGCAGTCAAAAACTTTCGGTTGCCCAAAAATATCAGAGGAGTACAGGCATTTCTTGGACTGACCGGATACTTTAGAAAATTTATCCAGGACTATGCTCTGTTAGCCAGACCGTTGACCAATTTGCTGAAAAAAGATGCTGAATTCAAGATAGGAACGTTGCAGGTTCAGGCTGTTGAAAAATTAAAAGCTTCCTTAATGAATGAACCGGTTTTGAAGATTTTCAAGCAAAATGCTAAAACTCAGTTACACGTAGATGCCTCAAAGGATGGTTTTGGTGGAACTCTTCTTCAGCAGCACAATAATAAGTGGCATCCCGTACTGTATTGGAGTAAGAAAACGTCGCCTCAAGAAGAAAGACTACACAGTTACAACAAAAAAGCTAAGGCACTATCTTATGAGTATAGATTTTGTCCTTGTTACTGACTGTGCAGTTTTTAAGATGACAACCACAAAGAAAGAAGTACCGCGAGAAGTAGTACAGTGGCTAATGTACCTCCAAGATTTTTCGTATACCATCGAGCATCGTGCAGGCACCAGGATGAAGCATGTAGATATCCTAAGTCGCTTCCCAGTCATGTTGGTTACATCAGAAGTACATTCGCAAATAATAAAGGCTCAACGCAAAGACGCACATCTCTCAGCTGTTGCAGAAATTTTTAAGCAGAAACCTTATGCAGACTATAAGACGACAAATCAGTTGATCTATATGCAGGTTGATAGGATTGACTTGCTTGCTGTACCCAAGTGTATGTAGAAGGAAATCATTAGATGTGCTCTCAACTTTGGTCACATGGGAGTACAAAAAACCATGCATGCGATTCGGCAGGAGTATTTTATACAGAGCCTAGAGAGGAAAGTTGGAGAATTCATCGCAAATTGTGTCGAGTGTATAAAACACAATAGAAAGCTGGGTAAACAGGAGGATTTTTTACACTGCATCGACAAAGGTCATTGGATATAATGACCTGGTTGTATCCAACTAAGTCGACGGACGCGCAAGAGGTCATTAAGCATATCAGTTCGTGGGTAGCAATCTTTGGAAGTCCTTAACGTATTATCAGCGACAAAGGAGCAGCCTTCACATCAAAGCAGTTTAAAGAGTTTTGCGCTGACAAAAAAATAGAACAGTAGTTCAAGATTCTGCAAGAAGAGCTGTTGGCAGGCATGCAAGATGAACGCAACCAAATAAGAGCAGAAGCTAGAATCCAGATCGAAAAAGCACAAGAATCCTACAAGCGTAACTACGATAAAAAGCGGAAAGGACACCATGGTTACCAACTAGCAGACTTAGTAGCCATCAAAGTCACTCAATTTGTAAATGGAAAGAAGTTGTCCGGCAAATATATTGGTCCCTACGAAGTTACAAAAGTAAAGAGGAATGGGAGATACGACGTGAAAAAAGCAACTGAGTTCCAGGATCCAAATCAGACTTCAACTAGTGTTGATTTCATGCAGCTTTGGCGTTTTTTGGGATACGATAAAGGCGAGGAAGAAGACGAAGCTGGAGAATCATCTGGGACAGATGAAGAGCAGGATGGCCGAGTGTAAGGTGGCAACGCTATACATACAGCGCAGGTTGGCATCCCTCTGCTCGAGGCGGTCACCCTTTTGTTAAGTCGTCATTGACGAGTCGTCAGTAGCAGTCGTCAGCGAGAAGCAGCAAGTTGTCAAGTTGTATAAAAAGTCGTCGTTGGTCTAAAGTTGAAAGTTGTAATCCGCTACGTCGTCTAAATTAATTTTCTATTGTCAAGTTGAACATCCATATTATTCTTAAACCTTTTTGTGAAACAACAATGTATTCTTTAATTTCCGTCTGTGCCAATCTAACAATCTTACTTGTTAACAAGTAAGAGTGTTGCGGTCGAGTGCCCCGACAGCAAAATACCCTGTTCCAAGTAATGTGGTTTCTATAGCTTTGAACTCCTTTTATTTTAAAATTTATTTGAATAATTGGAGAGGCGCACTTGCATATCTTCGGTGTTTTTGCTCGGATCTTGTAGTGGAATACAGAATAGAATATATATTAAATCATTAGGTTCAAAATAAAAAATTTTAGCTCTGACAGTTTTTCGCGGTTAGAAGGAGAAGGAGGAGGAATTTGCCAAATTTGGAGCAAACTTGATTTGGGTACGATATACACCTTCATACATGCAAAAATTGGTGGCTCCACCTCTTATAGTCTGTGAGATCCATGCGTTTATACAGAGAAAAAGACAGTTTTTCGCTGATAAAAGATGGAGGAGGAGGAGTTTTCCAAATCTAAAACAAACTCGATGTGGGTACAGTATACACCTACATACATGCCAAAAATTGTGGCTCTATCTGTTACAGTCTCTGAGATCGACGCGTTCATACAGACAGACAGACGGACAGACGGACGGACGGATAGACGGACATGGCTAAATCGACTCGGCTGTTGATGCTGATCAAGAATATATATACTTTATGGCAGGGCATAATCCCGAAACGAATTTCGGTTCCGGTTCCGATACCGGTACGTCCCGAAATTAATGTTTCGGTTAAAGGTTTCATTTCGGTTTTCAATTAATTTCGGTTTTCGGTTTCGATACGGTACCCGCATTTTTATTTCGGTATACCGGTACGTACCGGTACGTACCGATCTAAGTAAGAGTTATTTTTATACACTTGAAAAGTGTATTATAATTTTGCCCAGAAGTTTGTAACGCATAGAAGGAATCATCTCCGACCACGTTAAGTATATATATTCTTGATCAGCATGACGAGCTGAGTCGATTAAGCTTTGTCCGTCCGTCTGTCTGTTTCTACGCGAACTGGTCCCTCAGTTTTGAAGCTATCAAGCTGAAACTTTGCACGGAGTCTTCTTTTTACTGCACGGTGCTAATATGTCGGAATCGACCGCATCGGATGACTACTTCTTGTAGCTGCCATACAAATGTTTGCTCGGAAAAGTGAGAAAAATTGTTTTGTTCGCAATATTACCGCTCTCAAACACGGTCATGGGTAATATTGAATTTTTTTAAGCTGATCTGCGAAGTTTGGTCGAAGTCGCTATCCGATGAGCGCTTTTTCAAGTGTATCAGAACTTCGGCACAGACGAAGTTAGCTTTGCCTTTCTCGTCAATACTGAAAACACTAAATTCTGAGATAAATCTTAATCATTTTATTCCAGTTCAATAAAACGAATCAAAAGTCAACACAAAATGAATGGTTTCACATTTAAAGTAAAATTATATAGCCTTCATATTTCGTATTTTTTACGTAGTTAACACGTAAGATCTAATAATTACATTGTATGCTCATAAATATTATATTATGTATTATTAATTTTCGAATTTAACTTCGAATTTTATTTATGTACGTCCACTATATAGAATTCTTGTGATTTGCTCGCAGTGACATAATATCATTAAATGTGGTTGAGTCCATGCAACATCTTAGAGTATTCATTATATATTTAACGCTGGATCAGAAAGAACGACTTTTGAAATCGCACACAATTCTGGGAACTTTGTAGAGGCCTTCAGGCCTCGTAGGCGCCTTCAGATAAACCAGAATTTGAACTGCAGTTCATTAAGCAGTGATCAGCAAACGACAAAATTTGTGCAAAAATATTATGTAAAAGATCGACACGAGTATTTTTTTCTCAGTACTTAGCGTTACGTTAGACCTCGTGTCCAAAAATATTGCACATAGAAAAGCATTTTTTTCAAAAAGAGATTTCTCTCGCTTTTCTATTTCCTGAAAAAACGATTTCGCCAGAGAGGACGAATCTTCTGATATTTCCAATTTGCAGTGAATCCAAATGGATCAAAAATCGACCCCAATTAGATAGGCATCGTGCAAAGGTCGTTTTATGATTGCTCTTTTTTGCATTACAAATGTCTAACTAAAATTACGATGCGCTCTGCAAAGGTAAAAAAACCGAAACTGTACCGGTACCAACGTTTCGGTTTCGTTCCGGTTATATCGGTTCCAATAATAACGGTAAACGGGTTTCGGTTCCCAAAAAATAATTTGTTTCGATTCCGGTTCCGGTTCCCGTACGCGATTTGAAACGGTTTATTTCGGTTAACGGATCCGGTGGCGGTTCCGGTATTATGCCCTGCTTTATGGGGTCGGAGGTGCTCCTTCTGGCTGTTACATACATTTGCACAACTTCATGATCCCCTTTTCCCATTTTTAATGAGAACAGGGTATAATAAATGATGTATCTTACAATCTTACATTTATATTGCCTTCTAGATGCAGGAGTGACTTTTCACAATCTTCTATTTATGAAGGCAGACGACCTTCCTGAAGCCATTCCCCCTCTTGGACTCCGCATCAAGTTTCGTGAGAAGATCTTTTTGTGGCAGAAAAGGGTAAAAACGTCAGTGTAAATTTTTTCGGCAAACATTTCTAATAAAATAAAATTACCATTAAAGCTTGGAAAACATGTCGAAACCGATTCCATGGTGTGCTCAAAAGAATCTTTTGTCAGTTCGACAGAAGAAAAACAATAAGAAGGAAGAGTCTATAAAGGGAAGATGATTCTAAATAAGCCCTTGTTTAATTTGCTTCGCCAGACGACAAAAGGACAATATATTCTCGATTATAAAGAGAAGATGGGTAACCTTACTTCCAATTTACGAGAGGATCTCATGAATATTATAATTGAAGAAGTGATGGCAAGCAATATTACCACTAAAACTTCCGATTTCCCTTTTTTGGTTGAAGAAAGCTGCTTTACTTTTTCTTGCGAAGAAAAAATTAAGGGATTAGATTAGCTAAATTATCAAGTCCTTATTGTATTCATACATACTTTTTTTTTACATTTTTTTCCCAAATGCTGAAATTTCCAATGTAAACAATAGTTATGGCAAGCAGTTGCTCGCATGGATCAAAGCGTTGTCGGATATTGGTAATTATTTATTTTACTTTTATGTTGTACAACGAAAGCCCAACGTATTCTATTTTTTGTTACAGATTCTCAAGATTATCTGTATACCATTCTCTTAAACGCGGTGATGCCATCTACAGCCAGATTTAGGGGCGAATCGGGGAGAAAAATAAAAAAAACAACAATTGTTGATTTGCAAGAGAGTATGGTTTTGAGATTATCAACATTAAATGATTATGAACTACAAGTGATTGCAGTTATAAACAAATACTACTCCGCTGGGTTGACTGTTCAGCCGTTTATCATTGTTGAGGGAATGGACGACGCCTACATTAAAGGATTTTATGTATACTTTGATAAGAACTTAATATAGTTTGATTCATTCCTTGAAAGCCTTGAAACTTGCTTTCAAATATTTCATGTACTTTTGCTGGAGTACCCGAAAGCATGCCAGCTGGCTTGGCAGTTTAGCCAAAAATATTTTTTTAATATTGATACGAGCTATGATTATCAATCATCGAATATTTCCTCACTTATAAGTGTTCTATCTTCAAAATCTTCTCCAAAGACAAACTAAAATGGAGTTTCAAGTCTTAAAGCTTAAGTAAAATCTATTTTGCAAACTTTTTTTATAAAAAACCTTATCAAAAATTTAAAAATCAAAGCAAAATTTAAGGTTAATAATTAAATAAATTTTGAAGTTGCGTAAAATAAATGTATAATCGTATAAGGTACAAATATTTTAAAGGGCATAGCAGTATACGCATACAAAAACTGGCCCCGCATCTATCAATGCAATTTGGTGCTCATAAGAGCGGGTGCAGTTTTTAAATGCTTTCTCTGCAGTGTCCTTTTTGCAATGTATTTCTGATTTGAGATATTTTGAAAAATTAATTCTACAAAAAATGATAGATACTTTGTACAACTAAAACTATAAATTGTTAAAAAAATGCATATCCAACTTATAGTAAGACTTTGGCAAAACCATCGATATGAAAATTTATTTTAACAATTTAAATTTATAGTGGTTTAAATTACCTTTACATTTTAATGCGATTAATTTATTCAAAATAATTGAGCTGAGATATATAATTTAACAACGTTAATTGTTTTTACCTTATACCAGCACTGATATTTACGCACCTTACATTGTCAATGAAATCAAATTAAAATGTATCTTTGTTATATTTGCCGAACATCTTTCGCAATACCAAGAGTATTGATCGATCACTTAAAAAATGATCACGTCATAGCAAGAACATCAATGAAGTTGAAATGCATGCAGGAAAACTGTCATCAAATTTTTACTAGATTTGCAAATTTTCGTATACATTTGGAAAAGCAACATAAAGCAAATGTAAACGCGATCCCACCTCCACTTTCCCAAAATATTGTTGACTTAAGAAACAAACCTGGTCAATCACAAAACTATTTTAGAAGAGGAGTAGGTAACACGGCTAAGATTATGTTAGATCAAAATGTTCAGAGTTCTGAAGGTCATGAATGTTCTTTATCATCTTCACAAATATCGAATGAAGAAAGAAACGTGAAATTTTCGCATACCTCACACAATTTGAAAAAAGGCTCTCGAGATGGCATTATCAATGTACGATCAAAATTTTATGCCCAGAAATCAAGTTATTCGTATACAAAACATGTTCTCAACTTTCCTTAAATCCATTGCAGAGTCCATTGAAAGTCTTTTAAGCGAAAGTGAAATGCGTGATGATATAAAACAGTTAATAAGTTTCTGCAAAGAGCCCTTTTCAGAAGTACAATCAGAGTATAGGCTCTTACAAAAGTTTACGAAGTTAAATTTATATAAAAGTGCACATTCATATTTAATAGATAAAAGAATATCTAATATTATTAGTCATGGCAACCCTACTTTAGGTGTTAAGTCTTACCAAATATATATAATGCCATTAACTTTTATGTTTAAGCGAATATTTGAAATTCCAAAACTGCTAGATTACTCATTAGAAGTCTACAAGAAGACAGACTGTGTAATTTTGTAAATGGAGAAATATTTAAAAAAAATTAAAAGCATTTCTAAGCTAGTTGTTCCCTTTATAATGTACTTCGACGACTTCGAAATCAACAATCCACTAGGAGGTAGAACTTTTCCACTATGTGGCTGTTACATACAGAGTGTGTGATTCTCAGTCCACAAGTTATTAAGCTTTATTCTTAATAAATTTTAAACATATAATCTAGCTTATGTATTCATGGTTTTGTAAATCACTCTTTTCATAGTTTTAAATGTGTTATATTTAAAATTAAGTTTGAAGCTAATCAGCCGAAAATTTACCTCACCAATTTTTACACAAATGGGTTGATGTTCTAACATGCAAAAAAATATTTAAAATTCTTATTGCTTAACGTCTAAAAAAATCATAGTTATTTAATTATATATATATATATATATTTGTTTCATATAATAAATAAAATATAATATGTATGTATATGAACATTGCATATACACGAGCCCACTGCCAAACAAAACAAATAACACTTTTTCCTGACACTTTAAGTGTTTTGCTCATTTGCAGACAGTTGTTTCCTGAGCACTCGCTCAAAAGTGTCTCTCTCAGTTGTCATTGGTGGACAGACTCGTTTGTTTTGCTCAAGCGAACTGACGAAACAGAAAACACATGAGCGGGCCAGAAAAGTGTTCGGCTCAGTGAGAGAGCGTGTGCGCTTTGATTGTTTCTGTTTTTATGTGAGACTGAACGCATGGAAAAAAGTGTTGAGAGTTATTTGCGAGCTATGGTTACATATCTTTTCCTACTATACCACCACACCTTTTGTCAAAACTAAATTATATCTTTCAAACTGCATTTCTTTCATCAGTTTCTTTGAAAAAATGTGGAAATGAAAAATCATTCTATCATTTGGTAGAAGAGTTAAAAATTTTGGAAAATGGAATAGATATCAATACAGCAAATCAAGTACGAAAGATTAATTTTGTGTCAGGTTTGATTATAGGCGATAATTTGGCTGTCAATAGTATACTAGGATTTGTTCAATCCTTCAACTTAAATAAATTTTGTCGCGCTTGCAGAAAATGCAAATCAGAAATGAAACTTGATAGTTTAGAACCAGCAGACTCTTTAAGGAATGAAGAAAACTATACTGCAGACTTGTTAATCAATAATTTTAAAGAAACTGGCATAAAAGATGACTGTGTATTTAATGAATTACCAACTTTTCACGTTACCGACAACTTTTGTTTCGATATAATGCATGATGTGTTCGAAGGAGTCTGTTCCTATGATATCTGTAACGTACTGGTCGCATTAATCAAAACAAAAGTGGTTTCATTAAAAGAAATTAATGGTCGAAAAAGTCTTTTTCAATATGGAGAGACAGAAGTCGGTAATATATCCGATAATCTCGATTTTGGTCGCTTAAAAGATTTCAGATAAGGAATGACTGCTAGTCAAATAATTTGCCTAGTACATTTTATGCCATTGTTAATTGGAGATTTGATTCCACATAATAATGAATATTGGAATCTTTTCTTACTCTTATTAGACATAGTTGATTTGCTTTTTAAACCTGAATTTACCATAAATCCCCTGAATTTATTGCAAAATCTTGTGATTGAACACCATACATTGTACTCAAAACTCTATGGCTTACTAAAACCTAAGCACCACTTTTTAATACACTACGCTAATGCAATCAAAAAGTGTGGACCCCTAAAATTGATGAGGTGTATGCGTTTTGAAGCAAAAAACAGGGAAGCTAAGAGTTATTTTCACAGCATAACGTCTAGAACTAATCCGCCCTACTCGTTAGCTTTGAAATCAGGATTAAAATTTACCAAGTTTCTGCTGGAACATGAACAAATTGTTAAACCCAATTTTTCGTGTCTTTCTACAACAGTATTAGATTTAACTAAGGAGAACTATTTTTGCAAAATTTGTGAAAAACCTGATATTAATTTAAGTTAAGTAACCAAAATATTATTTAGAATTAAAAAAAATTCCTTGGAACTGTATAAAATTATAGACTTATTAATAGACAATGAAAATGTATATGTTATATGTTATATGTTACCAGATAAGTATTATTTCATTTAATATCCATTTAAGAGCATACGAAGTAGGTAACTTAATGGAAAAGGTATTCATAAAAAATATCAAAAAATTTACTAGTCCGCAATTACATCTTTATCCTCTAAACAATGGGAAATCCTTTGTTAGACATAAATACTTTTAATATTTAATAAAGAAAATGAAAATCAATCGTTTTGTTTAATTTTTAGCTGTAAATGTTCTACATTCAAGAACAATTTGAACTCAATTTGTCCGATTTGTTCTCTTTTTGAGCGAGTTTTGTTCATAATTTGAGAACAATATCAACGTAATTGATATCATTTTGAGTAAAAAATGTTCATAAAACAAGTTCAGTTTGGACTCATTTTGAATTGGTTTGTTGTCACGGTGAAAACTATTTCAACTCATTTTGAGTAGATAATGTTCTTATTTAAAGTGGCTTTCATTCTCAGGTTTTCAAAACGAGAACGAGTTTACTTAAAATAAGTTTGGTTTGTTCTCAAATTTAGTAAAATTTGTTCTTGAAAACGGGACAACATCAACTCGATTTAAGTTTTTGCGGTGTGAAAAAATTGTTCTTGAAGTAAGAACATTGCACTACATGTGAGAAAACACGTTCGTGCATACTTTTTGACAACGTTTGTGCTCATTTTGATTCCAATGTTCTCGATTTTTTCCCTCTGTGTACATGATTGGCTTCCGACTGGTTTTATCTTAGTTTTTTTAAATATTCGTTTGGCTTAAAGAAGTGTAACTAATTTCTAAATTATTAATGATAGGTACTATGTATGCTTTTGTCCGTCGGTTATTAGTTCATTTTTTTCATTAAATCGAAACCATTTATTGGCAATGCACAAGCTGTCATTTCTAACTAGAATTTTGTTTTTCTGACTGATACTTGTACTTGTTTTCTTCAGTCTTAGCAGTAACCCTTTATTAAATTGTCTTTGTGCTCCCATATCCTTTTCTAGGTACAGATTGGTTCCTGCTAGCTTTCTCGAGCTTTTGAGTACACTCAAAAAAAAATTATTGCCTGAAAAGGCCAAAAATTGCCTAAATATTTAGGAAAAATTACCTAAAAAGGCGCCAAGGCCATTGGGGCCCTAATTTTATGACATATCAACTTTAAGCAATCTATGCCCTAAAATTTAGGAAAAAATGCCTCAATTTTAGGGAATTTCATGTTCTAAGATTAAGGAAAGAATTACCTAATACCTAGGCATTTTATGTACTAAGACTTAGGAATAAATTACATACATTTGAGGCATGCTTTGTCCTAAGACTGAGGTCAATAATACTTATGTTTTTATTAATGATTTTTACTAAAATTAAGATAAAACTTACCAAAAATTTAAGGCATCCCAAAACTCAGTTCTATATTGCCCTAATTTTAAGCACTTCCTTATATTGAGGTGGTTTAAACCATAGTTTTAAGGAATAATATTTGCTCAACTTATGATACAAAATTTACCTAAAATTCTAGGTGTTTAATATGTTGAAATATTGTACATTTATATACATGTAAAGTGGAGATGTACTGACGAGCTGGCAACACTGGTAGTGGTTCTTGAGCAGCGGTTCGTTCATATGAGTCAACGGAGTCGAGCTAAGTTGTGGAGTAGAAGTCGTCGAGTTGTACCGAGAAGTCGCAGTTGTTAAGTTGCCAAAATTAGCCGTAATAGTTGCCGTTGTTGTTAAGTTGTCCATATCCGAGTACACTAAAGTCGTTAAGTTGTTGTACGTCGGGTTTAAAGTCGATCAATTGTTCAGTCGCCAAGTTGTTCAAATACTGCTGTGGATTCTTCTGCTGTTTAAAATATATTCGCAAGCTCATGTCGCGTCAAACATTCCTTTAATTATAATCACAATTAATATGTAATTGTTGGAAAAAACACACAAATCCATTTCTGTTTTCCCAAGAAAAAAATATTTCTTCTAATTCACAAGAAGCTGTCTTGCATTTCACGAGAATTGATCAGCTCTGTTAGGCCACTGTATGCTAACAGAAGCTAATGCAATAATAAGGATTTTTGCGAATGCAAAAACAATATGTTCTTACACGTACAGCATACATACATAAGCAAGCAGTATACAGCTCTTACACGTACAGCATACATATGTAAGCAAGAAGTATCCCTCTAGTTCTGTCGGGGTCAATTGCGACAAATTCATCGACGCCGCATTGTTGAATTGGCAACAGTCCCTTCGTCGACGCCAAAGGTATGCAGACAGCGTCAACGAAAGGCAGCTAAAAACTCGCTGTCAAAATACTCTTGCAATTGTTATGTAATAACTATTATCTAATTATTTTATTTGCAATAAGGCCATAACAAACTCATATTGAAGTTAAAAATTATGAGTATAATATTTTTATTAATTAAATTTTTACTTTCAGTATCTATACCCAGGATGACCCCCAGAAAAGTAACTAAAAGCTGAAATTAACGCGGTCCGAAGAACAAAATTAATTATCATTGTTCTTGTAGTTGTATTCTTTTTTTAGTTCTATTTTTTTCGCCTATTGTTTTTCTTTTTTCATTGATAATGATATTTAATTAAATTGTCTTTTTTCAGCTTGAAATAAAATCAACGAAATATAAACTAAAATAATCTATAGCTTTTTTTGTTTATATAAAATTTATTAACCAATTTTTAAATGCCCTATTTCGTCAACACCTCATAGAAGATTCGTACGTTGGCACCCCGTTGACGTTTTGGCGCTTCTTTGACCCCTTATACGTCGACGAATCGCCTATGCGGAAAGCCGTGCACTACCTCCTAGGACATGCCAATGTTAAAGGTAAACAATGGCTCAGTACAAGGGTAGTCGAGTGAGCGTCGATGGCGTGCGCGAAGCCTTTGACGATTCGTTGACGCTGCGTTGGTGGTCGGTTATATCTTCCAATTCCAATTCCATATATATATATATTGTCCACCTTTATTTGTATAGTTTTGATCCACCCTTATTTCTCATACATTGAAATTGAAAAAATATGTTGTTTGGGTGAGGCACCATGTGCACTCTTTTGTGGTCATTTTTATTCTGATTCTTGGTTTGCTTAAGCTTAGCGTACATGGTGATATTCTTACTGGCTAGCGAGAGAGTGTGAGCGTTTGTATGTACTTATATGTATATGTATGTATGTACGTGTATGACTCGAACGTACCACGCGCTGGCGGCAAAATGCTAGCGCTGCACTTTTGTTAGAGTTTGAGTGAGGCATGCTCATATTACACATTTATGTGTTTGGGTTATTGCTCAAGAGCAACAATGTATGTGCATATGTTTATTAAATGATATAAGTGTTTATTTGTATAAATATATATATGTATATAGTTATGTTTGTAGGCTCACTACATCTCCCCTTTTAGAGAAATAACGTAATTTATGAAGTTATTTAATATATAATTAATAAAGAAATTAAAAAAAAATTTTTTTTGTAGGTTTATAAAATGAAGTATATTTGAATAAAGTGTTTATTTAGTATTTGGTTGAATTTAATTTGCTTTTTATATTTATTTGAATGATTAATAAATGTGAATGGTTGATCAGGCCACCACCTTTTTGATTTTTGGTTTCAGTTTTACTATTTTGAAGTCTATTTGCTGTATTCTTTGAGTCTGTCTTTGTGTACTTTTTGTATTTTGTTTTTCTTATCTTTAATTAAAATATTGTCTTTATCTTCTATTCCTGTCACTAAATATGGACCTAAATATACTGGTTCCAACTTATGGCCAGTTTCATTTCTTAGTAAAACGTTATCTCCTATTTTCAAGTTAAAGTTATTTATTTTCTTATCATAATATTCCTTATTCTTAGCCTTATGCTGTTCTAGCATTATTCTAGCTCTTTTATATGCTATTTCTAGTCTGAACTTAACTTCCTTAGCGTAGTCTTCTACATTGTATAGTGGATCTATCCTGTCTATACTATTAAAATCTTTTGGTAAGTTATTTGATTTTCCAAAAATAAGTTCATATGGACAATAATCATGAGTTGCAGATGGTGTAGTATTAAAGCAATACACAAAATACTGTAACCATGTATCCCAATCAGTTTTGTCGACTGATATGTATGAACGTATGTACTCATTGAAGGTTCTATGACTTCTTTCAATGGTACCTAAAGTCTGGTGATGGTGTGCAGTTGACGTTATGTTATCTATTTTCAGATATTTGCACAGGTCATTTATAATAGAATTCTTATATTCTGTTCCCATGTCCGTAATGAACGTCTTCATTGGACCATACTTTAGAATAAAGGATTCGAATATTGCTTTAGCGACAGTATTTGCGCTTTTATTTGCAACTGGAATAGCAACTAAATATTTGGTTAAATCACATATTAAAGTGACTGCATATTCGTTTCCATTCTCTGATTTTGGTAGTGGGCCAACAGTGTCCACTATCACTCTGTCAAAAGCATATATTGGGGTTTCTGTTTTAGTCATGGGTGTTTTTGTATGCTTCGTTATTTTTGAAGTCAGGCATTTATGACATCTATTTATGTACTCTCTGATATGACGAGTCATATTTTTCCAATAATAGTGTCTTTTTATTTTTGCTAGCGTTTTGGTTATGCCTGTATGACCTCCTTGAATTGGATCGTCATGGAATGTAAACATTATCGCTTCTTGATCTTTCTCATTATTTATTAGGGTCACCGGCTTGAGTAGCGCTACTCTTAGAGTCTTTAATATTTTATTGCCCATTTTTTTAAAAGTGTCTATTGAAATTGATTCAAAGATCTTTTCGCACGGTGCCACTGATATTTGGCTGATATTAAGTATACCGGCTTGTCTTTCAAGCCTTTGGAAGAACTGACCTAAGTCTAGGATTCCATTGGTGTACAAATCGCTAATATCGATTCTAGCTATAACTTTTCTTCCATGTTTTAACAAACATTTAAGTGGGGTTATTCGCAATGTCACTATTTTTCGTAAGCCGTCATTTGTGATAACGTCATATACGTTGGGCTGAGAAGCGTTTTCAAGAGATTGCCTAGGCATATCTACTTGTTCATTTCCTGCGCAGGATTTTTTCTGTTTACTTTGAAATCTGGTAGTGACTTTTAGTATATTCGTGTTTATTTGTTTTAATTCTTTTATTGTTATTCGTGACAGTGCGTCCGCAACGAAGTTGTCTTTACCCTTTAGATACTCAACTGTAAAGTCGTATTCTTCTAACTCGAGCCGCATGCGTGTTAGTTTGGAGCTGGGATTGACCATTGAAAATAAATAGGTAAGGGGTCTGTGGTCTGTTTTCACTGTGAAGTGTTTGCCATAAATATATGGTCGAAAATGTGTAATTGCCCAATGAATAGCTGATAGTTCTTGTTCTGTAGTACTTTTATTGCTTTCACCTTTTGTGAATGAGCGTGATGCATATGCTATTGGTAGTTGGAGTCCGTTATGGCTTTGAGTTAAAACCGCTCCACAAGCTTGTTTGCTTGCATCTGTTATTATGCAAAATTCTTTGCTGAAATCTGGGTACTGCAGTAGGGTAGGTTGCATGAGTTTATTTTTCAGATATTCGAATGCGTTTTGGCATTCTGTTGTCCATTCAAAAGTGACATTCTTTTTACATAATCTTGTTATGTGCCGTGAATAGTCAGCGAAGTTTTTATAAAACGTCCATAATAATTGCAAAATGCAACATAACGTCTAGCGCTGTCCGCATCATGTGGGACTGGGTAATTTTTTATGACTTCATATTTCTTGTCATCTGGCAAAATTCCTTTATCTGTGCATTTATGTCCTAGGAAGGTCACTTCATGCATGAAAAATGAGCATTTTTCTGGATGTAGCTTAAGGTTATGTTTCCTGCAGAGTTGAAAAACGTCTGTTAGATTTTTTATCATATGTTTTTCGGAGCAACCAATAACTATTAAATCATCCATATAGAGGAATGCTTGAGAAGGTTCAAGTCCAGAGAATGCAATAGTCATCATTCTTTGAAATGAATTTGGCGCTATTTTTAAACCAAATGGTAGTCGCGTGAAACGATATGAGCCATTGCTCGTTGAAAAAGATGTTATATTTCTTGAACTTTCTTCGAGTTCAATCTGATGAAAACCAGACATTAAGTCAAGGCATGAGAAATATTTTGCTCGACCTAGTTGATCTAAAATATCGTCAATTCTAGGGAGTGGAAATTTATCTGATAGCAGTTTTTTATTGATTTGACGATAGTCTATTACTAATCGCCATTTTTTTGTTTCTGAGCCTGGAAGGGCTTTCTTTGGGACAAGTAGCAGTGGGCTGTTGTATTCAGACACAGATGGTTCGACAATGTTGTCGGAAATCAGTTTCTCGACTTGTTTTTGTATTTCTTCTGTTTGGCTATGCGGGCTTCGATAATTTTTGATATAGACTGGGTCATCATCCTTTAACCTTAGCTTTTGTTTATAAAAGTTGTTTGTTGTAATTGATTCGGTTTCGAGTCCGAATACATCGACATATTCTGTACATAGTTCAGTTAATGTTTCTTTAAAACGAGGGGGAAAGTTTTTTGACAATGCTCTCATAACTTTTTCTTTTCTTTCTTTTGAATTTAATTGGAATATTTCGTAGTCGTGCAATGATTCAATTTGTACCTTGTTTAGGTTGACCATTACCGTTTTATTGGTTGTATTTAAAATTCGGACATATGCATTTTTGCTATTGGTTATCGTATTTGCGATAAAAATTCCATTTTGGATTTCTTGATTTGGAATTAGAATTTGATCATTGTTTGTATTTACTGTTATTTCTCGGACAATTTCGGATCTCGCTGGTAAGATAATGGTATTTGTATCATTCACGTATGATATCGGGATTATAATTTCATGATCTAAATTATTTGGTCGAAGTATGAATCGATCTTGGACTGAGTTTATGTCAAGCATACCATTGTATTTTCTGAAGAAGTCCAGACCAAGAATGCCATCACCTGGTATAGAAAAATTTTGTGATACTAAATGAAAATTGTGTGGTATAATGTATTGGTCTGACTGAATTTCTACGAAGGCTAATCCTTTGGAATTGGTCACACCTTCGCCTATTCCTGATATTTTTGCAATGGTGTTATAATCTATATTGACAAATTGATCTGAGCTCTCTTTGAGAATTGAAATATCTGCACCTGAGTCGATGAGTAAAGTGAGAATTTTTCCTGTTTTTTCATTTGTTACTTTTATAAACACGCTAAGTTCTGGGTTGATCGTATAAACTTTATTTATTGTTGGCGAGTTTCTAAAGGGTTTTGGGGGTTTCCCGAGTCACTTTGTGCAACTCTTACGTTGTTGTTTCTGTTACCATTATTATTATTATTACTTTGATTGCCACGGTTTTGATTCCAATTGTTGGGATTACCGCTGTTGGCGTTGCCATAATAATGGTTAGAGCCTCTATAATTTCCTGAGAAATTTCCACGGCCTCTGTTGTTACCTCTATAATTATTATTTTGGTAACCATTATTGTTTTGTTGGTTATTATTGTGGAAGTAACCCCTTCCTCGGAAGTTACCTCGGAAGTTACTACCTCTGTAATTTTGTCTGTATTGGGTGTATAGTACCGAGCTGGCATTGCCCGTTATTTCTGTACTACAATGTATATATTTGGTAACGGCTTCATTCATTGTTTTGAATGTGCCTGCCTCAAGTATGGTTTTTAATTTACCATGCTCACAATTTCTGATCATTGTTGTTATGGCTTCCTTAGTGCTGAAAGTATCGGCATGTTCTGCCGTTAAGCCTTCATCTATATACGATGATTCCAACAATTTACGCAAGTTTTCGATTTCGTTAGTGAATTGCGTGGCTGTTTTTCCTTTTTGGGAAACGTTAGCCATTTTGGCTTTTACTACATCTGATGATTCGCCAACAATTGTATCCTGAAGTTTTTTGATAATCGCGGCAATTGTTGTTTCATTTTGGACTCTATAAAGAGTTGGGCCTATTAGTTTTGATTTTATTACTTCAACAGCGATTTTTTCATATGGTCCTTTAGTAAGGTTTACCAATTTTACTGCTGTTAAAAATCGTTGTAAATGCAATTTTTTTCCGTCGAATTCCGGAATTGCTTGGGCGATTTCTCGTATATATGCCCTGTCGGCAATTGATGTGGTGTCGGTCATTGTGATTGTTTTTTTGTGTCTATTACAGCTAGAAGTTGAATTGTGCTGGTGTATCTTCTCTATTCGTTTCTATCGCAATGCTGGACTTGTCGTCCATTAATACCGATTTGTCGAATGTTGCTGGAAAATCTAGTGATGTAGGGCAAAACAATTGTAGTTTATGCCTATTTGATATATGTACTAGATTTTCTCTTAGACGTTTGAGAACATCTGACGCTTGTGTCCAATGTAAGGAACTTAATCTGGCTTTATTATCATTAATTATCCTTCGTACTTCATTATATGTGCGAATTAGTATATCAATGTGCTTACTTTTTGTTTCGTTTGAAATGACTGCTCTTTTATTGAGACATTTGAAGGATTTATCAAATTCTACTCTATTTTGTTTGATAAGTTCAACTATTTTATTCCATTCCATATGAATGGTATTATCATGCTAGTTGAGTCTCTGTTAACTTTATTGTTTTCTTAGTAATTGTACTTTAATAACTAGGTTTATTCCTAAATTCATTGTTTTTGTTTTAAAGTTTATCTAGGTCGTTTGCCCTGCTCATATACTTTTTCTTAATACATTTGTTGTGCATTTGGTATACTTTTATACCGATGCTTATGCACATCAATACTACAATAACTATCAATAAAACTGAAATCAATTCTATATGAGGGGATATTACCTCGATTTTGTTTATAACATTTGCGGTAGAATCTACCGTCTTAGTGTCTATTAGACCCATCTTGGGCCAAGATTTAAGTAAAATCAATGGGATGTCCAGTTTTTGGAATTAAACTGAAATGATCGTTTAGGCAATAATTTAAGAACTAATTAGTTTTGTTTTTATTTTAATTTTTTGAAATTATTTCATTTTATTCAAATAAACTTATAAAATTGTTTTTTTTTTTTTTCATTCCTATGTTTAACAATTAAACATTTTTTTTTTTTTTTTTTTTTTTTTTTACTTTTTGCCCAAATGGCTAAAACTCGTATGTATAAGACACACGATCCTAATACACCTCGTAGGTGGAGAGAAAGGTTTTACCGTATTTGACGGTTTACATTTTCCTACCTAATTTTCGCAAAAGCTTTACGGGCTTAAGCTTCTCTAGCGCCACTGTAGCAGCACCAGTTAACAATGTTTTTACAATCATTAATTTCATTTCTTATGTTTAAAAAAATTTCAACTTATTTTAATTAAATTTTATTCGGCTTGATATCTTCCTGCTAGCTGCTGCTGTTGTCCTGAGCCTTTGGTGTAGGCGATGCCGGTGCCGGACTGCACAGGCTGCTGCTGATGTCCGTGGCCTATGAGCTCAGGCGGTGCCGGTGCTGGTCGCACAGGCTTGCACTTTCTTTAGGGTGCATGTGTAGTGGCAGTGGGGTGAATCGAACGGGCCTTTACAATCCGCTGGACATTCCTTCTTCATCTTTGGTAGTGGTTTCTTTTGGGGTTGAGAGTAATTAGTTTTCGTTTTATTTGTGGGTGCTGGTGGTACCAGTGGAGTTGTTGGGTTTTGTTTTTCCTCTTTGAGGAATTGTAGTTCAATATTTAATTTAGCAGCTGTATCCCACGGTGGAGGAACAGTGCCATTTAGGAGTTTTTGTAGGTGGGCAATTCTTTTCTGAATTGTTCTTCTTTTACCACCTTTAGTTTTGGACTTTTTGCCAACACACTGGCAATTCATTTCAAAAATTTTTCCAACAACTCTCACTGTACTCACTCAGATTCTCAGTTTCAAGGTCTCCAGACCCTCGTCAGATTCGCAGATTCCTGGGTCTCCAGACCCTCGTCACGGTCGCCATGTGATATCTTCCAATTCCAATTCCATATATATATATATTGTCCACCTTTATTTGTATAGTTTTGATCCACCCTTATTTCTCATACATTGAAATTGAAAAATATGTTGTTTGGGTGAGGCACCATGTGCACTCTTTTGTGGTCATTTTTATTCTGATTCTTGGTTTGCTTAAGCTTAGCGTACATGGTTATATTCTTACTGGCTAGCGAGAGAGTGTGAGCGTTTGTATGTACTTATATGTATATATATGTATGTACGTGTATGACTCGAACGTACCACGCGCTGGCGGCAAAATGCTAACGCTGCACTTTGTTAGAGTTTGAGTGAGGCATGCTCATATTACACATTTATGTGTTTGGGTTATTGCTCAAGTGCAACAATGTATGTGCATATGTTTATTAAATGATATAAGTGTTTATTTGTATAAATATATATATGTATATAGTTATGTTTGTAGGCTCACTACAAAAAAAAAAAAAAATTTTCTAAAAGGGGGGGGTTCTCTGGGGGGGTTTAGTTTTTTTATCTCTTTCTTTTCTCTTCCGGGGGGAAAAAATGGGACTCGGGGAGATTTTTTAAGGGAAAAAAAACTTTTTTTTGGGGAGAAAAAAAAAAGTCTCTTCTCAGGGATAAGAAAGCGATTCACACAAAAAAATAAACATTTGTGCGCGCTCTGCTACACAACCTGCTGCTGGCTGCTTCTATAGACAACGAATTTAACAAATTTATACTTCTTCTTCTTCTTGATTGGCCCGATGCATGCATCACAACCGTTCGACGGTCTCGGCCGCTGCAATCAATGTCCGCCAGTCGCTTCTGCTCCGTGCGAGCTGGGACCAGTTGGTCACACCAAGCTTGGCAATGTCTGCCCGAACCTGGTCATCCAATCTTAGTCGAGGTCTTCCCCGCCTGCCTCTTCCTCCGTAGTCAGCCGCCTTCGATTAATAAGCTTTCCTTACTGGAGCTTCTTCGTCCATCCTGGTGACATGTCCTAACCAGCGCAGCCGCTGTTGCTTTATGCGCTTGACCAGACAGGTGTCCCCATAGAGCTCATACAGTTCGTCATTATTTCGAATGCGGAAAACATCGCCAACTTTTAAAGGTCCATAAATCCTCCGAAGAATCTTTCGTTCAAACACGCCAATCGCCGCTTCATCCGCTGCTGTCATTGTCCATGCTTCTGCGCCGTATTTCAGGACTGGGATGATTAGCGACATGTATAGGGCTAATTTTGTTCTTCGCTTGAGGTCTCTGCTCTTGAGCTCCCTACTTAGCCCGTAGTAGCATCGGTTTGCGAACGTGATTCTTCTTCGGATTTCCAGACTGATGTTGTTGTCGCTGGTTATCGTCGTTCCGAGGTAAACAAAATTCTCTACAACTTTAAAGTTGTATTTCCCCATTGTAACAGATTGTCCAAGACGCAAGGACTTTTTGTCCGCGGATACAAGGTATTTCGTCTTGTCCTCATTTACCGCTAAACCTATCAGTTCTGACTGCCTCTCAATCTCTGAAAACGAAATGCTTACCGCCCGTTCGTTTTTGCCGATGATGTCGATATCATCGGCATATGCGAGTAGCATTAGATCTTTATAAATAAAGGCGGCCGTTCTGTTGGCATGTGGGCACCGGCGCAGTATATATTCCATCAGTAGATTGAAGAAGTCACACGATAAGGTATCGCCCTGCCTAAAACCTCTCTTGGTATCAAATGGTTCGGAAAGGTTCTTTCCTATTTTGACGGAGCTTTGTGTACTTCTCAACGTTATCATGCAAAGACGAACGTACTTTGCTGGTATACCAAGGGTAGACAAGGCTTCAAAAAACCTTGACCTTATCGGCGTGTCGAAGGCTGATTTATAATCAACAAATAGATGGTGTGTGTTGATGCCTCTCTCATAGGTCTTCTCCAAGATTTGTCGTAATGTAAATATCTGGTCTGTGGTGGATTTACCAGGTCTAAAGCCACACTGATAAGGTCCAATCAGTGTGTTAATAAGCGGCTTAAGACGTTCAAAAATAATGCGCGACAGAACCTTATATGCAATGGGAAGGAGACTGATTCCGCGGTAGTTGGCGCAAACTGCGGGGTCTCCTTTTTTAAAGATTGGGCATAGAACACTTAAATTCCAATCGTCGGCAAAGAAGTTGGTGCATGCTCCTTACCAATTTTTCCCCTCCAGCCTTGAACAATTCAGCGGGCAGCTCATCAGCGCCTGGTGATTTATTGTTCTTTAGCCTTTGTATGGCTAAGCAGACTTCCTGTTGTGTCGGCGGGTCTATCTCTATGTTGTCGATTGGTGGCATCGCTACTTCTCTAGAGGCGGCATCATGTTCGTTATCGCCTCCCAGTAGGTTGGAGAAGTAGCTTCTCCATTTGTTAAGCGCCACTTGCGGATCGGTGACCAGATTCCCGTGTTCGTCCCGTGTGTGCCAGAGCATGAGGCATGTGCCACACTGAGCCGCGTGCGTACCTTGGCTGCAACCAGGCAGTGATCCGAGTCTATGTTGGCTCCTCGAATCGCACGCACGTCTAGAACACTCGATGAGTGCCTTCCGTCGATCACAACGTGATCAATCTGATTTCGTGTTCGTTGATCAGGGGACTTCCAGGTCGCCTTATAGATGTCGAGGTGTTCACATCTCGTACTACTTATGACCATGTTCTGGCCTGCAGCAAAGTCTATTAGCCTCTATCCGTTACCGGAGGTTGTTTCATGAAGGCTAAATCGTCCGACTGTCGAACCAAAGACTCCTTCTCTCCCGATTTTCGCGTTAAAATCGCCTAGCACGATCTTTATGTCGTGATCGGGGCAGCGCTCGTATAGTTGTTCCAGGCGCTCATAGAATTCGTCTTTTGTCGAGGTGTCCTTGTCTTCTGTTGGCGCGTGTGCACAGATAAGACTAATATTAAAATATTTTGCCTTAAGTCTGAGCGCGGCAAGCCGCTCGTCAACTGGTGTAAAGCTGATGACTGAGTGGCGTAGTCTATCACTCACTGCAAAGCCGCACCCAAACTCGTGCTTGGAAACATGCCCGCTGTAGAATATCTCCTAGGGGGGTGGTGATTTCGGTTTTTTCTTCTCTTTTGGTAGCGTTATTATCTTGCTCCCATATCCAATCCATCGCATTTTTTGCAGTGCAGTAACGTCCGATGAGTATTCCTTGAGGACTTTCACCAAGTCGATATCACCGTTGAGGGTGCGGACATTCCAGGTGCATATCCTCAAATCGTGGTCCTTAAAACGTTTGCGTGAGTTGTCGTCAGAGGAGGTCCGTATCCGAGGCATTGTAGTCGCAGTTTTCATTGGTGGAGATTTTTTTACGGTGGTGGGTACCAAACCCGACGCACTAACCCTATATATTATACCCTGTAGGGAAGGGCGGGTCGCCGCTCACGTTAGCCAGCAGCGTTGCGGATGCATTGCTCTGTTACCGGTGGTCACAACGAGGAGGTATGAGTCGACTTGAGACGCAGTAAACCAGAATCACGCTGGGTTCGCCAAGTTGAACCGATCAGCAGCTTTACCTGACCACATACGCCCCCATTACTTATAACTTAACATTACTTATACAGGGTTGCCCATATTCGACGGACCCATCTGGCAACGCCATAACTTTTGACAGAGATGTCAGATCGCTTAATGACATACCGCGTTTGAAGCGTCAGTCCAAGCAGATTTTTACCATGGAACAATACACGCCACGCGAGCGCTCTGAAATAGTTGAAATTTACATTCAACAGAACAAGTCAATTGTGAAAACTCAACGTGCTTTTAAAAAATTAAAAAATGTGATCGAAATGTGTGAAATGGGACCGTAAATAAGCAAAATTGCCGTATTTACGCCACTGAAAATCCTCAGGAGATTCAAGAAGTGCCTCTTCATGACGAAAAAGTCACAGTTTGGTGCGGCGTTAGTGCGAAAACGGTCATTGGGCCGTTTTTCTTCCAAAATGAAAATGGCCATGCTGTTACCATCAACCAGGAGCGTTATCGCGACATGATGACCAATTTTGTGATGCCAATTATTCGTCGAAAGCGTATGGGCAGTTCTGGTTTCAACAAGACGGCGCTCCACCGCACACAAGTCGCATAACAATCGATTTTCTGAAGAAATTGTTTCCGGGCCGTTTGATGTCGAAAAGTGGTGATTTGGACTGGCCACCGCGTTCGCCCGATTTGACGCCGCCTGACTTCTTCTTGTGGGGATATTTGAAGTCAAAGGTTTACGTTAACAAGCCAAGGACCGTAGAAGAGCTCAAGGACAACATTCGTGATGAAATAGCCGCTATTCCGGCCGAAATGTTGGCGAAATCGATGGAAAATGCTGCAAAAAGGGCACAATACGCCATCAACGCCAGAGGCGGCCATTTGAGAGATATCATATTCAAAAATTTATGTAAACAAATCTACTTGGAACAAATTAAATGATTAAGATTGCCAACCGCCAAATTTTTATTTATTTCTTTGATTTTTAAAAAAAAAACATGGGTCCGTCAAATATGGGCAACCCTGTACTTAATTACATGAAAAACTTTTACTTACTCTGAGGCGAACTGGAACTCGGTTCCCTTGGACTGAAATCACGATGGGACTGACGTTTTAGACGACTGTGCCACGCTGTGCGTCTAAGACGAGGCAACTAGAGGGTTATTTGTATTGAATCTATTTGAAAGCATTCACCCCTTAATGCATGATTGTAATTCTGAAGTTATTATTTATCAATCTGTCCATATATATAGGGCAATAGAAATTGATGCCACATATCGCCAATTTATCCCTTTTATGTTAAAAATGCGAAAGCTTGTGTGTTTTGTTTTTGTAAATCGCCAAACTATCATCAGACTCTCATCTCATACTATCGCCAAACTCACTTTTTGACGAGGGAGATAACCCGACAAAATGTTTGCAGGGTCATTTAACATACTCTGAGAGTATCGCTCACTACATTTGGGGACTCACCCGGTGCTGAACAATTGACAAAAGTGAAAGTTGGCTTTATTGGTGCTGAACATTTAACAAAAGTAAGAGTTCTCGTCCCTTGCTGAAAATCAGCCAAAGTTGTCAGAGGAGCACCCTCTCTGCGCTTAGGGGCTTATAGGTGTGGACATAACCTTGAAGTCGATGCAGCAAAAGGCAGTCAGATAGTACGTTTATGCTATGCTCATTTTGCAAAATCACTTCATGAAATGGGTCCGAAAGTGCGTGCATAAGCACCATTTCATGATTTCGACTTACACACGAAAGTTGACTCTGAATTCGACGTCAATTCATGAAATGCTGTGGCGTAGCCAACTGAAATTGCGCAGATACTACCAGATCCTTTTTTCTCAATGTCTGGTAACATTGTGCCTTAGCAAACAGTTGTTCATAAATTTTAGCCAATTGTTTGCGCACATAATAAAAAGTTTCAAGAACATAAATTTCCATAAATATGGATTTTCAGAGCAAGCGATTGTTTTGGGCGGACGATAAAGTGGCCAAATTACTCGGCTTAGTAAAGGAAAACAACATATTAAGAAAGCTTGAAGTAAAACTAAAAGAAACAACGCCACATACAAAACTCTTTTCGACAATTTAAAGACTAAAAATATGTTTAAATCTAGCGAGCAAGTAAAAACTAAGCTTCGGTTGCTTAAAAAAAAATTCTGGAAGGGAGAACTGCACCCACTTTAACGAAATGAATGAGCTATTTGGGACGCGTCCTGTATCAGCGGCTGTTGGTGTCGACACATCTGTTGACGATTTTGACTCCAATTTTCAAAATGTAAAGGATGAAACGTCTACGGAGTCCGATGCATTTGTCAACGCCGAAATATCTGCAAATGACGCAGTTCCTGTTGCTGAGATTCAACATTTTTAAACATTTTAGCCGCTCAAATGGCAGCTGGATAATACTGCATGAGCAGAAGGCTGCATTTCGCCTGGAATGCTCGTCTGGCTTGCACCAACGACATCATTTGCTTATGCCTCCACTGTAGAACATCCCGCATTAGTTGTCGTGTACGTTGTTCCCTTTTAATCAAAAATAATTTAATGTTCTCCTTTGCAATCGAATTCAATTGGCCTTTGTTTACAATTGAACAGCTGATTTTCGCTTTTATGTGCTACCACCCTGTTAAAATCTAGAGGCGCATCCAACTTAAATTTGCGTTGGTGCTGCCACATCTGCCAAAAAGTTGGTCATTTTGTGAATTTGCAAAATCTGCATAAACAGGAACAAATTTGATTTTGCAAATTGAAGAAAGCGTGAATTTCATAGCATAAACGTTGTAAGAAACAGCCACGTCGAAAATTTCAAGAGGTGATGAATCAAAGAATTTGTGAAAAAAGGCGCTGAATGTGTATGTGTGTGTGCACTGGATACACATCAGAAGGGCCGATTCGGGATGCACACAACACTCAAAGCCTCAGTGTTTTTGGCATTTGCTGCTGATTTCGGACTTTGCTATGAGCTTGCCTTTGGGATTCCCAAGCATTCATAGCAATTCCAACACACTAAGGACAGGCGCAGACAGCTGAAGATTGAATTGGTATTCATATAATAGCGTTATACTGTCAACCAGCCTCCTTTGTAGTGTTGTGCGTGTCTTGTTTTAGAAAAGTTGTGGACAATATCCATAACTTAATGACCTAGAACATGCCTAAAAATGTTCTACGATTTTCAATCAAAAAGGTCACTAAAACAATCACTTTGTATTGAGGAAATATGTTGAGTATAAGGAGGAGTTGCTGTCGTCGGACAGACGACAAAGATCAGGATGACCGAATGTAAAGTGGAGATGTTCTGACGAGCTGGCAACACTGGTAGTGGTTCATGAGCAGTGGTTCCTTTATATGAGTCAACGGAGTCGAGCTATTATATAAGTTTTAGAGTAGAAGTCGTCGAGTTGTACCGAGAAGTCGCAGTTGTTAAGTTGTCCAAGTCAGCCGTAATAGTTGCCATTGTTGTTAAGTTGTCCATATCCGAGTACATTAAAGTCGTTAAGTTGTTGTACGTCGGGTTTAAAGTCGATCAGTTGTTCAGTCGTCAAGTTGTTCAAATGCTGCCGTGGATTCTTGCTGCTGTTTAAAATATATTCGCAAGCTCATGTCGCGTCAAACATTCCTTTTATTATAATCACAATTATATGTAATCAACTATATACTCATTAAACACTCATTAAACATACTCTGAGAGTATCACTCTCTACTAGAGAGCTGCACGAGTGATTCCGGCATCGTATGATTACAGGTAAAAAGTACTCACTTTTGAGTACAACGATGCGGAGTGGGTAATCAAGTAATCGTTTGTATGATTACGAGTATTTTTCATTACTACTCGTGAGTATTTTCCGAATAATACTCGTAGCATCGTCTTGTAGAGAGTCTCTACATACAGCATACATTATTAGGAAATTGGTACTAGACTTTAGGCTTACCAGAGCCTAAAACTTTTTGTCTAAATTTGTACGATATAGTCCACGTTTGAGCTGTTTAGGTAAAAAAATACCGAAATTGTTCAATTATAGTCCATTTTTGTGTTTAAGGCTTTCCGTTTCCGAAAATCTAGGATAAACATTTTTCTGAGTGCAATAGGAATAGTAATAAATTGTACTTTGGTGTTACACTACTCCATACTACAAGGCGAACGATCTGGTATTTGGGGACGACCCGGGCAGCCAGGTGTATTAACCGAAGTAGCACTGGATAAGTGTATGGTGATCGACAGACGGTTCAAAACCAAGTCGATAAAAACTCGTCTACTTTATTTTTAATTGAATAATGTTAAATTAAAAGCAATATGTTGTAATAGGGCATTCTAAGCAAAAAAATAAAGGCACCACTACTACTTAGCATAGCGCTTTTGACGATCTCTATAGTATGTGGACATCATCCTTTAACAAATTCCGTTCTACCAAACGTGATGCTAAAATTTCCAATTTTTTTTTGGAAGATCTAGATCTCTTATTAGATCGTTTAGTCCACTTTGGCAGAAAGGATTTCGCTCTTTTGCGTATTTTTGACAGTTTTCTAAGTCATCGGCTAATTCAGATGAGCCATGCTGTTCATTTACCTAGGAGCCGGACCAAAATCGTTGTACAACGGATCAACTAGTTTGTGTGCTGAACTCTAAAAGCTTTTCAATAAGTTCAAAAACTGTGCACACAAACTGGGGAGCAAAACGGACTAAAGACATTTTTAATACCACTTGAAAGGTAAAACTGAAATTGCTTATTTTTTTAGATAAATAATACTAAATAAATAAACTTCCACAATTTCCAACAGAGTTCGATGTATGAACACTTTTTGAATTTGTTTTACATTTACATCATCCAAAACGGTTTTACGGTTTTTTTCAAATTTTCGATAAAAATGAAACAAAATTCTCGATATCTTTGTAATTAGCAGCTACACCATAAGTTTGGCAATAAAATTATGGATAAACGATCGAAAGATAGTTTTATTAGCTTTAATTTGGTGAACAAAACTTGTTCATAAGTTATTTCATAATTGAGATATTAAAAATTAAGTGAGAGGTCCTTTTCAAAAATACGAAAACGGTAATTTGGGATTATCTCGAAATCTGTTCTACTGAGAAATTTTTAAGCTCCATATTTGCATTCAGCGCGTGATTTTACATAAGGAATGACGTCAAATTGTAGAGGATGAAATATCGTGTTAAATTGTGTAATTTACTAATGGAATTCTATTGGTATTTTTCGGCCCTGAGAGTACCAAGAGTCGTGGTAGAGTGGACTACACATTCGCTTACAAACGTGGAGGCCGAGGATCAAGTCCTCGTAGGAGCGCAGTGTTATATATTTTTATACTTTGTACCGAAGGTACAGATAGTATATTAAGTTTGTGCAAAAGTATGTAACATGGAGAAGGAATAATTTCCGACCCTATAAAGTATATATATTCTTGATCAGCATCAACAGCCGAGTCGATATAGCCATGTCCGTCTGTCCGTCCGTCTGTCCGTCCGTATGAACAAACAGATCTCAGAGATGGTAAGAGATAGAGGTTTGACATGTATGGGACAAATGCTTCTTATACTTGCAGGCAGATCAAGTTTTTTTTCAATTTTTGCCACGTCCCCTCCCGCCCCCGCAATTTCGAAAAAACGTCATATCTCCCACAGTTTTGTAGATAGATGATTCGTACCTTCTAGAGATAGTTAGTCATTAGTAATATCTATCTATTTGCCGAAATGATAAAGATCGGATGAGCGGTTCTCAAGTTATGAGAAAAAAAGTGTAATAAAGACGCCTCCCACGCACACGCAAGCAATACCGCATTGCATGCATCAAAGAGAGAGAGAGAGAGAGAAAGAGAGAGAAAAAAACTTAGAGATGAGCACAGTGGCAGCGACGCATTCAGCATATACCCCGGGTACAGAGTATGTTATAGTCGGGCTTGACCGACTTTCTCACTTGTTTTTTAATGATTTTTTTTTGTTTTTATTTAATGCTTTTTCAACATTGTCTATATTTTGTACAATTTTTAAATCGTTATTTTTCGTCAATAACGCCAAAATAAACAATGAGTACGGTCGGGAAAATTCATTCCTATATATGTATGCTTGAAATCTTCCCGACATTTTTTTTCTGTGTTGTTTTGAAAATAGTCTTAGTGAGAAAAACTTTCTTGTTTTTAAGGCTATCGCTGCCAAAAATGTTATTCATCAATATTATATGCTACCACACAATTCTGCCAAGTTTGATCCAAATCGGATGACTATAGCAAATAGCTGCCCTAGGAACGATCGGTCGAAAAAGTAGTCCTAGTGATAATAATATTAATATTAATATATTATTTTTATACTCTGTACCAGAGGTATCTAGAGTATATTAAGTTTGTGCAAAAGTATCTAACAGGGAGAAAGAATAATTTCCGACCCTATAAAGAATATATATTCTTGATCAGCATCAACAGCCTAGTCGATTTAGCCATGTTCGTCTGTCTGTATGTATGAACAAACAGATCTTAGAGATGGAAAGAGATAGAGCTTTGACATGTATGGGACATAAACATCTTATACTTGCAGGCAGATGAAGATTATTTTCAACTTTTGCCACGCCTCCTCCCGCCCCACAATTTAGAAAAAAGTCATATTTTCCACAGTTTTGTAGATAGATGGCTTGGACTTTCTACAGATAGTTAGTAATTAGCATTATAAATAGGCCCTAAGTCGAGGCCTCCACAGAAGGCCTATAAGCCTGACGCTTTACTTATCGCCAAAACTGGAAGCATGACATATAGTGACATACTAAAAACAATGAAATCTGATCCCGCTTTAAAAGATCTAGGACTGCCAAGGGAGAACTGTTAATCGAACTTGACCGCAAGAAGGAGCAGCACTATGAAGCATTTAAAACCGAAATGGCAAAAGTACTTGGCGAAAAAGCCACTATTCGTACGCTATCTAAGGAGACGCTAATCGGGATAAGAGATCTGGACGAAGCGACGACCAAGGAGGAGATCATCGAGGCAGTCCGCATGGTGACCAATGATGACGAGGAGATAAGTGAGGACTGCATTAAATCGCTGAGGGAGGCGTACTACAATACCCAGACAGCAGTACTAAAAATCATGGAGCCAAAAGCCAAGAAATTACTGGAGAAAGGCAAAATCAAAATAGGGTGGGTCAGCTGCCGCATACGTGAAAAAGTGTCCTCCACTAGATGCTACAGATGCCTAGGATTCGGCCACCTTTCTAGATCGTGCAACAGCGAGATCGACCGATCAGACTGCTGTCTGAAATGCGGGAAGCCCAGAAACAAGGCAAAGGACTGCAAGGCGGAGCCCGAATGTTTTCTTTGCATGGCAGGAAAGAAGGAGACCGTCAAACACTATCCGGGAAGTAAGCATTGTTCAATGCGCTCTGGAGGATACACTTAAGCATGAAGGTACTCCAGCTGAACCTTAATCACTGAGCGGCCGCCCAGGATCTTCTTCACCAAACGGTCCTGGAAGAGGCAATCGATGTAGCTCTAATAAGTGAACCCTACAAAAACAAAGAGGAAGCCCTTTGGGTAAAAAGCGAGCGGAAAAGCTGCGGTCTGGTGGTGTGGCAAGGGCTGGCTACGTACCCATCCCCAAGAAGAGGTAAGAACCATGCACTGCGCTTGCGCCAAAATTGGAGGAATATATTTTTTTAGCTGCTACCTCCCACCAAGCTTGACAGCAAGAGTTCGAAACGGGAATGGACGAAATAGTAGAAGTAGCCCGAGGGAAGCACACAATCATTGTGGCAGGAGACTTTAATGCATGGGCGGTTGAATGGAGATGCCCATACACAAATGCAAGAGGATGTGCACTGCTAGAGTCCATAGCTACCCTAGATGTGGTACTGCTAAATGATGGAAGGGATAACACCTTTAATAGAGCGAACACGGTGTCCAAGATCGACCTGACTTACATAAGCGGAAGCCTAGCTGCGTCTTCTAGCTGGAAAGTTAGCGAGGTAATCACGCTGAGCGATCACCAAGCGATAATCGCTGAAGTGAAACTAGCAAGCCAAGCCGTCAGAACCCTCAGGAGGGGCGGATGCAAACAGGAAACGTTGGACCAAGAGACTTGCTTACTCTTCCTGGAGGAACAAAGCTACGCGCAGCCGACCACAGCTGAACATCTGACAGAGGTCTTAGTACGAGCATGTGATGCGTCAATGCAAAGAAGAAAGCTCGGGTGCGGAAACAGAAGAGCAGCCTATTGGTGGTCCAAAGAAATCGCAAGTATCTGAAGAAACTGCCTGAGAACTAGAAGAGTGGCACAGTGATCCAGAGGTACAGATTCGTTTACAGAAAAAGAAGCACTTCACAAAACTGCCTGCCAGCAGCTTAAAAAGACCATTGCAGAAATAGACGGAAACCATTGGGGATCAGCCTATAAACTGGTCATGAAGAAGATGAAGAAATGTTCCATGCCTACATGTCCCATACTAGTCAAAAGAATTGTTGAATAGCTGTTCCCAGAACAAGCAACGATTATTTGGCAGAGCGAACTCCGGCCTCAAGACAACACCGTTTTGGCCATTACCGAAAAAGAGCTCCACGAGGTAGCAAAAACTATATAAAAACGAAACGTCCCCGGGACCAGATGCCATCCCAAACAAGGTACTCAAAATGGCTATTCGGGATTATACCACGGTAGTCAGTCAGCTTTATACGAATTGCTTGCTAGAAGGAAAATACCCTGATCAGTGGAAAAAACATCGCCTCGTTCTTTTACCCAAGCCAGTTAAGAAAGCTGGCGACCCGACAGCGTACAGGCCACTGTGCATGCTGGATACGGCCGGGAAAGTACTGGAAAGGCTGATCGCTAACAGACTCGAGACAACAATTGAAAGTAGCGGAGGTCTGGCAGCCAGACAGTACGGATTCAGGAAGGCCAGATCAACTATTAGTGCCATCGAGCATGTCGCATCAATTGCTGAGAAAGCCATCAAGGGCACAAGATGGCACCGAGGAACGAAAGAGCCTAGTGGTAACGCTAGACGTACAAAACGCCTTCAATTCGGTAAAATTCGATGTACCTAGCTATTTGTTGGAAATCACAAAAAGCTACTTTTCCAACAGAGTGCTGGAGTATGACACAGAGTCCGGACCAAAGCAGAAGCAGATCACAGGAGGAGTCCCTTAAGGATCGGTACTTGGCCCACTATTGTGGAATGTGGCCTACGACGATGTCCTCCGAATCCAGCTGCCAAATGGATGCACCTCTGTAGGATTTGCAGATGATGTGGCACTGATAGTGGTGGCAAATCACATGAGCGAAGTCCAACGAGCAGCTAACGATGCTATTAGTATAGGGTAAGAGTGGATGACCCAAAATGGACACCAACTCACCGAACACAAGACGGAAGTCGTACTCATTAGTAGCAGGAAGGCAGTCGAAACTACCAGCATAGTGGTCGGAAGTGCCACAATACACTCCAGTTCATACCTCAAATACTTGGGAGTAATGCTAGACAGACGGCTCACATATAGCGCGCACTTGCGTTATGCAAGCAAAAAGGCTGCTACTGCGAGCGTGGCGTTAGCGCGCATCATGGCTAACACCCACGGACCCAAGAAGAGTACGAGAAGGCTTCTTGTTAGTGTGATCACTTCGATCCTCCTTTACGCAGCACCAGTGTGGGCAGGTGCCATGACTACACAGTCCTACAGAGCAGAAGCAGAATCAGCCTACCGTCTATGCGCGCTGAGAGTGGCTTCTGCATACCGCACGGTATCCCAGGCGGCAGCACTTGTGGTAGCGGGCATGATCCTCATCGATCTAATGGCGAACGAGAGGAAAGTCTTGGCGGAGACTGGAAGGTATCAAAATCGGGAAGCGCAAAGATCAGCAGCAATCGAGCTTTGGCAGGAAAGGTGGAATGGAAGTACAAACAGACGTTGCACGCGACGCCTAATCCCGAACATAGCCGCTTGGCTAAACAGACGACATGGACAGTTAAACTTCTATCTGACGCAACTGCTGACAAGACATGGGTGCTTCAAATACTACCTCTGGAGGTTTAAGCACGAGGACGACCCAACCTGTACCGACTGTCGGGGGGTCACACAAGACGCACAACATATATTTTTTGTCTGTCCGACATTTAATCGAGAAAGAACGAGCTTAGCATGAGGGTGGGGAGGACACCAGCCGCTTGTAACCTAGTGAGCATCATGCTTGACTCGAAATAGAATTGGTCTGCGGTAAGCACCATGGCCACAATAGTTTACCAAAAACTGCGTCGCGCCGATGATGAGCGCAATTCTATACATAGGAGAGAATCCTAGGTGAGCCTAAGGGCATTCCCCTCGGCATGTTATACCTAAAGGCAGTCCCGCCGGGAAACGGGTTAGGTGGCGGTAGTTTAGTGCGGTTTGAGTCCCACACTTCGAGCGCAGTCCAGCGATCGAGTTGGTTTTCGATGCTTCTATCGTCCTTACAAAAAAAAAAAAAGTATTATAAATATATTCGAATTGCCGAAGAAATGATAAAGACCGGATGAGCGGTTCTCAAGTTATGAGCAAATACGACCAGTGACCAGATAACCTTTCTCAATTGTGGTGAGCTGTTTTAACAGATATACAAATTTACTATTTCATTCATAGTAAATGAAATAGTAGTTTACGGTTATTTTCAATTTTTATACACTTGAAAAGTGTATTTGCCCAGAAGTTTGCAACGCATAGAAGGAATCATCTCCGACCACAAAAAGTATATATATTCTTGATTAGCATGACGAGCTGAGTCGATTAAGCTTTGTCCGTCCGTCTGTCTGTTTCTACGCGAACTAGTCCTTCAGTTTTGGAGCTATCGAGCTGAAACTTTGCACAGTCTTCTTTTTACTGCACGCTGCTAATATGTCGGAACCGACCGGATCGGATGACTACTTCTTGTAGCTGCCATACAAATGTTCGTTCGGAAAATGGTTTTTTGTAAGATAAACTGTTTTGTTCTCAATATTACTGCTCTCAAACACGGTCATGGTAAATATGTAATGTTTTTAAGCTGATCTGCGAAGTTTGGTCGAAGTCGCTAATTGTTGAGACAAGCTATTTCAAGTGTATCAAAACTTCGGTACAGACGAAGTTAGCTTTGCCTTTCTCGTTTTAATATTCCTTTAGAATATAGAAAAAATATCAATATATAAAGGCTCTCGTATTCCATAAGATTCTTACCTCCTTGCTCATCCAACATAACAATGCTTCGCATTCCAACTTCCGCACTCTAAAATACACGTGCATTTGAAAATTATTAGCATATTCCGACAATCACATAAAAAATATTCTTTAAACTTGATCATTATTTATATACAATTTATATATCGCTCACTTTCTTTAAGACTGGCATAGCTCAAAATAATCAATTTAAAAAAAACGCGCTTAAAGCTCTCAATGGATTTTACCCAGAAAAAATTATTCTTTGAGTTTCGAGTTAGCCTAGTAAAATATTATAAATTTAAAATGCTTTTTTAATAAAATTTTAAAATTTGATGTATTACCAGGAACCGTAAATAATGTTTAGTTTATATTTTTGAATATAAAAAATCATATACTTAGAACAGTTGTACAAATAAAAGAATTATACCAGTATGGTTTTATTTTCATCTAAAATGAATGTCTGCAATGATTTTTGACTAATAATATATATATATATTTTTTTTGTACATATTCCTCAGTAATAATAATTGCATTTTGAGTTTAACTAAACAACTCGGGCCTTAATGATTATAGTCTGAGTGAAAAAAGAATACTCAATACATAATGATTATTTTGTGATTTATATTTTTTGCTCAAAAATATTACTCAAGATGCTATTACGACCATTTAAGAAAGAACTGAGACAATATAAACATATAATCTTAGAAAGTGAACCAAGGCGAAATTATAAAACCAAAATTTGATTAAAACTCATCCTTTAGAAGCGATATTGGTTTACAATGTGGCAGTGGCGATCTGACACCGGATTCCAATAGATGTCGACGAAATAAAACGAAAATAATTTTTAACAATTTTTCTAATTTTTGCATAGTTTTCTAGATATCAGCCCACAAAATTAAAAAATTTCATATGTCATTTTTGGCAGGGAAATCAATTTTCAGGCCAACTAAAAAGATACAATAAAAAAATTATTGGATTAACTTTAAAATACGAAGCTTCTGCAAAGACACCAATTTAAGGGCTGAAAAAGATATTTCGACGCTCACTGGGTTGCAGAAGCAGAGTGCACAACTTTGCCAGCTATTATAAATATGGGTAGTAAAACTATTTTTCCTTCCAATATTTCATAATCGGGGGTGCCACAGAAACCTCTTCCAACCAAATTCCAACCGAATTCCAATTCTTAGGTGCCACAGAAATTTCATTTGGTTGGTTTCAAACCTCTAATGTTTTGTTTGGAGATTTTGCCAAGCTCTTTTCTCACTAGCGCCTTTTGTCGATGTGGCGCCCACTACATGACACCTAGCGGATTAAGGGATGGAAACTAATACCTCATGTTTGGCGCCAACAAATATTAAGTTTTTTATTGGTGGAGAATTCGACTTTAAATTTAATTATTATTTAAAAATGCATCATAAAACATATAACACAATCCAAAAAATTTTAGTTAATCATTAAATTAACCCACATCTAAAACAAGAAAATTTTTTGGCTAGAGATTCAGCCCTGTTTTTAGAGATGGAACATCAATTGGAACATCTGGTGCCCCAACTAGATTTTCTAATAAGAAAATTAAATCTCTAGAAGTTCTGTGGCACCAACGAATTTTTCGAGAGATTTACAAACCAACCGTCAGCAAAATCTCTAGAGATTTCTGTGGCACCTCCGATTATGGAATATTGGAAGGATAAATAGTTTTACTACCCATATTTATACTGGCTGGCCAAAGTAGTGGACTCTGCTCCTGCAACCCAGTGAGCGTCGAAAGATCTTTTTCAGCCCTTAAATTGGTGTCATTGCAGAAGCTTCTTTTTATAAATTTAATTCAATAATTTTTTTATTGTGTCTTTTTAGTTCGCCTGAAAATTGTTTATCTTGCCAAAAATGACATGTGAAATTTTTTACTTTTGTGGGCGGATTTCTTGAAAACTATGAAAAATTAGAAAAATTGGTAGAAAATATTTTCGTTTTATCTCGTCGACATCTAGTGAAATCCGGTGTCAGATCGCACCTGCACATTGTAAACCCATATCGCTTCTAAAGGATGAGTTTTTTTAAATCAAATTTTGGTTTTATCAGTTCGCCTTGGTTCACTTTCTGAGAATATTCATTTATTTAGTCTTAGTTCCTTCCTAATTTTTTAGTAACTTCTTAAAATTTAAAACACACAAAATAATCATTATGTTTTGAGTATTATTTTTTTACTCAGACAATAATCATTAAGGCCCCAATTTTTTAGTAAAACTCAAAAATAAGCATTATGAAATGCGCCAAATAGTAAAAATTAATAAATAATCATTAAGTTGGGATTTTTAAAATAGCACTTATATTGATACGGTTCCAGGTTTTAACTGAAAGCTGAAGTGTGTTTGCACAATGTCGACTGCAGGACAACTGAGTTATGACGCTCTTGCATTAACATGAAAATGAAAATGATGATAAAAAATATTGCGGCATATTCTCATCTCTCATGGAAAGTACAGGGTTGCCCATATTCGACGGACCCATCTGGCAACGCCATAACTTTTGACAGAGATGTCAGATCGCTTAATGACATACCGCGTTTGAAGCGTCAGTCCAAACAGATTTTTACCATGGAACAATACACGCCACGCGAGCGCTCTGAAATAGTTGAAATTTACATTCAACAGAACAAGTCAATTGTGAAAACTCAACGTGCTTTTAAAAAATTAAAAAATGTGACCGAAATGTGTGAAATGGGACCGTAAATAAGCAAAATTGCCGTATTTACGCCACTGAAAATCCTCAGGAGATTCAAGAAGTGCCTCTTCATGACGAAAAAGTCACAGTTTGGTGCGGCGTTAGTGCGAAAACGGTCATTGGGCCGTTTTTCTTCCAAAATGAAAATGGTCATGCTCTTACCATCAACCAGGAGCGTTATCGTGACATGATGACCAATTTTGTGATGCCAATTATTCGTCGAAAGCGTATGAGGCAGTTCTGGTTTCAACAAGACGGCGCTCCACCGCACACAAGTCGCATAACAATCGATTTTCTGAAGAAATTGTTTCCGGGCCGTTTGATGTCGAAAAGTGGTGATTTGGACTGGCCACCGCGTTCGCCCGATTTGACGCCGCCTGACTTCTTCTTGTGGGGATATTTGAAGTCAAAGGTTTACGTTAACAAGCCAAGGACCGTAGAAGAGCTCAAGGACAACATTCGTGAAGAAATAGCCGCTATTCCGGCCGAAATGTTGGCGAAATCGATTGAAAATGCTGCAAAAAGGGCACAATACGCCATCAACGCCAGAGGCGGCCATTTGAGAGATATCATATTCAAAAATTGATGTAAACAAATCTACTTGGAACAAATTAAATGATTAAGATTGCCAACCGTCAAATTTTTATTTTTTTCTTTGATTTTTTAAAAAAAAAACATGGGTCCGTCGAATATGGGCAACCCTGTATAAGAAAATATTTTCACAAAATGGTACACAATACAGCGAATATTTCTGGATCATTAATTCAAAAATATAATTTTTTTTAGTTATGCCAGTCTTCAAAATAGTGAACGATATATGTATATATTATTATATATTATAATATATAATATAGAATATAATATAAAATTTATATATATATATATAAATATATATATATATAGAATTGCCAGAGTTAATTCTATATTCGGCTTGCCGAAGATTCTTATGCCACTGCTGACCTAGGTCTATTAAAATGTTTCCGAAAATATGTATGTACGTCTGAGAAGGGTATTTCAAGCAGAGTTGTAATTTTTTTTCGTTTCTTTGGCGTCCCAGAAATCTTTAGAGATTTTTGTGTAAGTTCTTGCTTTTCAAATTAAAACTATTTGCTATTATATGTGTGTGGATTTACTTAAATATTCGTTTTTACTATTTTATTTATTTACTTATTTACAAAGTCTGCAAAGTGCCAACCACTTCCCACCCAAATCCCAACCACTTTTCGCCCACATCCCATCCATATCCCACCCTGCTCAACAAAGGAACTGCCATACTAAAAACCCAGAAAACACCAAAGCCCTTTGGAGGTTTCTTTGTGGCAGTCCATACTTTCCACAAGAGGCCTCAAATAAATTCCGCAAAAATAATTTGCGTATATTCTGTGTTTTTTTATCGATAGCTCAGGAAAGATAGCATTTTTATTAATTTCAAGAGGTATCGCACATTGTCGAAGCACAAATATGCGTAATCGTGTGAAACTTAAAATCATTTTCCCATCGAGTATTAAGCGCAATATTCAAAACAAATGCAAAACACCACAGAGAGTCCTCCACCACCAAAAATGTTCCAGGACCGAACTGGAAGCAAAAGTCACACTCACACTTGCCTTATTTTACACCACACACAATGGGGCAGCTCAGATATAAATGAGCGCGGTGAATCACTGTACAACTACCTATTACAGACACATTTGCATATTGCTAATAAAGAGAATGACCCCACCTTTATTATTAAAAATAGAAGAGAGGTTTTAGATATAACCCTCATCTCCTAATACCTATGTGACCAATTGATCTCATGGAAGGTGCTTCCAGAGCACTCCTCTGATCATCGATACAAAAAGGTCGTACTAACAAATAAGTGTCCACCAACCATAGGGATACAGAACCCAAAAAGACCAATTGGGAAGTACACAACAAACTTCTCTCTAAAAAGCTTGGATCGTCCCCACCATACACACCAAGTACGGAAAAACAGATAGCTGAGCTCGTCGATACGCTTACCCTCGCGTGTACGGGCTCTTTCAATAGGGCCTGTCCCCCTAGACAAATAAAATAAACCTTAAAATTACCTCGGTAGTCTGCACAGCTGGATAAGCTCCGAAAGGAATGTCGTCATACATTTAGCGTAGCCAAATCTAACGACCAAACAACAGCTTGGGAGTTATATTTATAAACAAAAGCTAGGTACTTATAAGAAAGCTACCAGGAGGGCAAAACGATCTTCCTGGACCCATTACTGAAGTAATATTGAATCTAATTCTGATGCATCACGGCCCAGAAAGATCCTGGCTAGCTCACCAACCTCGCCAGGACTATTAAAAAAAAACAGATGGAACCTGGACTGAATCGAGCGAAGAATCACTAATTCTTCTGCTAAGCACTCACTTCCCTAAATGCTCCCTTAACATAATACCTAAGGTTGGGCCATCCGACCTTTCCATGCAATACGACAAAACCGTTGTCAAGGAGACCAGAATTATATGGGCTATCGATTCGTTCGAACCATTTAAGTCGCCAGGTCTTGATAACATATCGCTCACTTACTTCAATACTGGCATAACTCAAAATAATCCAGTTTGAGAATAACACGTTTAAAGTTCTCAATGGATTTAACCCAGAAAAAATGGATCTCTTAAATTCGAGTTAACTAATTAAAATATTTTAAATTTAGAATGCTTATTGATAAAACATAAAAACAATATCAATATCGACTGCAGGACAACTGAGATATGACGTTATTGCGTTAACATGAAAATGAACCTGCAAAATTATAATAAGACATATTTTTATATCACCTGGAAAGTAAAAGACATATCATCATTAAGTCAAAAATCGTATTTTTTGAGTTATGCCAGTATTGAAGTAAGTAAGCGATATAGCCTGCCCAACTACAGCAAACATTGGGTACACAATGACCTGGCTTTACACAATCTATGTAAGCTGTCTTAAGGTCAACTACATCCCCACTAGGTGGAAAGAAGCTAAAGTAATATTCATACCGAAAGCTGGCAAAGCTTCACATGTGAAACCAAGAAATTATAGGCCAATCAGCCTATCTTTGTTTCTTCTCAAAACTCTCGACAGACTTATAGATGTACACCTTAGGCAAACTATTACACACCCAACATGCATACAGCAAGGGTAGGTCTACTGAAACCGCCCTGCACTCCCTTGTCTCAAGGATTGAAATATCACTTAAAGTAAGAGAATTTTCTTTAGTAGCATTTCTCGACATAGAGGGTCTCTTCAATAACTTGACATATGTGGGAGCAGATGTGCCGCTTGTAAGATTCATCGACCAATTGCTAACCAGCAGAACGGTGTACTCCCAACTTGGCGGTGCAACTGCTCGCAGATTTGTAAGTAGAGTACTCCGCAAGAAGGTGTTCTCTCTCCTCTACTATGGATCTTGGCTTGGGCGTGAACCCGGCAAAAACGGAATTAGTTCTTTTCACCAGGCAGTACCAAATTCCTGATCTTCTTCTTCTTCTTCTTGATTGGCCCGATGCATGCATCACAACCGTTCGACGGTCTCGGCCGCTGCGATTAATGTTCGCCAGTCGCTTCTGCTCCGTGCGAGCTGGGACCAGTTGGTCACACCAAGCTTGGCAAGGTCTGCCCGAACCTGGTCATCCCATCTTAGTCGAGGTCTCCCCCGCCTGCCTCTTCCTTCGTAGTCAGCCGCCTTCGAATAATAAGCTTTCCTTACTGGAGCTTCTTCGTCCATCCTGGTGACATGTCCTAACCAGCGCAGCCGCTATTGCTTTATGCGCTTGACCAGACAGGTGTCCCCATAGAGCTCATACAGTTCGTCATTATTTCGAATGCGGAAATCATCGCCAACTTTTATAGGTCCATAAATCCTCCGAAGAATCTTTCGTTCAAACACGCCAATCGCCGCTTCATCCGCTGCTGTGATTGTCCATGCTTCTGCGCCGTATTGCTGGACTGGGATGATAAGCGACTTGTATAGCGCTATTTTTGTTCTTCGCTTGAGGTCTCTGCTCTTGAGCTCTCTACTTAGCCCGTAGTAGCATCGGTTTGCAAGAGTGATCCTTCGTCGGATTTCCAGACTGATGTTGTTGTCGCTGGTTATCGTAGTTCCGAGGTAGACAAAATCCTCTACAACTTTAAAGTTGTATTCTCCCATTGTAACAGATTGTCCAAGACGCAAGGACAATTTGTCCGCGGA
The DNA here is from genome assembly GCA_018904235.1 of Lordiphosa stackelbergi. Lineage (NCBI taxonomy): Eukaryota > Metazoa > Arthropoda > Insecta > Diptera > Drosophilidae > Lordiphosa > Lordiphosa stackelbergi. The sequence goes on along the minus strand of JAEIFU010000088.1, from coordinate 55,378 downwards.
TACGAGGTATTTCGTCTTGTCCTCATTTACCGCCAAACCCATCAGTTCTGACTGCCTCTCAATCTCTGAAAACGCCCTGCTTACCGCCCGTTCGTTTATGCCGATGATGTCGATATCATCGGCATATGCGAGTAGCATTAGATCTTTATAAATAAAGGCGCCCGTTCTGTTGGCATGTGGGCACCGGCGCAGTATATATTCCATCAGTAGATTGAAGAAGTCACACGATAAGGTATCACCCTGCCTAAAACCTCTCTTGGTATCAAATGGTTTGGAAAGGTTCTTTCCTATTTTGACGGAGCTTTGTGTACTTCTCAACGTCATCATGCAAAGACGGACGTACTTTGCTGGTATACCAAGGGTAGACAAGGCTTCAAAAAACTTTGACCTTATCGGCGTGTCGAAGGCTGATTTATAATCAACAAATAGATGGTGTGTGTTGATGCCTCTCTCATAGGTCTTCTCCAGGATTTGTCGTAATGTGAATATCTGGTCTGTGGTGGATTTACCAGGTCTAAAGCCACACTGATAAGGTCCAATCAGTGTGTTAAAAAGCGGCTTAAGACGTTCAAAAATAATGCGCGACAGAACCTTATATGCAATGGGAAGGAGACTGATCCGGCGGTAGTTGGCGCAAACTGCAGGGTCTCCTTTTTTAAAGATTGGGCATAGAACACTTAAATTCCAATCGTCGGGCATGCTTTCGTCAACCCATATACGGCAAAGAAATTCCTGATCTTATTCCTCCTAAAGTCAACGGAGTAAGCCTTGGATTTGGTGACAATGCCAAAGACTTGGGTGTCAATCTGGACAAAAAACTACTTTGGAACTACAACATAAATGAACGCATAAAAAAGGGAACCATTGCTTTTTTCTCTCGTAAAAAGGCCATTGGCCGCGAATGGGGGTTTTCCCCATCCATTGTATTCGCTTTACACAGCCGTAATACGCCCCATACTGCTCTACAAAGCTCTATTATGGTGGCCAGCACTCGAGAAACAATCACCCTGAACAATCTGCATAAAGTACAGAGAAGTGCGGAAATTTGTATTAGCGGCGTTCTCCGAACGACACCAGCGGAAGCGCTAAATACTATTCTTCACCTTCTACCACTAGACCACGTAGCTAAGCAGATGGCTACCACAACAGCCTTAAGACTACGAGAATCCGATAGCTGGTACAGGGGCTATTCGGGACACGCCATCATTCTCGAAGACCAAATGGTTCTACCATTAATTACAGACTACTGTATATCACAAACGACGTTCGACAAATTTTATAACGTCTATTTCCCAAGCCGAAACGATTGGGACAACCTTCCCCACAGCGGAGCTAACGCCATTATCATCTACACTGATGGCTCTAAGCTCGACGAAAAAGTAGGAGAGGGAGTTTTCTCTCCCAACCAAGATTTGAACTTATCGTCCCGCCTTCCTGATCACTGTAGTGTGTACCAAGCAGAGTTGGTAGCCTTCCAGGAAGCTGCTACCTACCTTAGCACGCTCACGGTCAAGAAAGGAAATGTATTTATATACTCTAAAAAGGATCAAAAACGCACTTTTTGCAACCATTACTAAAAATCTCGATGTGATAGACCATTTCTGAAAATGGATTCGTGTTTAGCACACGAAAATTATTTGGAATAACCACCGACCTTACAATATACTGGACCTTGTTGCCTAGTGTACTTTATGTAATTATTTACGAAAACATCCAGAAAAGTTTTTTTTTTAATTATTTGCGGATGTCAATTTCGACGTTTGATTAAATATTTTAAAATATTATATTAGCAGTAGATTGCAAAATCGTTTGTCAAATTTTGGTATTTATCGAATTGTCAAAATTAATATTAATTATAATAATATGCATGATTTACAAATAAAACAAGCTAAGAATGCAAGCGATCAAGCGAGAAAGCAGGTTGAAAACTGCTTTCTCGCATCGCTGCCGCTTTATCGCTTACTCTCGCTTATCGCTCCGCCCTCACTCTGACACCTTTTGAGGGATTGCATTAAAAATAGGTTGCAGTGGCTTATAGCTCGTTCTCGCCCAATATTATCGCATCGCTTCTCGCGCGCACTCTGACATTAGCCTAAAACACTTGACTCACATACCAACAATGCTAAAACACTTATGGAATGTCGCTCATCTCTGAATTAGATCGCAGGGCATTTCAGTATACACCTTATATGGGTGCCTGGACATCGCAATATAGAGGGAAACGAGTCTGCGGACAGACTTGCCAGAATAGGAACCACCATCGAGCTCCTTTCAGAGAAGAGCATGATTGGGATGCCTATGGCAACATACAAGCTTTACATAAAAGCTGAAACAACTCGTCTTGCTACGAATCGGTGGAAAAACCTTTCCTTCTTTGCAGTAGCGAGGCTTACGTGGCCAACATTCGATCAAAAACGTACTAACACACTTTTACGTCACAGAAGGGACCACATATCACTCTGGTGGGGATTCTCACGGGTCACTGTCTTATTGGCAGACACGCAGCACGCCTAGGCGTCACTTACCATGACTTCTGCAGATGTTGCGGATACGAAGAAGAGGAGGATTCGGCACAACACCTTCTGTGCCATTGTCCCGCCTTGAATACAAGAAGACTCAGGACACTTGGTCAACCCCTGCTACCTGCTACTATCATCCGGGATAGAGATCTCAGCTCTGCTCAAATTTATTCTGTCCACACAATGGTTCAGTAACGAGGACCCACCTCAGAACTAAAAAGGGTTTAAAGGGAATAAATATGGCATCGCAATGGGCCCAAAGTGGCCTAAGTGGGAGAGCGACTTGTCGCTCTCAGCCATCGCAACCTAACCTAACTTTAACCAAATTTGAACTGGGGGTAAATTAAGAATTTAATTAATAATAAGGTGTCATATCTGTGGAAAATAACGTATCTGAAGGCATTTAAACCAAAGAAACAATCTGGTCACAGTCAAGAATGTAAGAGTCGTCGGCCATTAGAGATTAGACAGGTGACGTAGCGAGACACAACCATTGAATAAACGCATTATATTACTTTCCTGAAAGACGTAGTTGTCATGTGACTTATTTTTCCCACTGCAAGAATCCTGAAACCTCCATTAATATCTGGTCATCAGGCCCGTAGCCAGGGTTGGGCAGTGAAGAACGTATGTAAATAATTTTATTTTTATTGATTTTGTTTAATTTCCTAATTGTTTAGTATTTGTCTATTTTATAATGACATTAAATATATTTCTAACGCTGCACAATGGTCCCAAAGTCGATTTTTTTGGCATAAAGTCTGACCCCCCAGAAACCCCCTTTTAAGCTATTTGAAATTCAGTTTATACACGTATTTTAGGCTCCCAAGGTATCCTAACCAATTTGGTTCAATTTGGACTATTTTTTCCATATAGTTGTTCTGGCCGATTTTCACTAACTTTGTTGTTTTTCAAACTATTGAGCTGTAATTCAGTTTATACACGTATTTTAGCTCGTGGTGTCGTAACCAATTTTGTTCAACTTAGACTAATTTTTTATAAATGGCTGCCATATACTGATCGGGCTGACTAGCATGAATCTAGCTGATTTTGATGATGTAATAAATGCAATATTTACAGAAGCTAATCTTTAAACACAACTTTAATTAGGTATATATTTTTTTAATCATTAAATTCAGAATCTAAATTTAAACAGTATTTATTCTCAATATCGGATCTATCCGAATCGGTATCAACAGTATTATCTTCATCACAATGAGGGTCCATACTACTACTTAATGTAAAAGAGGGGGGGGTATCTTTTTATTTTGTGCCTTTCTTTTATTTAAACATAAACTAGAGATCAGTGGATCGCGAGAGTCCATAACTCAATGAAAAAGTCGTGCATATTATTCTGACAACTGCTTTTTCGTGCATGCGTTCTTTAATCAATACTTAATGCTCAAACTCGAAGTAGTCTGAAAAAATCGTGATTTCGCGGGTTTGTGAAAATTTGTGATAAAACCAATTATACTATCGTAAAGAGGACACTTTAATGAACAATATTGCATTAACAGTTACGACAATCCACGACAATCCACCAAACTTTTACTCCACGAAACAGAATTATTTAGAGGTTAAGCTCGCCTAAAACAACACACAACAAATACACATAAAAGAGAGGACAAAGCACATATATAGAACAAACTGAATCGAAATTGCATTAAACATACCCTGTACATTATTTTCCATAGTTTACTTCAATGGTTTTAATCAATTTTCGTTTATTTTGAAGGCAATAAACTTAGACAAAATTTTCCACAACAAAAGCCACGTGCGGAGTTAAATGAATGGCTGACTTTCAGGGCTTCGCAAAATTTTTAGGGCTGCATTTCATAACAAAATTTTTTGATTCTATGACCGCTGGGATATACTCTTTTAAAAAATAAATCAATTTTTCCACAAATCGCAACTTTTTTTTTGCACTTTATGCCAAAAAAATCGACTTTGGGACCATTGTGCGCTGTAGGAGATTTCTTAATATTATGCACACAGTTACATAGAAAATTGGTTAAACAAAATTATTTATGTCTCACAGTTTACGTTAGAGTATTTACAATTCAGACGAATTCATTAGTATTCAAGAGTTGTTATATTGGGTTGCCCAAAAAGTAATTGCGGATTTTTCAAAAGAAAGTAAATGCATTTTTAATCAAACTTAGAATGAACTTTAATCAAATAAATAATTTCCATTTTGTTCGATAACCTTTTGCCATCTTCCCGGCAAATTTTGTATTCCACGCTCATAGAACTTCTGGCCTTTATCTGCAAAAAACTGAACCAAGTGCGATTTTATAGCCTCATCATTGCCGAAAGTTTTACCATTTAAGGAGTTCTGCAAAGATCGAAATAAATGGTAGTCTGATGGTGCAAGGTCAGGGCTATATGGTGGATGCATCAAAACTTCCCAGCCAAGCTGTCCCAGTTTTTGCCGGGATGGAAAATGACACCTTTACGATTGATCAATTCTGGCCGTTTCTCGTTGATGGCTGCATTCAATTTGTCCAGTTGTTGACAGTAAACATCCGAATTAATCGTTTGGTTCCTTGGAAGCAGCTCAAAATATACCACACCCTTCCAATCCCACCAAACAGACAGCATAACCTTCTTTTGGTGGATATCAGCCTTTGAAGTGGTTTGAGCTGGTTCACCATGCTTGGACCATGATCGTTTTCGATTAACGTTATTGTAAAAAATCCATTTTTTATCTCCAGTTATGATTCGCTTTAAAAATGGATCGAATTCATTGCGTTTAAGATGCATATCACAAACGTTGATTCGGTTTGTTAAATGAATTTCTTTCAATTCATGTGGTACCCAAATATCAAGCTTTTTCACCAGTCCAAGACTTTGTATGTGATAATGAACGGTTGATTTTGGTATATTTAACTTCTCTCCTATCTCACGCTCAGTTACATGACGATCCAATTCGTTAAATGCTTTGATTTGGTCATCATCAACTTCATTTGACCGACCTGAACGTGGCTCATCTTTAAGTGAAAAATCTCCAGAACGGAATTTGCGTAACCAATTTTGACCCTGTCTTTCTTTTAAGGCTTTATCACCATACACATCACGTAACTTTTTAGCAACTCTCTCTGCGCTTTTTCCTTTACGGAAATAATAAAGTAAAATATGACGAAAATGCTCTTTTGTGGACTCCATATTAAAAAGGGCGCCAATCAAACAAATGTAAACAAAATTACGCGCACTTTTTTTCTAAAGCAAGCTAATAGTGACAGCTAATAACTGACAAAAAGAAAGAATGCAATTACAGAGTCACAAGCAGTTAAAAAAATTATAAACGCCGACTATAAAAAAAATCCGCAATTACTTTTGGGCAACCCAATATTTATTTTTTCTCTTGGATGATTTCGTATTTACAACCTTTATGATATGTGTTGGTTTTATTTGGACTTAATGATAATCAAAACTTTGCTCGCTTCAGATCTCGATATGGTTGCACATAACTTTAAAAACAGGAACACAACACACCACGAAGGAGGCTTAGTATGTATATAGTATAGTAGTATAACTTGCGCCAGGAAGCCCAAGCAGTTATTGGTAAATATGATGGCAGGAAATGACGGTCGCAATAACTCTGCGCAACATTTTTAGAGTCGATCGCGTCGACACCAAAAATCTCTGAAAGGGTGTGGTGATAGTATAAAGTTCTTGACGGGGTAATAAGCCAACCTTTCAGATAATTTTTAGTCTCGATTTTTTTTTGATGCACTGTGCAATTGTATTTATATTATTGTGTATTTCCAAAAAAAGTGCGTAAAGAAACAAAGTTCTCATTGGTAGGAATAAATTTCAACCAATAATAACAAATATCTATAGTTTATTTAAGATTTTCAGAAAATGTCCAAGCTGAATATGTAGTACTTCGAGGTATGGTAATTTTATTGCATGCAGTTAAGGCAATATTTAGAATGTTTTACCTATTTCAGGACAATTGAAGGTACTGTCGGAGGCTTTGGCTGAGCAATCGGCCTTGGTTAAGCATTTGAACCTCCAATTTAAGGAAGACTTTATTTTAGAAGTCCAGCTTCCAATTCAAACGCTGGCTGATTTGGAAACTATGGATTCGTTTCTAAATGAAAGCAATATAAGCAATTATGTAAGAAATTTGTACTCCATTTATATTCTACATTTTGATGTAAAGTTTTCATTTTATAGATTAAACAGTTCAGAAGCATTGTGAAGCCAGGATTGGCCAAAAACTTAAAGTATATTTTAAGTAAAGAAGTGGTCATGGCTTCCAACGTTAACGGGGTTCAGGGAAAAGTGGCGATAAAAAAAAACAAGAACTTCTGCAAGGCCCTAATAGGTATTGTATAAAAAATTTATGTATGTAAAATGAGTAATGAATTTATAAAATTTACAATTTTAGATTCTATCCCAATCTCCAATGAATCCGAGGAAGGAATCCGAATAAAGAATTTCGGAAGGCCTTGAACTCCCAGAAGAACAGAATATTTAAAAAACTAAACTCCTCGAATCCAGCTTCCAACAACTCGATGGAGAATAATTTAAACTTAGAGTAAATAGATAAGAGAACTAAAATCCATTTAGATTAAGATATTGAAGTTTTCATAGGAATTACTATTTATAATTTTGAAATAAACATTTGAGTGTTGAATGATGATTGTAGTTCAATTTCATTAGTGATTTGATAGATAATTTTCAGACAAATTCATGGGTGATTTCATAGGTGATTTTAGTTCGACTTCATAAATGAATTCAGGTCTGAAAATAATCCTGGTACACGTGTGAAATCACTCATGAATTCGAACTAAAATCACCCTTGAAGTCATTAATGAAACTCACCCTTGAATTCAGTACTGCATTTCAAGCGTAAAAGAAGCAAACGTCATGAAGTCCTTGGCCATGCCCGTGTTAAATTCATGGCTGAAACCCACATTCCACACATTCCATTTCAGGGCTGAATTCGGCTATTATTATTATTATTATTCATCCTAGTGCTACAAGTTTTATAACTTATCTTACTGCACTAGTCACACAAATTATTGATCATTATTCTTAACTTAGATTTACAATTAAAAAATTTAAATATTATATAAAATAGTAAACTTTTGAAATATATTTTTTATTGGATTGTACTAAATTTAATTTGTCTAATTGTTTATCTACTAGTTTTGTTTTCAAGGGTTTAAACGGCTCTCTGAAGATGTGTTTTAAGATATTTTCTAAATGTGTGTGCGCTACTGATAGTTTTAAGGCTGTGTGGCAATTGGTTCCAAATTCGAGCAGCGTTTACGAAAAAGTGTTTGTCGGAACAGGCCAGACTGTTTCTCACGCAGATTTGATTGCAGGTTCTTCTGGATGAGGTAAAGCTTATCATGTTAAATTCAGTACTGATTCAGACATGAGCGGTAGTGAAGGGTTAAGTTAGGAAGAGCCTGGGACGGCACCCCTAGGAGTGAAAAATCTGCTGTCTCGCTACGAGCGAGGAGGGCAGGTGGTGTAACTCTGAAGGGTGGGACTTCCTAAAGCCGGTTTTAACAACTCTTGGACTCTAAGTCATGATTTCCTTTAGAATACTAATAATTGACTATTAATCGTAATTTGTTGGTAAATATCTCGTTTGAAAATTATAGTACTAATGATAAAAATCATGGACAAGTGGGCTCATATTTTTATATTTTTATTGCTTATTTGCTTTGCGATCTTTAGTCCATTCAGACTTTTCCTGTTTTGTTTTTGAGACCTTAAAATTTTTGTAATTATACCCGTTACTCGTAGAGTACGAAAAGGGTATACTAAAGTCGCAAATGTATGTAACAGGCAGAAGGAATCATTTCCGACCATATAAAGTAATATATTCTGATCAGCATCAACACGAGTCGATTTAGCTTGTCCGTCGTCGCGTCCGTCCGTCCGTCCGTCCGTCGTTGTTGTTGAACACCTAGACGAGATGGTAAGAGATAGAGGTTTGCAGTTGGGACAATGCTTCTTTTATCTCCGCGATCAAGTGTTCAAATTTGGCCACGCCCCTCCCGCCCCCGCAATTTGGAAAAAGTCATATCTTCTACAGTTTTAAGGTAGATTCTATTCTAGAGATAGTTAGTAATTAGCAAAATGAATCGTTTTCGAAGAAATGATAAAGATCGGATGAACGGTTCTTAAGTTATAAGCAAAAAAGTGAACCAAGCCCTCCCGTTACCACCTAAAAAATGTTCATACTTTTGGATGGTCACACTAAGGAACGCGGGAACACTGTTAAACATGTTTTTCAGGTATGGGTATAACGGTTAGGATTTAACCTACTCTCGTTTTTTTTAATTTTTGCAAGTATGTTTCCGCTTTTACTTTAGTATATACATTATTTCGGCCCATTATTCATTTGTTGAGGCATTGTTCCATTGATTTAGTTAAAGTTTAGTTTAGACCTAAGTTATTGTTTTATTTCAGTACATATAACAACATATATCTGAATTCAATAAATATACAGTTGTAAAACTTGGGCTTTTAAATGAATTGACCGTCATTTTTATTGCCGTTGAGCATCCTTTTTTTTCTTTGGGTCATAGTAATTCAGTTCACAACATATTAAAAATTTTGCGATCCCAAACATTTGGTAGTAGTTCCTTATGTAAATTCCTCCGCTGATTCCAAAAATCCATTTCACATTCCATTCCAATCCCGGAAAAGCTAGTTTTTTTAATTGGAAGGAAAAGTTACTTTTGAAAACGTGTATAGCTTCAGCATCGGATTATTTATTATGAAAAGGTAATGTTATTTTGAATAGTAATTGAACGCCCTATCATTCATTCATACATCATTTCTTAATCTGGTGCTTGACTTCGGCGTTATAAAGGCTTTTATCGGCAACTATGCATTAAATGTATCATTTAAAAAAAGCTGGATTTTAAGTGCGATTTTCGCACTCGACGAGACTGTTTTGGGAAATTGAACCATGGTGAGTGGTTGATCAAATTGGAAAAATTTTAACCTTATATTTTTTGTTTGTTTGTTACTGCATTGAAATGCTCTATCAGAGTACAGGCACTACTTATTTCTGCCTGTGTTGGTTTTTGTTTATGCATTTGAATTACTTTTTACACCCTGTTCCCATATAAAATGGGTATGAAGTTATGCAAATGTATGTAGCAGCCAAAAGGAAGCACCTCCGACCTCATAAAGTATATATATAATTTTGATCAGCACCAACAGCCTAGTCGATTTAGCCATGTCCTTCTTTCCGTCTGTCTGTCTGTATGAACGCGTCGATCTCAGAGACTGTAATAGATGGAGCCAGAAATTTTGGTAGATGGTACTGTATTCACATTGAGTTTGTTTCAGACTTGGAAAATTCCCCCTCCTTTATCTTTTAGCAGCAAAAAACTGTCTCTCTCTCACTTTGTATAAACGCGTTGATCTCACAGACTATAAGGGGTAGAGCCTCTTTCGCATGTATGTTCTTAACATTTGGCAAATTCCTTCTCCTTCTACCCGCGAAAAATTGTAAGAGCTACAATTATTAGGTTTGAACCTAGTGACTTAACATATATATTATACTAGCAATAACCCGTCGAGCTTCGCTGCGCCTTCAACAGTATAGAACCAATGCACACCTACTTCCCATCCACATCCCACACACTCTCCACCCAATTCCCACCAACTTTCCACCCACTTGCCACCCACATACCACCCACTTTCCACCTACATCCCATCTACATCACATCTACATCCCATCTACATCCCACCCACATCCCTCCCAAATCCCACCCACACACCACCCACTTCCCGCCCATATCCCACCCACTTCCAATCCACTTACCACCAACATTCCACCCACTTGCCACCCACTTCCCGCCTACATTTCATCCACTTCCCAACCACCATCCCGGCAGTATTTCCAACATTGAAAAATGAAAACACAAATGAATTCTCATTTTGACCTTACAAACTGAGTTTCAAGTCAATCGGGTGAAAAATAGATGGAGAATTTTCCGGGAATTTTCCCGCATGGGGGCGGATTTTCCGATATTGAAAAATCACATTTCAAACTATTTCGTATTCTACCCTTACAAACCGAGTTTCAAGCCAATCGGATGAAAAAAATTTCATTTCATGCTGACTTTTCAGGGAGTTTTCCGACCGTTGGGTAAAATTTTCCAACATCGGAAAATCACATTTCAAACTATTTCGTATTCTGTCCTTATAAACTGAGCTGCAAGCCAATAGGATGAAAAATAGTTTTTGCATGCCGAATTTTCCGGCCATTTTCCTCGTTGGCGGATTTTCCGAAATTGGGAAAATACGTGTCGAATCATTTCGCTTACTATGCTTACAAACCAAGTTTCAAGTCAATCAGATGATAAATAAAATTTTTCCCATACAAACTTTTCCGACGCTTTTCCGACTTTTCCGGGTGTAATTTACCAAATTTTCTTTCTTAGTGCGCGCCTGCATAACTAAACGAAGGTCTATGCCAAATCTCAAACCTGTAGGATAAGCCGTTTAGGCTGGGCGTTGATAATATGTCACCATATCAGTCGGGCGTACACATTTATATATATAGATTAAGTGAGGCCCGATATCTATTTATTCTGTATACCGGAATAAGATCCGAGCAAAAACACCGAAGATATGCAAGTGCGCCTCTCCGTTCCTTTAAAATAAATTTTAAAATAAAAAGAATTTCAATTACTTGGTACAGGATATTTTGCTGTCGGGGCACTCGACCGCAACACTCTCATTTGTCAAACTCTGTTTTTATATAAATCACTTTCATTATTAAGCCCCGTACGAAGAACGACGAAAAATTCGTTTCGATACAGTATTTCATATAACTAGAAATACCTTGGCTTTGCTTTGATGCTCATGTGCTGTTTTAAAGTGTTTCTATTTATGTGAAATACTATATCGAAACGAATTTTTCGTCGTTTTCCGTACGTGGCTTAATGAAAAAATTATTTGTTTGTATTAAGGGTCGCCATGTGATTATTTTGTTTGTATTTAGGGTTAAGGGAAAAAGGTTTTTATTTTTAAATCTTGTTTTTATAAACTTGAAAAGTCTATTATAATTTTGCCCAGAAGTTTGCAACGCATAGAAGGAATCATCTCCGACCACATAAAGTATATATATTCTTGATCAGCATGATGAGCTGAGTCGATTAAGCTTTGTCCGTCCGTCTGTCCGTCTGTCTGTTTCTACGCGAACTAGTCCCTCAGTTTTGGAGCTATCGAGCTAAAACTTTGCACAAAGTCTTCTTTTTAATGCACGCTGCAAATATGTCGGAACCGACCGGATCGGATGACTATTTCTTGTAGCTGCCATACAAATGTTCGTTCGGAAAATGGGTTTTAGTGAGAAAAACTGGTTTGTTCTCAATATTACTGCTCTCAAACACGGTCATGGGTAATATGAAATGTTTTTAAACTGATCTGCGAAGTTTGGTCGAAGTCGCTAACCGTTGAGACAAGCTATTTCAGGTGTATCAAAACTTCGGTATAGACGAAGTTAGCTTTGCCTTTCTCGTTTTTATACCCTTGGAGAGGGTATATTAAAATTGTCCGGATGTTTGTAACGCACAGAAGGAAGCATCTCCGACCACATAAAGTATATATATTCTTGATCAGCGTGACGAGCTGAGTTGATATAGCCATGTCCGTCTGTCCGTCTGTCCGTCGGTCCGTCTGTCCGTCTGTCCGTCCGTCTGTTTCTATGCTATCTCCTCCGTCAGTTTTAAAGCTATCGTAACCAAACTTTGCACGAAGTCTTTTGATACAAATACGCTGCACATTTGTCGGAATCGGCCGGATCGGATGACTATAGCATATAGCTGCCATAGGAACGATCGGTTGAAAAAGTAGTTTTAGTGAGAAAAACTTTTTTGTTTTCAATGCTATCGCTACCAAACCTCGTATTTATAAGTTTTTTATGTTTTCACATAATTTCAGCAAGTTTTATTCAAATCGGGCGACTATATAGTATAGTTGCCATACAAAAGATAGATCTGAAAAATAGTTTTAGTATGAAAAACTTTTATGTTTTCAATGCTATCGCTCCCAAACTTGTTACTGATCAATATAATATGCTAACACATAATTCTTTCAAGTCTGATCCAAATCGGATGACTATAGCATATAGCTGCCATAGGAATGATCGGTCGAAAAAATAGTTTTAGTGAGAAAAACTTTTTTGTTTTCAATGGTAGCGTGTTTGTACGTTTCAGTTATAAATATTATCTGTCTCAACACAATTTTAGAGAGTTTGATCAAAATCGGTTGAATATATCGTATAGCTGCCATATAAAGAACTGGCAGAAATATATCGTGCTCCAAGGGTATATAAACTTCGGTTGAGCCGAAGTTAGCTTTCCCCAAAAACAAATGTAGAACCCTATGCAGTGTTCGGAAAAGCTAGCAAACTCCGTCTTTTCACCCTGTCCGTGAGCCGGGAGCCACAGGTCGGGAGCCAGCAGCTGGCACTCGGCTAACGACTTATTAGATCGCGAAAAAAATACCAGACAGGATAAAAATATTAATAATAAAAAACGTTAATGCCAATCAAGTGAAAATCATTCCAGGATTAATGCACAAGCGTAATTCGCTGCTAAGGGGTATCCATGGTAATAAAACCGCTAACAACTTAAGAAACAGGTTTTAAAGGCCACAAATGACCACGCATAACTTCATAATCATGATTATGTACTGAACTGCGAGAAATACCATGGATGACCAAGGGTAAATAATATAGTCAAGATCATAAAGAATGTTTTAAACCTCTTTCCGTGATTGACAAATCAAATCGCGGAAAAATACCGTTGCGGATTCAAAATAGTAATAATGTCAAGCTAACTTTACTCCCAGCCAGTGCTGGGAATGCTGATTAGTTTTTTTAATCAGCCATCGCTTAAGCTTAAGTTTTCAAGCTAAAAACAATTACATGATTTAAAGAGTTGAACTTTTCAATTACCATTAAATCCGGTTAAAATATTCTAACATTTAAGCTCAACTGTTTTTTCAACTCAATTGAATTTTAATTGAATATTTTCATCAAAATTTAGAACTAGTTGAAAGTTCAAGATTTAAGTCAATTATTAATGGCACTTGAACCCAGTCAAGTGCCAGCTGGAATTTATTTATTTATTTCCCTTCCATTAAAATTTAGCTTGAAATATTTCCCTTCCATCAAATTTTTGATTGGAATTTTTGATACCAGCCAATTTTTAATTGACAAATTTCCCTTACATTAAATTTTCAATTGGGATTTTTCGCTCCAGCCAAATTTTAATTGAGAAATTTTACTTCCATTCAATTTTCAATTGGGACTTTTCACGACCAGTCAAAATTTAATTGGGATATTTCACTGCAATTAAATTTTCAATTGGGATTTTTTTTAAATGTAAATTCAATTAAATTAAATTTTTCAATTAAAAATTGGCTGGTGTTAAAAATCTCAATTGAAAATTTATTGGAAGGGAAATATCCCAAGCTAAATTTTAATGGAAGGGAAATAAATCAATAAAATTCAGCTGGCACTTGACTGGGTTCAAGTACCATTAATAATTGACTTAAAGCTTGAACTTTCAACTAATTCTAAATTTTAATGAAAATATTCAATTAAAATTCAATTGACTCGAAAAAAACAGTTGAGCTAAAATGTAAGCTTATTTCAACCAGATTTAATGGTAATTGAAGCATATAACTAATTTTAATCAAATAGTTCATTAGTGCTTGAGTATTTAGCCATGTAAAATAAACTAATGAAAAAATGTTAATTAGGACTCCCAGCTCTGCTCCCAGCCAAGCGGAGAATTATGCCAGTATCAATGCGTAAGCGCAATTCGTAAAAGGGGGATCTCCATGGACCGATAAATACTTAAGAAACTACTTTTCATCACCATAAATGACCACACATAACTACAAAGCCATATTTTATAAAATTTATTAAATTATTTTTGTGTGTTACAAAAAATTTATAAAATTTATAAATTTATTTTTATTTGTTTAATCATGGATCATAGCGTCTGCAAATTTTTGAGGCCCTGTGTCGTTGATAAGCTGGAAAGGGCGGCAGTTTTCAACATCCCATTCAGTTGCCAGCCTGCAAACTTCATTTTTATCACCTGCCCAGATTTAAACTGTTGCCGTCTCTGCTTCCTGGCTTTGGTTTGTGGTCTCTTTAAAACATTTGCGCCTGGTCAAGTTCGAAGTAGTGTTGCAATTGAATCATTTTTAATACGTTAGACGTTGCTCCGTTAGCAACACTTACCACTGAGTTCATTTCGTTCATTTCGACACAAACAAATGATATGTTTTTATACACTTGAAAAGTGTATTATAATTTTGCCCAGAAGTGTGCAACGCATAGAAGGAATCATCTCCGACCACATAAAGTATATATATTCTTGATCAGCATGACGAGCTGAGTCGATTAAGCTTTGTCCGTCCGTCTGTCCGTCTGTCTGTTTCTACGCGAACTAGTCCCTCAGTTTTGGAGCTATCGAGCTGAAACTTTGCACAGAGTCTTCTTTTTACTGCACGCTGCTAATATGTCGGAACCGACCGGATCGGATAACTACTTCTTGTAGCTGCCATACAAATGTTCGGTCGGAAAATGGATTTTAGTGAGAAAAACTGTTTTGCTCTCAATATAACTGCTCTCAAACACGGTCATGGGTAATATGTAATGTTTTTAAGCTGATCTGCGAAGTTTGGTCGAAGTCGCTGACCGTTGAGACAAGCTATTTCAAGTGTATCAAAACTTCGGTACAGACGAAGTTAGCTTTGCCTTTCTCGTTTTTCTTTTAACTGGCAGGAGCAAACTCTTTTCTCTGAAATATTCTATATTTATTGCTCTGGAATTTCTGACGTTGAACCCTACAAGCTGTGTAATCATTGCGTTCAGCTCGTTTGTTCTAGTTGTTTTTTTAACATGAGCTGTTTGAACTGAACTCTTCAAAACGAATCGTACAAAATATTCCAAACCTCAAAGGCTTTTGAATCGATGAATCGTTGACTCACCTTAGAATAAAACATGAAGTGACTTAAAACTCTACTCGTTAAGGGCTCTAGTATGGTCCACCATTTCAATGTCATTTATGATATTGGCAGGGTTGCCTGTGGCTTTAGATTGTGATTGTACATTTTGGGTGAATTTAAGAATGTTTATTTTTGATTACTTTGCCTTTTGATTGTAAAGAGTTATTTATATATATAATTATCCTTTTTTTGTGGGATTCGCACAATTTAGTTCCCATTTTTCAATGGTCAAGTTTACAATAATTTACTTATTTTAAGTTTAAGACTGAATTATGTGTGTTAGTCATTTTTGTATGGAATGTAGGGAATGTAGGGATTTGCTAGTTTTTATTTAGCTTAAGAGGCGTAAAACGCAGTCGTTCAGAGGGCAGGAGAAAGCTATCACCGGTAGGTTAGTCTTAATTTCATTTCTTCGCACCATGAAGTATAACAACTGAACTTTGTATGCTCTCATTGTAGCGATGGTGTGTTCTTGTAGACTGCTCGTTGGGCTCGCTGACGCTGCTTTTCAAGTTGTCTCTTGTAGCTTTCCCTGTTGCCACTTCGTCTTCGGTTTCTCAATGACTCTGGCTCAGGAAGCGGTCCCTTGCTCCCCGTGCACTTTACTTGACAGGACCATTGCTTTGCAGTGGTGTATCTTCCCTCTTCGCTGCCCAAAGCCTTTGGTAGTTTTGGTGATTAATTCCATTATTGGTTTCTTTTAGCGCATTTTTGCATAAAGAAGAGTTCTTTTCCATTTTCGTTTTTCTGACGTTTTACGTTACACTTAACTTGTCACGGTCGAAATGAACCATTCTCGTGACCGCCAATAAAAATGGTAACAGTTCAAGTTTTTAATTTGTCTTTTTATTCAGTACACCGCTGACGGTCGAACGAGAACTCATTTACAAGAACTTAAATGTATATTTTGCGTTTGAGACTGCAGTGCCGGTTTTGCTGTTTAGTCTCTTTGGAATTCCATAACGATTTTAACAGCGCTGGCATGGAGAGGCAAAAAGACACCAACGAAACTAGCCCAAAAAAGACTTAAAATTCTAAGCCTCTTCTTTTTCAACAAGTAGATTTCGGGTTCTATTTTTGATTTTTTTTCTTAATAAAATGCTTTCTATTAGACAACGAATAAGTAGTCATGCTGTTCAATGCCTTGTAAGCATTTCGAACAAGTGTACCTCTCAAAGGCTAGCCAGATATTGCGCAACTTTGGCTTTTAATTATTTGACTTTGGTAATTTTAAGGAGCTCTTTTGAAAAGTCATAGGCCATAAAAAAAATGTATTACCAGAGATTGCCATATCCGTCTGCCTATCCATATATACGTACAGATCTCAGATATGGTAAGAAATTGAGAATTAGCATGTACGGGAAATATAATTTTTGTAATAAATGATAATAATAATAATAATAAAATAATTAAAAATTAAGTAACAGATGGTTTAAAAATGCATACAAGATTTTACAGATATGTTGAGTTTTAATTAAGTAATACGGCTATGACTATCAAGTCGTCAGTCGGAGAATTATGGGTGATAAAAATTATTAATATATAAACTATTTTATTGTAGAGTAAAAAAATGTTTGCCACTACCTACCTCTGTACAAACTGCTTCGCCACTTTTTTTGTCTCTCTGTATATTTCCTGTTTAACTATAGGTTTTGCTTTTTTTTCCTTTTCTCTATCTCTATATTATTAAAGTTTTAGGTAGCTCTAATAACGTCTCTGACTACAATTGGCTGTGAATCGGGGCAAAGCTGGCCGGACCGAAGTGGTCGATTGTGCCAATCTGGCAGGCAATAATTGATAACATACAAAATGATTAAGTATTATTTTTGGAATTATGTTTTATGAAATTGTATATAAACAAAAGAAATATTTAAATAAATTTTTTTTTAATTTTAATTTCAATGTTGAAATATTTAAACTAAAAATTTTTTTTAATTTTATATATTTCAAAATTTATTTATAAACGAGAGAGGCAAACCTAACTTCGTCTGTACCGAAGTTTTGATACACTTGAAATAGCTTGTCACAACGGTTAGAGACTTCGACCAAACTTTGCAGATTAGCTTAAAAACATTACATAATACCCATGACCGTGTTTAAGAGCAGTTATATTGAGAGCAAAACAGTTTTTCTCACTAATACCCATTTTCCGAACGAACATTTGTATGGCAGCTACAAGAAGTAGCTATCCGATCCTGTCGGTTCCGACATATTAGCAGCGTGCAGTAAGAAGAATACTCTGTGCAAAGTTTTAGCTCGATAGCTCCAAAACTGAGTGTCAAGTTCGCGTAGAAACAGACAGACGGACGGACAAAACTTAATCGACTCAGTTCGTCATGCTGATCAAGAATATATATACTTTATGAGGTCGGAGATGATTCCTTCTATGCGTTGCAAACTTCTGGTCAAAATTATAATACACTTTCCAAGTGTATAATTATTTACATTGAAATAAGTACAAGAAAAAATCAAATTTTAATAAAACAAGTAAGAGTGTTGCGGTCGAGTGCCCCGACAGCAAAATACCCTGTTCCAAGTAATTTGGTTCCTATAGCTTTGAACTCCTTTTATTTTATAATTTATTTGAATAAATGGGGAGGCGCACTTGCATATATTCGGTGGTTTTGCTCGGATCTTATAGTGGTATACAGAATAGACAGATATTGGGTCTTACTGAATATATATTAAGTCACTAGGTTCAAGCTTAAAAATTTTAGCTCTGACAGTTTTTCGCGGTTAGAAGGAGAAGGAGGAGGAATTTGCCAAATTTGAAGCAAACTTGATTTGGGTACGATATACACCTTCATACATGCAAAAATTTGTGGCTCTACCTCTTATAGTCTCTGAGATCAATGCGTTCATACAGAGAGAGTGACAGTTATTCGCTGCTAAAAGATGGAGGAGGTGGAATTTTCCAAATCTGAAACCAACTCGATGTGGGTACAGTATACACCTACATACATGCAAAAATTAGTGGCTCCACCTCTTATAGTCTGTGAGATCCACGCGCTTATACAGAGAGAAAGACAGTTTTTCGCTGTTAAAAGATGGAGGAGGAGGAATTTTCCAAATCTGAAACAAACTCGATGTGGGTACAGTATACACCTACCTACATGCCAAATATTGTGGCTCTATCTGTTGCAGTCTCTGAGATCGACGCGTTCATACAGACAGACAGACGGACATGGCTTAATCGACTTCGCTGTTGATGCTGATCAAGAATATAAATACTTTATGGGGTCGGAGGTGCTTCCTTCTGGCTGTTACATACATTTGCACAACTTCATGATCCCCTTTTTTTTCCATTTTTAATGACAACAGGGTAGAAAAAATAAATGTTCTTCATCTTTTGAGTTGCTCAAATCGGAGACACTTTCTCCGAAGGTATATGGCCTCTTTAATCTGCTGATGGGGTATATACTCCGCCGGTGCCCAAATGCCAACAGATCGGGCACCATTTTTAATAAAGTAATAACGCTATATTGACATTATCGGCAATACCGAACGGGCGGTACGCATGGCGTTTTCAGAGATTGAGAGGCTGTCGGAACTGATGGGCTTAGCGGTGAACGAGGACAAGACGAGTACCTAGTGTCCTCGAAACAGAAGTACCCTCGTCTTGGGCAATCTGTTGCAATGGGAGAGTACAACTTTAAAGTTCTAGCGGACTTTGTCTACCTCGGAACGATGATAACCGGCGACAACAAAATAAGCCTGGAAATCCGAAGAAGAATCACGTTCGCAAACCGATGCTACCATGGGCTCAGTAGGGATTTCAAGAGCAGAGACCTCAAGTGAAGAACAAAAATAGCGCTATACAAGTCGCTTATCATCCCAGTCCTGCAATACGGCGCAGAAGCATGTCAGTATCATCTGCGGATGAGGCGGCGATTGGCGTTTTCGAGCGAAAGATTCTTCGCAGGATTTATGGACCTTTAAGAGTTGGCGAGGATTTTCGCATCCGAAAGAATGACGAACTGTATGAGCTCTTTGGGGATACTAGTCTGGTCAAGCGCATAAAGCAACAGCGGCTGCGCTGCACAGTGGGGCAAAAAGGCCAAAATCGCGCCATAATTCAGCTGAACGCTGTAGCAAAAAATGTTGATGTGATCTTTTTAAGAGGATTAAAGTATTACAAAAAAAGTTATTAGTTAGAAATATTTAGTGGACATTTTTTTTTAAGAATTAGAATAAAAATAATTTTTACTTGTTTTTGCGAAATAAATTTTTTTCGAAAGATAGGAAGCTAAAAACTGGCCAATACGATTCTCTGCTAATATTATGAACTTAAAATTATTTTTTCCCAGTCGAAAGAGTATATCCTATAGTTTTCGTTGAAATAATCGGGTTACATTTTCAAAACTTTTTAGATTTTAGAGATAATATTCAACAATATTCTTAATTCCTCATCGCTACTTTCACTTGTTATTAGAGCACTTCTCTTGAACTTTAGGTATAATTCCGAACAGATCTAAAGCTGATTTCGGCATTTGATTTTTTTTCTTATCTCTTAGAGAATCTCGATACTAGAGAATCCAGGGTAATGAACATTCTAATCAGAACATAGAGGTTGCACTTTTTCCGACTACATTTTCTCGAAAAATGTTCTCTGGAAAGCTTGAAATCTTTGTTTCGTCCTTCTTGGGCCACCTCGGTTAATTGACCAATTGGGAGCAATGCATAATTAATTATTTCCGGGCCATGAATAAAAAATTTATGCAAAGTCGGCGTCATATTGTACCAAGGGTACAAATTTACGAAATGCCCAGCAACGCATAATTTTTGAATTTGTCTATATTAATATGATAGTTGCTTGAAACAACTATGTATACAGCGTGCATTCTTTATCCCTGCAATCAATTCTGCGTTTTAAAAAAAATCGCCGAGCAGTGTTACCATCGTAGCTACTTCCAAATCCAGGGTTCGGGAGATCAATAAGAAAGCCTAGTTTTTTCTTGAATTCGTTCTGAATTCGGTTTTTGTCTGGGCAACAATTTCTTTATCCTCTACCGATCTGGCTTGCCACCCTCTGGTAGGCAATTTGTGGGACACTGTGTGGACACTTCCTTTCCTTTTCCATTTCGTCTATGTTATTAAATTGTTTGCTTGTTGCTTTGCAAATGTAACACTTAGATGTTGATGTTGTCTCTGTCAATGCATTACAAGCTATTCCGTCAATCATTGAAAGAATTACTTGATGGCTTACTTCAACTTCAGCTCCTTCAAATTGCATCACAGTGTTAATAAGTCGCTGAATTTCTTGTTCGACTCTATCATTTTCTGCCAGCAACACACTGGGAGTTTCCTTTCCATGGTTATTTATAGAAAATAATTTTCAAATCTAATCCACTCGCAAATATCAAGAAAGTAAACAAACAAAACAGATGTTAGAACAGCTGAAAAACAATTTTTCTAAATAAAACCCATTTTCGACCGATGGTTCCTTTGACAGTTGAAAGATATAGTCATCCGATTTTGACCAAACTTGCTAATCTGTTTGAAAGAGGGTTATATAAATATATATTGAGTTGGGAGACGTATTAATTAATAATCGCTTAGTTAAAAACAAAAAAGGTTTTCTCACTAAAACCCCCTTTTCGACCGATAGTTCCTATGGCAGCTATAAGAAATAGTCAGAAGACTCTGTGCAAAGTTTCAGATCCATAGCTTTAAAACTGAGAGACCAGTTTGCGTAGAAACAGGCAGACGGACAGACAGACAGACAGACGGACAAAGCTCAATCGATTCAGCTCGTCGCCCTGATCAAGAATATATATAGTTCATAGGGTCGGAAACGAATATTTCTATGCGTTGCAAACTTCTAGGCAAAATTATAATACCCTTTGCAAGGGTATAAACATAAAAAAATCGGAATATATATTGGCGGGATGTGTGTTTTCAAGAAAATTAAAACCATAAACAAGATTTGAGTTTTGAAACTAGCATTTATTGCCTGCCAGATTGTCAGAATCGACTACTGTGCGGACGGGCAAATAGAATTCCCCCATCGTGGCAGAGTCGTTATTAATTTAAGTTGTAATTTTGTTAGTTTTTCTTTTATAGGCTTCCTTAGTCGAGAAGACGATTTTATAAGGTATGAATAATTTTTTTGACAGCCTTTTTTGTCGACTTTAATAAATAAATAGGGGAGAATGGGGGGCTCTAAGCCACTAGGGGTTGTGAGCCACGCAAATATTAGCCACAAAAAAAAAAAAATTACAACTTTTTGTTTATGTCAAGTGTCTCCCTTCTTATTAGCTAACTTTTGGCAAGCAACCTATCAGACTGTACCCATTAAAAATGGGTAAAATGGGATCATGAAGTTGAGCAAGTGTATGTAACAGGGAGAAGGAAACATTTCCGAATCTATAAAGTATATATATTCTTGATCAGCATCAACAGCGGAGTCGATTTAGATATGTCCGTCTGTCCGTTCGTCCGCCTGTCCGTCTGTCTGTTTGAATGCGTCGATCTCAGAGACTATAAGAGATAGAGAAATTTTTGCAGGAACATAGGTGTATACCGTACCGTGATCGAGTTTGTTTCAGATTTGCAAAATTCCCCAAATGTCAAAAAATCATTTTTTTTTTTCAATATGAAATGAAAAACCCCAAAAATCGTTTTTTAAAACTAATGATGAGGAAAGTTACATGCATCTTTTAAATTAAATACAAAATTTATAGAACAAAAAATAATTTTGGCGAAGTTATGTTCGAAAAACAAAACTACGATCACAACCGGTGGGACCCTGCCCTAAATAAATACAGAATCGTTAGGGTATGAGAGCAGCTCCCAAGTTGCACCTATTACATTAAAAAATGGAGGAAAGCTAACTCCGAAATTGTGTTGAAACACATATTATTCATAACTGAAAAGAATAAAGACGCTACCATTGAAAGCATAAAATTTTCTCACTAGAAATACCTTTTCGACCGATCGTTCATATGGCAGCTGTATGCAGCTCTGGGCAGAATCTTACCAACATTACAGTTTATGTTTCTAGCAGAAAATAAAAATAAGAAAAGAATAAAATAGAATTCTTTGTTTCATTTGCTAATTTGGTGGCCAGCCATTTTGTAAATTGTTAAAATGCAAATGCTGAAGCAACATAATGAGGACAGGACAGTGAGGAAGCCATATGAACCTAGTATTATTTTATTTTGGTGTATATAGTTATATTTAACTTTTACTGTCGAGGACTATCAATTAATTCATTGTAGACCCTTGGTTTCTAGGTAAAATTTTCTTAGAATTGACGGTAGATTTCGTGTTTTCTATACGATTTTTTGGTTTTTTGATACTTTTTCCGCCCGGTATTTTAATATCGAAGCGATGCAGCTGGCAATAAGACGCCAATAAAATAAGTTCCCAAACGATGAAATGAAATAAGACCCCATATTCGGGGAGTTATTTCATAATGAAATAATACCCCAATTTGAAGTATGAAATAAGGCCCAAATTGAATGAAATAAGACCTAAAAAAGATAAAGGCCCTTATGAAATAATACCCCAATTTCAAAAATTAAATAACACCCCGATTTTTGTAAATATTTTTCAATTTGGATTGTTAGCAAAATAAACTATCTGTAACATCAAGATATAATGAAAATTTGGTACAAAAAAAGCGCGACCTTTTTGTATAAAATTGTCGGCTGCGGCACTAAAATTGAATAATTTTTTTAAATTAAACAATGAAAATTTGATACAAAAAATAGACCAATTTATTTTGTTTAAAGTTTGTGCCTGCGGCACACAGTGGCCGGTTTGGCGAATTTAGCGTTGCAAAAATCCGAAATTGATAGTCGATTTCTTTGACCGCTTTAATTTAATTTAATAAAGGGAACCCCAGATAGCCCGAAAATGTTTAGTTTATTGAATTTGGTCAATTATTTTGGATTTTACAGTGGTTCAAAGTAGAACAATTTTTCAAACTGAAAATTTTTTTATTTTTTTGGTTTTAAATGTTACGTTTCGGAACGTATAAAATCCAAACGGAAATTCCGATTGCAAGTTGGTTTTTGCTTTTTAAAGATGCATCAATTCTGTAGAAAAATGAAGGAGGAAATTTTATTTTATTTTTTTAATTATTTGAGTTATTGTCGTTATACTGAAGTACTACTTTTGTACCTCATTTTCCCACTTTGATGGACTGCGAAATGTACATTCACGTTCACTCACGCTTCTAGAGTGAACATTTTTTTTAAATACATATATATCTTTAAAAAAAATATATATATGTGGCCTTGCGAGTACGAGCGACTTAAAAATATTAAAATGCTTGAATAATCTACGTATTTAGGTGAAATCAAAACATGCTGTTATGTGCAAACTTGTTTTGCATTTTATGTTTAACGCAATATTAGAACATTGTGCTAAAATAAACACATATCCTGAATGGGAATACGCCCTGCATCCTTTCAACACGTGTAGTGTCATAAAACCAAAGCGACTGGGATTAAGGAAACCCATAAACCAAATTGGCTCGTTTAGACGGGGGCCATAAAATGAGTGATGCAAAATATTCAATTCAGGTACACACCTTTATGGGGTAGGCAAAGAGATTGACTAAATCAAGTTCTACCTATTGGGAGGAAAGATCCTATTAGGTTGGCAATAAGATCGGCTAAATTAAATTCTACCTATTGGGAGAAAGTATCCTTTTAGGTAGCCAATAAGATCGGCTAAATTAAATTCTACCTGTTGGAAGGGATCCTATTCCTGATTACTGAGATCACTCATATAAATATGAGCCGCAGGCAGAGATGATCCTACAGTTGTCCAGCAGCCTTGATAACGACACAACTCCCAATACAATATTCAAAGTCACAATGTCGGTAAATTTATTTGAATTCTTTAAAAGTGTGGAAAGTCAAAAAGGTTTTATGTCGTTGGTAAAAAATGCATTGCCCATAGTGACAGCGGATTTGAGACACAGCAATATTGACGCAACTATAACCCGGAAGTTCTGGATGATAAAAACTATGTGGAACAATTCTCATGTTCATGGCTTCACTTGTCCCACTGCGGTTGAAAAATGGAGATGTGGATAACTGGGAAAATCCTCGGCCCTCATCAGTACATTTCTGTCGGCCGATAATGTTCAAGTATGAGAAGGAAACGTCAGCACCAACTACAAGCACTGTTGACAGTATAAAGGAGGAAATATCTGTTATAAGGCCAATCCCAGTCGGAACTACAGGAGGAAAAGTCGTCCTGATTGAATTTCAATTCTTTTTGACTATGATTGACGGAAAAGTCTTGAACGACATCACAAGTACCAAATCAACAGTGACATGTGCAATCTGCAAGAGGAGGCAAAAGGACTTTCAGGAGATCGAGAAATCGAAAACGGACGAGCATAATTATGAATACGGTATTTCTCCATTGCCTGCGAGGATTAGATTATGGAGTTTATGCTCAAATTGGCATATACTCTTTCACCAAAAGTAGCCGACGCTGATAACAGTGCCAACATAAAAGCAATTGGCGGAGCTCGGGCTAAAGGTCGACCGCCCTAAGCAGGGCTATGGAAACACGAATGAAAGAAACACAGCTCGGAGGTTCTTTAATAACGA
This sequence comes from Lordiphosa stackelbergi, assembly GCA_018904235.1. Classification (NCBI taxonomy): domain Eukaryota; kingdom Metazoa; phylum Arthropoda; class Insecta; order Diptera; family Drosophilidae; genus Lordiphosa; species Lordiphosa stackelbergi. Next base: position 30,264 of record JAEIFU010000088.1, on the reverse strand, counting down.
TGAGGCAACTGCTCACATAACAGGAATTCATCTGGATGTCATAAAAAGGTTTAAGATCATTCTTAATGTCTTAAGCTGTGGCAAAAATGTTGATGCTTGCTAATATGTAAAATATGCCAAGGATACAAGGGCTCTTTTACGTGCAAAGTATCCGGAGAAAAAACTAACTCCTACTGTCCATGAAATATTGGATCATGGTGAGCAGCTAATACAACGACAACTTTTATCGATGGGAGAGTTGTCAGAAGAAGCACAGGAATCTCAAAACAAGAACTACAAAAGATACAGGTATGCGAACACATGCAAAATATCTCGACCTCAAGAAAACAAGGACATTTTCAACATGTTGTCGGCATCCTCTGATCCCCGTATCTCATCTCTTAGACAAATCAGATCACTTGGGCAATTATCCAACGAATATTCACCAGAAATGTTAAGTCTATTAAGTACTAATGATATGAATACTTACATTGACAACATTTTAAAGGAAAATTAACCGTTCCCCAGTTAGGACTAAATTTAAATGAAAATAAATATTTTAGAGCCAGCATTAAAAATTAGAAAAGTCGCCAGATAAATACAAACTCTACATAAGAGACGGCACGCTCTCTTGTTTTGTAAACGAAACTAACAAAAGTTTCAAGAAACAACGCAAACGCTTTTTTGAATGCTTTCATTCAAAATTAACGGCCAGTTCTAAGCTCTCTCAAGAGCTGAAGCTTTTGGACTTGGAACTTTGAGCTAAAGCTTAAGCTTATTTACACCAAAAAGTTGAAGACATGGTAGCTTGTCCTATTTTTACTTTCATTGTTTTTTGAGGATCCCAACCGATTAAAGCATTGATTGTATGGTAGGACAGGTGAAGCGATGTGTTCTCCAGCGATGAGCCTACTGAAAATTCATTCGGGAGAATTATGAAAAGGTACCGTATAGGCAATCAGCTCATTTTTGGTGTACAATAATGCATAAGTAGTTTTCAGTTGTGAACAAACACAACTTTTTCGGACCTAGAGCCAGCATAAACTCACTAATTATTTTAAGTAATTAAAAATTAGTTTCTTATTAAATTTTGTTAATTTTAATTAGTTTAACAACATCAATTTTAATAAATAATATGTTTTTATTATTGCATGCAACATTTTCAGGGTATTCAACTTTTCACTTTGACAGTCGATTCTGAGTCACCCGGTAGACCAACAATGAATACTTTACGCTCATATTAAAGCTTCAGAAATTCTTTATAGTCGTCCCTTTAAAATTTTTCAAAAATCTCTTCCCGTTCAAAAGTTACTATTTTTGCAACGCTAAGTCAGCGAAACCAGCGAAAAAAAAGAACAATAAATCACCAGGCGCTGATGAGCTGCCCGCTGAATTGTTCAAGGCTGGAGGGAAAGAGTTGGTAAGGTGCATGCACCAATTTCTTTGCCGTATATGGGTTGTCGAAAGCATGCCCGACGATTGGAATTTAAGTGTTCTATGCCCAATTTTTCAAAAAGGAGACCCTGCAGTTTGCGCCAACTACCGCGGGATCAGTCTCCTTCCCATTGCATATAAGGTTCTGTCGCGCATTATTTGCGAACGTCTAAAGCCGCTTATTAACACACTGATTGGACCTTATCAGTGTGGCTTTAGACCTGGTAAATCCACCACAGACCAGATATTCACACTACGACAAATCCTGGAGAAGACCTATGAGAGAGGCATCAACACGCACCATCTTTTTGTTGATTATAAATCAGCCTTCGACACGCCGATAAGGTCAAGGTTTTTTGAAGCCTTGTCTACCCTTGGTATACCAGCAAAGTACGTTCGTCTTTGCATGATGACGTTGAGAAGTACACAAAGCTCCGTCAAAATAGGAAAGAACCTTTCCGAACCATTTGATACCAAGAGAGGTTTTAGGCAGGGCGATACCTTATCGTGTGACTTCTTCAATCTACTGATGGAATATATACTGCGCTGGTGCCCACATGCCAACAGAACGGGCGCCTTTATTTATAAAGATCTAATGCTACTCGCATATGCCGATGATATCGACATCATCGGCAAAAACGAACGGGCGGTAAGCAGGGCGTTTTCAGAGATTGATAGGCAGTCAGAACTGATGGGTTTAGCGGTTAATGAAGACAAGACGAAATACCTTGTATCCGGTGACAAAAAGTCCTTGCGTCTTGGACAATCTGTTACAATGAGAGAATACAACTTTAAAGTTGTAGAGGATTTTGTTTACCTCGGAACGACGATGACCAGCGACAACAACATCAGTCTGGACATCCGAAGAAGAATCACGTTCGCAAACCGATGCTACTACGGGCTAAGTAGGGAGCTTAAGAGCAGAGACCTCAAGCGAAGAACAAAATTAGCCCTATACAAGTCGATTATCATCCTAGTCCTGCAATACGGCGCAGAAGCATGGACAATGACAGCAGCGGATGAAGCGGCGATTGGCGTGTTTGGACGAAGTTGGCGATGATTTCCGCATTCGAAATAATGACGAACTGTGTGAGCTCTATGGGGACACCTGTCTGGTCAATCGCATAAAGCAACAGCGGCTGCGCTGGTTAGGACATGTCACCAGGATGGACGAAGAAGCTCCAGTAAGGAAAGCTTATTATTCGTAGGCGGCTGACTACGGAGGAAGAGGCAGGCAGGGGAGACCTCGACTAAGATGGGATGACCAGGTTCGGTCAGACATTGCCAAGCTTGGTGTGACCAACTAGTCCCAGCTCGCACGGAGCAGAAGTGACTGACGGACATTGATTGCAGCGGCCGAGACCGTCGAACGGTTGTGATGCAACCGGGCCAATCAAGAAGAAGAAGAAGTCAGCGAAACCGGCCACTGTGCGGCGCTAAGATTAATACATTTTAAATTTTTTATAACTATTATAAATTAGATTTCAGCTTGTATAACATTCTCGACGATAAGCTTTTAAAGTGTGACAGAGCGTGAGGCATGTGCCACACGTGCCACGCACGCGTACCTTGGCTGCGGTGACGTTGCGTTAATCATAGTTTTTTTTGGCTTGGCAGTGCCGCTTGCCATTCTTGTGAATGTTTTATATGTTAATTAATAACAATTTTAGTTTCAAAATCTCCTACTATTATTTGACGCCTTTAAGTATAAAAATCGCTTATGTATGATCCAAGCAACGACCAGTTTGAGCCATTCGGGAGATCAACAGTCTGAGTCTGCAGTCAGGGTGTTTGTACCAAAAAAGCCAAACCTTATCTCTTTTTAAATCGGACATACGTATAGCAATAAAGTGCAGCACGTCTTCTATCACGTTTAAATTGCACAGGGTGCAGGGGGGCTTGTAGCCCAGTTGCAGAATCTCACATCTGGCCTTGAGGATAATGCTAATTTGACTGATCTCGAGATTGTCGCAGAAATAATTGTTTTCGCCTAAATTGTAGTTCAATCCTTTATTTATATATTCGCATCTGACTCTGTGTTGTGCATCCATATTTGCCAAGATTGTCGTGTGCAATTTTTTCCAGCTTTCGACATCGTCGATTTGGGGTTCTGCTCCGTACTCGGCAAAAAGCGATTACCATACTGCAAAGCATTGTCACCTTTCCTCTAGTAGGTTAGGTTAGGTTAGGTTGCGATGGCTGAGAGCGACAAGTCGCTTCGGGCCCATTGCGAAGCCATATTTTTTTTCTGTTAACCCTTTTTAGTACTGAGGGGGGTACTCGTTACTGAACCATTGTGTGGACAGAATAAATTGAAGTAGAGCTGGGATCTCTAACTCGAAGAGATTGAGTAGGAGTGGTTGACCACATGTGCTTAGACTCCTTCTGCTAAGGGCGGGCAGAGAAAGTGTTTTACCGATTTCTCTTCTTCTTCATATCTGCAACTCCTGCAGAAATCATGGTGAGTTACACCTAGGCGTGCTGCGTGTCTGCCAATAAGACTGCGACCCGTGAGGGTCCCCACCAGAAATGATATGGGGTCCCTTCTGTGGCGTAAAAGAGTGATAGTGCGTTTTTGATTGAATGTAGGCCACGTAAGTCTTGATACGACACAGGAAGAAAGGTTTTTCCACCTGTCCGTAGCGAGACGAAGTGTTTCTGCTTTTGTGTGCAGCTTACATGTTGCCATAGGCATACCTATCGTGCTCCTCTCTAAAAGGAGCTCGATGGTGGTTCCTATTCTGGCCAGTTTGTCCGTAGACTCCTTACCTTCTATGTTGCGGTGTCCAGGTACCCATATAAGGTGTATACTAAAATGTCGTGCGATCTCGATAAGAGATAATCGACATTTAGTAAGTGTTTTAGCATTGTTTGTATGAGAGTCAAGTGCTTTGAGGGCGGCTTGACTGTGAAGGCAAATACGTTGCCTTCTTTGACCGTGAGTGTGCTAAGATAGGAAGGCGGAACGATAAATTTAGGTTCCTACTTTTCTCCTACTTTTTCTTCGATCTTTGATCCATCAGTGTAAATGTTGATGGCGTTAGCTCTACTGTGGGGAAGGTGTTTCCATTCTTGTCGGCTTGGGATATAAAAGTTGTATAATTTGTCGAACGTTGTTTGTGGTATACAGTAATCTGTAGTTAGTGGTATACCCGTTTTGCCTTCGAGTATAATTGAGTGTCCCGAATTGCCCCCATTCCAGGCATCGGATTCCCTTAGTCTTAAGGCTGTTGTGATAGCCAGTTGTGTTGCGACAAGGTCTAGTGGTAGAAGGTGAAAAATAGTGTTCAGCGCTTCCGTTGGTGTGGTTCGCAGAGCGCTCCTTTAGTAGGTGCTTGGCTATAATCTTTGGTAGTTTTTGATCCGTAAGTCGCATTACTTTTGCCATACAGTTAAAATGTCTGCTGAGCGTGGAGCATAGATGCATGGAACATAATCGCACCCGATGTTGCCTCAAAAAGCTTGTATTTGGCGCTTGCTTTTATTTTACGTTTCCCGTGAAAAGTATTCCATGTGCTGTTTATCGCCCTTGTGGCTTCCTTGCGTTTGTTTATGCGTACCTTACCATATCCATATTTTGGGTGAGAATCACGCCTAGATATTTATACTCCTGTACGTTTTCGAGTTGTTCTTTCTTAATAAACCACTGTTCAAGTTTTGATTTTCGTCCCCTGCCATCCTGGGCTACTAGAATTTTTGACTTTTCACAGTTTATTTGAAGTCCATTTATCACAGAAATCTGCGGTCTTATTTATCATGCGTTGTAGTTCTCTCGGGGTTTCAGCCATCAGCACCATGTCATCCGCATACATTAAGATTCTGCATGTTGTGTCACCTATGACCGCACCGCCTGGAAGCTCTGTATGAAGGTCATCTATATAGATTGAGAACAACAGCGGGCTCAAACTACATCCCTGTTTGACTCCAGTGTTTGACTGAAACCACTCCGAGCATTTGCTGCCATCCCATATTGTCGTGGTATTATTGACGTATTGGCTTTTAATCTTCATTCATAGTTGACAGTCCTAAGTTACCTAGCTTAAACAGAAGCGCTTCTCTATTTACGGTGTCAAAGGCAGCACTAAAATCAACAAAAACAGACTTCTTATTTCTTTGTTTTAGGTATGATTTCGCAATGGTGGTTAGTATAAAGATGGAGTCTATAGTACTGTATCCCTTCCTGATAGTTTATTGTTTATTGTTTATTCTTGAATTTCATAGCACGACAAGAAGTATTCTTATATGTTATTGTGCTAGTCACGACGGTTACAGTTTAATGATAAATTTTAAAATAGATTAAATTAATTTACATTTCACAGACAAAGTTACAAACAAAAATAACAGAATAAGAGTTTATTTAAATTGGAATTGACTTTGTTTTAGGGATTACCTTTTTTGTATATTGAGAAGACGAGATTTTTCCTAAAGGAATCGGGTGCTGTTCCCCCGTCGGAAATACAGTTTTATGTTTCTGTGAAGCTTTTAATTAACTCTGGTGAAGCGTTCTTGAGAAACTCTGCTGGTATGCGATCGCTCCCTGGTGCCTTTTTATCCTTACAGTTTTGGAGAGATTATATCTTCACCTACAAAAAACAAACAAAAAAAAAAAAAAAAATTTTGGGGGGGGTCAAAACAAAAAAAAAAAAAAGGGAAAATTAAAATAAACCCAAAACCAATACAAAAAACCCTTAAAAAAAAAAAAAAAATTTAAAAATTTTTCTGGTTGGGTTGGTGGGGTCAACAAAAAAAAAAAAAAAAAATTTTGGGGGGGGGGGGGGGGTAGCGGATGGGCTCGGTTCACTATTTTGCTCAAAACTTGAGAACCGTACGAATCGTCTATCTTTAAAACTGTAGGAGATATAACGTTTTTTTCCAAATTGCGGGGGCGTGAGGAGGCGTGGCCAAAATTTGAAACAAACTTGATCTGAGTGCAGATAAAAGAAGCAAAGAAGACGGACAAGTCTATATCGACTCGGCTGTTGATGCTAATCAAGAACATATATATTTTCTAAGGTCTGAAATGATTCCATCTGCCTGTTACATACATTTGCACGACTTTAGTATACCCTTTTTACTCTACGAGTAACGGGTATTAAAAGGGTGTCGGAAAGCTTTCGTAAAATTCCGACAGGCCTCCTACGCTCAGTCGAACTCAGACAAACTAAAATTTCCGTTCATACCCATCGGAAATATCGTAGTGCCGCTAACTTGACAATTCCGATCGGGTGGTAGTAGAAAAATTGCTTGTAATTTTTCCGACACCCACCCGTCGGAAAGTCAGGCCAAAAATCAAAAAATCGATCACGAAATATTTGGGCACAATATATACAAATTGTCTCTTAAATGTTCAAATTTCTTGATGGCAAACCGGTTTTGGCTGAAATTCTAACGGGACTTCTAAAAATAGAATACAAAGTGAGCACACGTGTTCATTTTTGCAGCACAGCGACGTTAAAATGGTTTTGCGTCACATCAAAGCTGCACTTTAAAGTGGACAAACGTACGCAAATTATCTCCGATTTCAATTATTTAAAATGGATTTTAAAGTTGAAGGTATTTACTTTAATAAGTTCTTCTACTGAAATTAATTTGATTTATTTATTATTTGTTTTTGTGTATTTTTAATTAATACTACTTTTCTGTGTATTGTGAACGTCATTTTGCCTGTTTAGGTAGACTTTTAGATATGTTGCCCCCCGATCCCCCCTTTATAAGTGTTATCAGTGTATTTGTCAATGTTTTAAGGTAATAAAAATGTTAAGTGTAGCTGCATATATTTGCCAAGGTCAAATTTTCGACGCAGACTGCTGTTCTTCGTTTGTTTTTGTGATGTTTCTTTTGCGTTCGTCATTTGTGTTGTCATTTCTGTTTACCGAAAATTTTGCTTATTATTTTTTTCAATTTTTATGTTATTGCTTTCGTTAGGTGCTTCATATAACTGTGAATTTTCACGGATGTACATTTTTGATCTTTGGTGCACTCAAAAGGGGACAAATGCAGAAAAAACTCGTGATGTGATTTCTTTAGTAAAAGAAAGTATTGAAAACAAAGGCTACGCAGTTGATATAAATTATCTGGACAATTGTATTAACTACATTTGCAAAAAAATTATTGCTTATTGGGCTAAATACAATCGAAATAAAAAAATAATTGTTCAATATCAATCAAATTGGCTGAACGCTATTGAAACCATTGCAATTGAGCCTCTGAAAAAAAAAGTTTCAAGTGCTGAACGTGGACGACCAAAAGTTGATTTTGCTGAGTCCTCAAAAAGGACGAAACGTCGTCGGATAGCGCTGCTCGAAAAACATGATGAGTCTGCAGTTTCTGTTTTGCGCTCAGCCGATTTTCCACCGATGTTGAAGTCATCCGAAGCAGATATTGAAAAGGTTTTATCGCTTCTAATGGATACTGGAATAACGAAACACCAATACTTACTTATTCGTGAATTCGTAAATAGTGAAGCTTCTTCATGCGTATTGCCAAGCTATGAAAAAATTCTCAGATTTAAGACTTCAAGATATCCAAAGGACATAACAGTAGATGAAACATATGCAGAAGTGGAGCTGCAGAGTCTACTAGACAATACAGCTATTAGTATTGTACAGCTCCAAAAAACTGTAATTGAAAATTGTCTTGATGACACGGAGAACGCATTAACATTAATTGGAAAGTGGGGTTTTGATGGCAGTACTGGGCACAGTGAGTACAAACAAAAGTTCTCAAATTGTAATGACGATGATAGATGTCTTTTTGCAACATCGTACGTCCCACTTCAGCTTTTAGATGAAAGAACCTCCAAAATAATATGGAAAAATCCTAGGCCATCGTCTACACGTTATTGTAGGCCAATAAGAATTCAATTTCAAAAGGAGACCGCCACACTATCCATTGAAGAAGAATCGTATATTAAAAATAAAATAGTGAACTTAATGCCTACCGAATTTCAAATTTCCAATATGAAAATACTCATAAATCATAGCCTGCAACTTACTATGGTAGATGGTAAAGTTTGCAACGCGTTAAGCCACTCGTCGTCCATGAAATGTTTTATATGCGGTGCAAAACCCACCGAAATGAATGATTTAGAAATATGTCTTACAAAAAAAGTTGAGAAAAAGTTTTTCGAATTCGGCCTATCTCCACTTCATGCCTACATACGTTTTTTCGAGTATTTTTTGCACATTTCATACAAGTTGGAAACAAAAATGTGGCAAGCAAGATCCGCAGAACAAAAGCTTAACGTACTGCAAAGAAAACAACGAATCCAAGCGGAATTTCGCAAAGAAATGGGAATAATTGTTGATAAGCCAAGAGACGCAGGAAAAGGAACTTCCAACGATGGAAATACTGCCAGGAAATTTTTTGGTAACCCAAGTTTGGCATCTAAGATTACAGGCATAGATGAAGATGTGATAACCCGATGCGCGACGATCTTGCAAGCTTTAGCATCAGGATATTCTATTAATGTTAAAAATTTCGAAAGTTATGCCTTGGATACTGCTAAGCAGTTAATAAAAAAATTTCCATGGTACTATCTTCCAGCGACAGTGCATAAAATTTTAATTCACGGTGCGCAGGTAATAGAAAATGCGTTGCTGTCAATTGGAGAGCTCTCAGAGGAAGCTGCGGAGTCAAACAATAAAGAAATTAAGAAATGCCGGCTTCAACATACTCGGAAGATGTCTCGCATATTGACAAATAAGGATTTAATGAATATACTTCTTTTACGTTCTGACCCCTTTATAACAGGTCAAAGAAAACTGCCAAAGAGAGATAAATCCAAATTTTTATCATCAACATTTGACTTGATAGAAGATCGTTGTTAAAATTTTGCATTTAAATTTCAACATTACTTTTAATAATTGAAATAAATGCTTTTTTCTTATTGCAAGAACTAAAGAACCTCATTTGTTTGTATTTCGCAAAGCTTTTGGAAGGGATGGAAGGGGTGGAGAAGGGGGATGGAAGGGGTCGAGAGGGGGAGATGGCTGGGGTATAAGGAAGGAGTTACACTTTCACACATATCTAATGCATCAAAAATGAAATTTAAGCAATTCAACTCTACTGGGAGTAGCTTTGCGTACCATCGCCAAATCAGCCTTACTACGGTGCTATGTGAGCTATAGAAAATAATCGTCCGATGTATCCAATTTTTTTACCATATGCTTAAAATATTTTCTTAGATTTTTGGTAAAAATTTCAAGCCGATATCTCAACGGGAAGTATTTATGGCCGCGGCTCCATACAAGCCCAACCACTGTGCAAAAAAAACCCCCAAAAAAAAAAAAAAAAAAAAAAAAAAAAAAGAAAAGTGGAGGGTTTATTTTTTTTTTGTTTTTTTTTGGGGGGTTTTTTGGTTGACAGACACTGCACCTTACGCTGGCCCACCCATCCGCAATAAGTTGTCAATTCCGCTAGCGGACGATTTAGTTTGTCTGAGTACTAAGCTTAATCAGAAAAAGCTCGACAAAAGGAGAGTCGATTTTTCCCTATTGAAACAAACAAACTTTTCCTAAAGTAAATTGGCCCGCTGATCATGAAAAACGTCACATGGGCATTTCCATGACGTCGAACCGGGACATTTAATTTAAAAAAAGGTCAAATTAAAAGAGATTTTTATTTTCACAACAGGCATAGCCTTCAGCTCTTCAACAGCCCTACAATTGGTGCAAAGATTGATTTTGGGGAACTTTTTGTTTTCAAGATAATTGTAAAACAACATAACATTTGCACTGGACAAAAACAGAAGTGGTTCTTGCGGGCAACCAAATGGCAATATTTTAATGTTGTTAATTTAAGATTGTTGTGCAAGGATGCCTCTTAAAAATAGTTTTTATTTCTACCAAAATTAATTTATAGTTTTTTCAAAATTTAAGCTTAAGCATTTTCGCACGGGGCATGTCGTACGGTACACTTTTTTCCATCATTATATTTACGTGAATTCTGCTATAATTTGAAGCAAAAACTATCATTTAGTTAAATTCACAAAGTTTCGTTTGTTCGGTTCAATTTTTTGCTTATAACTTGAGAACCGTTCATCCGATCTTTATCGTTTCTTCGGCAAATCAATTTATTTTCCTAATTACTAACTATCTAAGTATCTAACTATATAAAAGGTACGAATCGTCTATATTTAAAACTGTAGGAGATATATCTTGTTTAAAATTGCGGGGGCGGGAGGAGGCATGGCCAAAATTTGAAACAAACTGGATCTGCGTGCAGATAAAAGAAGCATTTGTCCTATACATGTCAAACATATATCTCTTACCATCTCTGAGATCTAGGTGTTCATACAGACACACGGACAAGTCTATATCGACTCGGCTGTTGATGCTGATCAAGATATTTATATTTTTTATGAGGTCGGAAATGATTCCTTCTACAAAATGCAGTCGGTGTACGCACGCTCCTAAGTACAGTCGCGTCGGAAGAAAATCAGTCCTATCACTTTCCGCACAAGCACTCAAGGTCATCCGTCCAGGAACACTACACACCACAAAGGCTAGAGGCTAGTTGGTCATACAGCTTATTTATTGGTATCTCTACCAATTCATCAGTGACCTTTGCCTACATGTACTGGCCCCAACGACTCTTACTCCATGCTGGAGCTGCCATAATCGTTTAGTAATTCCTAAACGACTTGACAGCAAAACATCTAAGAACAGGGCTAGCTGCCAATACCTTTGTGACTGTGTGTATTCCCCAATCTCGTACATCCAGCTTGTTATTGTGAATTCTTGAATTGCCAATTCTCCACAGAGTTGGCGAACTCACCGAAGCAGACATGCATCTGCCTAGTCCTTGTGAGAAAATCGCTCAATAATATACTCTGTACCTATAGTATGAGCTATCTCTCTCCCTCTGTCTTTAACATTGTGCGGCGTTTGTTGTGAAAGGGTGGGAGGGGGATGGCGGTGGGCGATTTACTTATTTGCTCATAACTTGAGAGCCGCACATCCGATCTTTATCATTTCTTTCTCAAATCATATACATATTGCTAATGACTTACTATCTTTAAAAGGTACGAATCATCTATCTACAAAACTGTGGGAGATATGACGTTTTTTCTAAATTATGGGATCGGGAGGGCGCGTGGCAAAAATTAAAAATAAACTTGATCTGCCTGCAAGTATAAGAAGCATTTGTCCCATACATGCCAAACCTCTATCTCTTACCATCTCTGAGATTAGTTTGTTCATACGGACGGACGGTCAGGCGATCGGACAGACAGACGGACAGATGGACATGGCTATATCTTCTCGGCTGTTGATGCTGATCAAGATTATATATACTTTATTGGGTCGAAAATAATTCCTTCTCCCTGTTACATACTATTGCACAAACTTAATATACTCTATATACCTTTGGTACAGAGTATAAATAGGAGACAAAACGTAAGCTTCAAATTATAGAGGAATATCGCTTATCTGTAACTAAAATTATGATGGGAGTTCTGACAGACATACTTACAACTTGGGCAGATGAAAATAAGGTTTTTAACGAATACCAAGCAGGGTTTAGACTGAAATATTCAACTATTGATAATATTTTTAACCCATCAACAATTGTTCACTACATGTTTAAAAGGGGGAAAAAAGTATTTGCATTTTTTATAGATTTCAAAGCAGCATTTGAAATAGTACCCAGACAGTTGCGAATGTATAAATTGCACAATATGGGAGTACCTTCACAACAAGTCATATTTTTAGAAGAGACATACCGGCAAACAAACTCTGTAATATTGACAGGAGCAACAACATTTGAGCCTTTTGAAACCCATTTAGGTGTAAGGCAGCGTTGTCTTATGTCGCAATTGCTATTCACGCTTTACCTGAAAGACTTATATGACCATTTGGGAGATGGACTTTACATTGACGATATTAATATAAGACTTATACTTTACGCTGACGATAAAGTCATTTTAGAAGACGACATTAGAAAGTTTCAGTGGATGACCAATAAATTAGAGCAATACTGTGATAGTTGGAACATGGAGGTTAACTTAGAAAAGTCAAAATAAAAGTCTTTAGCAGAGGTGTACGACTAGCAGAGGCCAAGAAGTGGCAATAAAAGTGCTATAATAGATACTGTGGCCGTCTGTGGCCCAGCGGTTAGAGTGCTGCTGGGCGAGAGGTCGTGGTCGTTCGATTCCGTCTCTGAACATCTAATAATAAATATTTTTTTTGTTCTTTAGAAACTAGCTTTTACACATACGGTCATCTTCACCAACTATTGGCGACAGCTGTGAAGTAACTAGCCATGAAAGAGCAATTTCTCAAACTTTGCCGTTCGAATCCGGCGTTAAACTGTAGGTCCCTTTCTCTTGTGCGAAAAATTTAAAGCACACACGCCAAGACATTAAGAGAAGCTTGGCTTGGCCCCGTTGGAGGAGCTGTATAGCCAATTTTACATTTTACATAAAATATATAGTTTTAGAGTATAATTATCTCTAAGTCTTGCTTACACCAAAAATGATTTTTAAAAAACAATATAGTGGAAAAACTTTTTAATGAAAAATGACATAAGTTTTACAGCAAAATGGATACTGTAATCGGCTGTATGTAGATCAATCCAGAGCTACGCAGCTCTAGTTTGGGGACACAGATTGTTTGATGAGGTATATATGGTTCAGACCTTCTTCCTAAAGCGGACACTTAAATTGCAACCAACAATTTGCTGGCAGGTCACTTATGTTCTTCCTACTTTGTGTTCTGCTTAATCGCTGCCGAAAAATCCTTTGACGTTGTGACAGTTTTCTGTTGTTGTTTTAGTTATTATTGCGGACGCTGCTAAGTCGAACGCGTTTATTGCGAAAATAAATATTTGTAAGCCGTGAGTGTCGTAAGTGAAATGCGAATTAAAAATTCTTTTTGTTGATATGTTTACTATAACTGAAGCTAATAAAGGCAAAAACAAAGCGCGTAAATATAATTTTTTGAGCATCGTCGTAGACTGCAAAAAAAGCAAGGATTCCCTGCGCAAGTGAAAGAAAAATTACTACAAGCTTCGGCAAATCGCCGACTGCGACTCGACGTCTTGGCCTATGATGGTCTACAATGTGAATGGCGTGCAAGGAAAAGCAGCTCTTAAAGGTATTAACAATTTTTATGGAGCTTTGCTTGGTATGTTAAGTAACACATTTTTGTAATGCTGTGCAATTCACTGTTTTATTTTTTTTTCAGATTCTATATCCTTGCAAGGTCCATGTTATAGACTCATACATTTTTTAAATTTGGAGCTCAAGAATCCGATATATCTCTGTGGCCCTGAACTTTGAATCAGTGATCTTGACACCGTCCCGACTCATTTGTGCAGCCCTGGCGAGAATAGGTAAGATCGATAACAACCGAGGCAGACAGTCTCAATCAAGATGGCGTGGGCTACGCACTAATTAATAAACGCTCGTATAAACGTATCTCGTATAAACGTACGATCGTTCGCATTTAATTTACATCTTATAATTACTTTTATAACTTCAAACATTATAAGTATCAAACATCGATAAGTGAATAAATGTACCTACGTTCTATTAATGTGCGATCAAAAGTCTAGTCGCCTACTGGAGGCGCAACATTTTTATTAATTAGTAGCTCGATATGCACTAATAAATTGTTTACGGCAAAACTATTGGCTTGATCAGCATACTTGCACACTCTGGAGCGGTGCATTTTTGTTTGATTGAATTGGATTTGATTGAGACTCTTACGGCGGATGGCAACAAATTGTGAAATTCGAATTCTTGGAATTTGATTGTATGTGTGTGTATTCTGGCATATACACTGTTTGTCTCGCTCACTCATATTGAAATCAGTACCCAATCATGAAATTACGCAGCGGCAAAAAGACAAAACGCGCGGCAAAAACGGCGTCGTCAACTCCAACACAAGCAAAAGGAGATGATGAAATAGAGACCAATATGAGTGGCATTGAAAAAATAGATGTGTCTGAAACGGAAGAAAATAAGAAAGAAAACAAAACTGGACGGTTTTATGGAGCAAATGATGGCATGGCAACGATCACAGGAGGACCATATCATTAGAACGATGGCTTCAATGCAGAAGTTACAGGAGGAGAACATGGAGTCCATGCATATGTCCATACAGAATCATATGACGATCATGAAGAAGGATCTGGCTGCAAGCAAGGATGAGCCGAAGGCATCGGCAGATTTAAAAGTTGGCGATCACAAACATGTTGACTTTGTGGACGCAGATCAAGAGCTTGGCAGCAGAGACATGGACTCACACCAATATGAACACAAGCACGCACGGGGAGACACCCCACCTGAGCTACAGTTCAAGGCGAATCCGGTGCCCACGCAGGGTGGCACCACGGCACACAGCACTTCACAGGGAAGTGCTTCTGGATTGTCCATGGCGGGCAGTATGCCCAATCAGGTGCCCACACAGGGTGGCACCACAGCACACAGCGCTTCACAGGGATGTGCTTCTGGATTGTCCATGGCGGGCAGTATGCCCAATCAGGTGCCCACACAGGGTGGCACCACAGCACACAGCGCTTCACAGGGAAGTGCTTCTGGATTGTCCATTGCGGGCAGTATGCCCAATCAGGTGCGCACACAGGGTGGCACCACGGCATGCAGCGCTTCACAGGGAAGTGCTTTTCCTACTGGATTGATGACGGCGAGCGGTGTGTCCAGTCTGGTGACCACACAGGGTGGCGCCATTAGCATCAGCACTCTACAGGGGAGTGCACCTGGATTCACAGCCGCAACGGTGAGCGGCGCACATGGTATGGCGCCAAGGCATGATTCAATTACAGGCGTAAGCGTTTCACAGGGAAACGTAACAGGAACTGGAGCCCGATTGGCAAATGGCACACATACTCTCAGCACCGCACAGGGCGGAATGAATGGCTACGGCGTTTCTCAAGACGGAGCAACTGAATCTTATACCTCACAGGTAGGCTGTACAAATGATGATGGTGCTGTCCGGGCAAATGGTGCATCTAGTTTTGGTGCCATGGGGTCACAGAAAGACAGTGTCAAAATTGGTTTCGCAAATTCTGGAGATTTTTACTTAAGATGACCACGTCAGGTCGGCTAATGAGATGACAAATAAGCATTAAGATGTAATTGAGCGTGATAGGAGAGAGTTAAATATCCAAAATCAACGTTCATTATACATACAAAGTCTGATGTGAAAAGCATAGTACACAGAATGAAAGAAATTCATTTAACAAACCGAATCAACGTTGATATCATCAAACCAAGTCGATCCATTTTTAAAGCGAATCATAACTGGAGATGAAAAAGGATTGTTTACAATAACGTTAATCGAAAACGATCATGTCAACATGGTGAACCAGCTCAAACCACTACTATCAAAAGAGGTACCTTGGGGAGAGGGTGGTATATGAGCTGCTTCCAAGGAACAAACGATTAACGGATGTTTACTGTCAACAACTACATAACACCATCAACGAACCCAGATATCAACTAAGTTCTCCATCACAACGCCGCACAATCTTTTACCCGAAAAAACGGGACAACGCTGGGAAGTTTTGATGCATCCACCATAAAGACCGACCACCATCGACTACCATTTATTCGATCTTAGAACTCCAAGTAAAACTTCGGCAAGATGAGGCAAAATCGCACTTGCAGTTTTTGCAGATAAAGGCCAGAAGTTCTATGAGCGTGGAATACAAAAATTCCGCTTATCACAAAATATATTATTAAATTCATCAAGTTTATTAAAAACTTACTTTCGAAAAATCCGAAAAATCGCAAGGTTCTGGGCATAAAATTATAGATTTGCCAAATTTTAGTGGGTTGGCTGAAGAATGGCCGGTTTTTAACTGTATGTATAGGGAAACAACAGCGGCGTTTGGTTATACACATTTGGAAAATTTATTGCGATTACAGAAAAGCTTGAGTGGATCAGCTAGAGATGATGTGGCATGTATGCTAATAAACCCAGCCAATGTCGTGTATATCATGAATCGTCTTGAATTGAAATATGGGCAACCAGAACAGCTGGTTAGGAGTCAATTGGAAAAGGTGGCACAAATGAGTCAGATTTCTGAGAATAATTTAGAAAGGGTGGTTCCATTTGCAACAAAGGTTGCTAATCTTGCAATGTTTTTGGAGTCAGCAAATGCATCACAGCACTTACAAAATCTGGATTTACTAAGCGAACTTGTTAGCAAAATCCCCATGAGGATGCGTATTGAATGGTCAACATATGCGTCCACAGTGTCTCCATATCCAAACTTAAAACATTTTGCTAATTGGATTGACAATATATCATTTAACATTGCTCGAGCAGCACAGACAACTGCACCATATCGACTATATCAGACTAAAGGAGATTCCGCATCAAATCAGAAAACTTTAATGCAGACGACGGCAGATTCTACTGCAAAGAATTCCTCATTAATTTCATGTTATCAGTGCAAAGGAGATCACACGTTTGACAAATGTAAACAGTTTACAAAGGGTAATATGACAGAAAGGTGGGAATTGGTCAGAAAATTGAAGTTGTGTTTCGGATGTTTAGGACCTGGACATAATATGAGTTCTTGCAAAAAGAGACGCGATTGCAATTTAGATGGATGTAAGCGATCTCATCGCAGAATGCTTCACAAAAAGGCTGAAGCAAGCAAAATTAATGTAACCTCAAAGGCGGTGGACGACCGATCCACATCAACAAGTATGGGTGCAAATGTCAATACAGTAAAAGTAAATACATCGAAGCTATTGTTTAAGGACCTGACAGTGGAGGTAGTTGGACCAAATGGGTCAGTTATTCAGACATTTGCATTTTTGGACGAAGGTTCGTCGGCAACTTTGGTTAATGAGAAACTGGCGAGAATGTTAGGCGTGAACGGGACACAGGAAAAATTAACCTTGAAGTGGATAGGCAGTCACGCAAAGGACGTTGCATCGATGAAATGTAATTTGAGGATTAGATCTGAGGGCAGTACGAATTGGCTGCGTTTGAAAGGGAACACAGTTCCCCAGATTGAATTACCACTGCAGTCATTAGACATGAGTACTATAGGTATGCACTCACATATAAAATTACCTCCCATCAAAAGTTATTCCAACGCGGACCCAATGATACTGATAGGTATCGACAATTGTCACTTGGTAAAGACAATAAAGAGTATTGATTTGAACACTAGCCTAGTTGCAGCAAAGACACCATTAGGTTAGCTTATATACGGTTCAACACAGGCGAATAAGCTGAATGCATCGGCTCAGTTATCAGTAGTTTTTCATACGAGTTCTGAAAATCATGAAACAGACGATATACACAAAATGATGGCTGATTATTTTACTACTGAGAACTTTGGAGTAAAAATTGCAGGCAAACCATTGGAATCATCTGATGTGGTTAGGGCTCGTAAAATATTGGCAGAGACAACCAAAAAGATTAACGGCGGGTACGAAACAGGGCTATTGTGGAATAAGGATAATTTCCAATTGCCAGACAGTTATCAAATGGCCTTGAAGAGACTGCATTTAATAGAAAACGAGAGCGTAAGTTAAAGTCGGCTCTAACCGACTTCGATATACCCGTTACTTATGAAAAAAGATGTTTAACAGTGTTCCCGCGTTCCTTAGTGCGACCATCCAAAAAGTATGCAACATTTTTTAGGGTGGTAGCGGGGAGGGCTTGGTTCACTTTTTTGCTTATAACTTGAGAACCGTTCATCCGATCTTTATCATTTTTTCGGCAAATCGATTCATTTTGCTAATTACTAACTATCTCTAGAAGGTACGAATCCTCTATCTTTAAAACTGTAGGAGATATAACTTTTTTCCAAATTGCGGGGGCGGGAGGGGGCGTGGCCAACATTTGAAACAAACTTGATCTGCGTGCAGATAAAAGAAGCATTTGTCCCATACATGTCAAACCTCTATCTCTTACCATCTCTGAGATCTAGGTGTTCATACAGACAGACGGACGGACGGACGGACGGACGGACGGACAGACGGACAAGGCTAAATCGACTCGGCTGTTGATGCTGATCAAGAATATATATACTTTATATGGTCGGAAATGATTCCTTCTGCCTGTTACATACATTTGCACGACTTTAGTATACCCTTTTTACTCTACGAGTAACGGGTATTAAAAGATTTGTGGTACTGATCAGCTGGTTGAATATGAAAAAGCAGTACAGGATTTCATTGATAAGGGATATGCGGTCAAATTGACAAAAGAGGAAGTAGCCATTATTGGACCTCGCACATGGTACCTACCACATTTCGGGGTTTACAATATAAACAAACCAAAAAAGATGAGGCTCGTTTTTGATGCAGCGGCCACTGTTGATGGCGTTTCATTAAATTCAAATTTATTAAAGGGGCCAGACGAAAATCCTCCGCTAACTCAGATTTTATTTCAGTTTCGACAGGGCAGAGATGGTGTGTGCGCGGACATAAAGGAAATGTTCCTTCAGGTTCAAATGAGATAAGAAGACCAAGATCTGGGGACTTAAACCGAGAAATTGATGTCTATAAAACAGAGATGGGCATGCACACATATCGTCACACTTTTCACACGCATACAAGCACAACTTTCGTGCACAACATTAGTGTTGCTTTCAATGCTTATAGCGTACGTGTGATTTTGTGCAGTCGGCCGCGGCAGAGGCCTTATGCACACGCAGGCAGCGCGCTGCCTCGTGTGCTTAGGAACGTCGCGACGCGCCCATCTCTGCTATGAAATGAAAGTGATGACATTCGGCGCTACGTGTTCCCCTTGCTGTGCTCAATATGTTAAAAATTTGAATGCTCAGAATGCTATCAGCAACAAAGAAGCTGTAATCAAAGCAATCGAGTCAATCACTATGTTGACGACTATGTGGCAAGTTTTGATTCTGAGCAGGAAGCATTTGATATTAGCAGCGAGGTCAAAAGAGTACACAGAATGGCAAAATTTGAATTAAGAGGGTTTGTTTCCAACTCAACAAACTTGCAGAATTCTCCAAAAATTGCCAAAAAGATAATAGCTAAAACATCTCCCTTTAGTAAAAATTAATAAAGCAACAGCTGCCTCAATTTAATTTATGATTTTCGACTTCGGATTACACTGTTATTACAAAAATATTAAGAAGTTTTCATTCGTAAGCGTTTACATTAAAAATGGGAATATTTTAATGGCAACTTTGCGTTGAGTACATAAGTACCTCTATTAAGTTTCTTGCAATATTGCTTATTATTTTCTTTGAATAAAGTATTATGGCTGGAGGAAAGCGTTTTTGCGCTGTTTTGCTTTGAATTTTCATAATATAGCTTTAAAAATTATATTCATATTCCCAGTCAGCCGAAAATAAGCCTTTTTTCTTTTTTAACCCATGCACTCTAAGGTTTACTATTTTCATACGAATCTAATTCGAATATTTTAAAATGTGTAGCATAGTCTTAGAAGCACTGAATTTAAATTGTAATATATAATATTAAACAAAATTGGATTTTTAATATAAATTTAGATTTTCATTTTGTTCAAATCAAAAAGGTCAAACAGTTGAAAAAATCGGTGTGGGTAGTCAGATTGACTGAAATCCTCGACAAGGTGGGCAGTCAAAGTCAGTAACAGTTTGCGTTAATATGTCATAAACCATTAGACATATCATGACATAATAGTTTTTTTTAGTCATCTGGCTTTTATATAATCTTCTATGCAAGATTTGGGTCAAATCCAATTACAATTTTTTTTTTCTGTAGTTAAAAAACAAAAAAGTTGAAATATTTTTCAACTTTGATCCTATACAATATTTTTGTTGTTTTTAAAATAATGTAAGTTAAGTTCAATCTTTTAAGATCATTTCGTCAGAAATTCCAGCTTCCTAGCTACGCTGGTGTAGAAATGCCTGGTGCAAAAGTATTATTGATATTGTTAATATTTTTGTCTAGTATTTTTGGGATAATTAAGTATCGCAGAATGAAAAATAATTATTATTCGATGTATAAACTTATTAGTATGTGGTATTATGTTATAATAAGTGATATATTGTTATGTAGTGGACTCACCTCCTTGATCATCAAGGGCTACAAGTGTACGTATTCCTGCTTCCTTGCTCTGGTGTGCGGCAAATTGGAATGTAAATAATTTGTAAAAGTGTATAAGTATGTGTTAATTTTGTATAAGTTGTATAAAATAAGAATTAAGTATGTTCTAGCACAGTTAAAGCTATTAAATATAATAGAGTAATAGTTTTCCTTATGGATCAATTGAATTGAATTGCATATCAACACAGCAACAACATCAACATATTTGACTTTTCCTCTAATCGGGCCAGCACACCTTCTAAAATCAGCCGGGGCTCACTCAGGCGGTGCTCACTCACTCTCAAAATTTAATGGGTTTAGGTTCACAAAGCACGTTTATTATTACAGGGTTCATAGTTACAGCTGTAAAATGTCCAAAACTCATGGACTCTTTTGATTTAAATGAAATTGAACTTAATTTTAGGATAGGTTAGAATACACTTAGACTAATAAAATAGACCGGTTGTAATGCCATATAACCCCTTATATTACTTTTAGACAGAAAAACTGGCCATTCCTTATAAACCACTTAGAAAGTAGCACAAGCTTGCAAAGCAATCTCAATTTCAAAAATTACTGAAAAGTCAGGTAGGAAAGGCTGACCTAGGATAACGACACGTCTCCTACTCACTGTGGTTCCGCCCATAGGCCAAAAATCAAAACAAACGATCAGAAAATATTTTCACAAAACATAAATAATTTGTCTCTCAAATGTCCAGTCTTCTTATTTGCAAACCGGTTTTCACTAGAAATCTAACGGCACATTCTAAAAATAGAACTAAAAGCAGAAACGCGTGCTCACTTGCAAAGCGCAGCTGGGCGCTAGTCAAATATTTCAAAGCAAAAGTGCGCTTTAAATTGGTCTGGCAGTGGCATAACTTTACATATTGTGTTTATTTGAAATGGATTTTGAAGTTCAAGGTTTTTATTATATATTCTGAAATCAATACCAACTAAATGCTTTGTGATTTTTTTGCAAGCTGTGTTTTATCTAACCCATTTGTTTGTACCGTATTTGTTCGTTTTTAGTTTTTTCACCCTTAATTATAGTTGTGTTCCCCCCAAATTCCCCAAATGGATTCTTTTCCAGTGAACTTGTATAACATTTAAGGTAATAAGTCCGGTAAGATTAGCTGCGAAAATTGGCGAATGTGCTTGTAATCGTTAATTTACTTACACGCCGTCATTTTTTTTCAAGGTCAAATTTTCCCAGCGAAGCCTCTTCAGAGCTCTGTGCCGCCTGTTTAAGGTGCTGTGTCTTTGTTTACGTCTTTCGTGTTTGTGTAAAGTTTTCACTGAACATTTTGTAATTCTTATATTAATCAAGTCTAATTATTTTTGGTTTATTTTTAAATTTGTATTTTACTTTCAAAGGAGAAACCGTTCGGGTGATGGAAATTAGACCGCGTGAGTTAAGACCGCCGTCGGCGGTCTCATTTCATTTTTCAAAATGAATTTAGACCGCCATCTTAAAATGAAATTAGGCCGCGCGGTCTAATTTCATTCTGAAAAATGAATTTAGACCGCCATTACAAAAGAAATGTAATTTTGGTTTTTTAATAAAAGAAACTATCTATAATATTAAAAAAATTATGAAAATTTGATACAAAAAAATTGCGCGATTTTGTATCAAATTTTTGCCTGCGGCGCTGGAAGGAACTCAATTTTTTAAATTAAATACTTACTGTAAGAACAAGACCACGCGGTCTAGTTTCATTATGTGATCGCGGCCTAAATTCATTTTGATAAATGAAATAAGGCCGCGCGGTCTAATTTCATTTTGTGATGGCGGTCTAAATTCATTTTGCGGAATGAAATAAGGCCGCGCGGTCCAATTTCATTTTGTGATCGCGGCCTAAATTCATTTTGAAAAATGAAGTAAGGCCGCGCGGTCTAATTTCAATTTAAGATGGCGGTCTAAATTCATTTTGCAGAATGAAAGTAGACCGCCATACAAAATGCAAGGCGGTCTTAATTCACGCGGTCTAATTTCACAGAGCCAAACCGTTCATTGTAAATTTTCACGCCTGCATATTTTCGACTTATGGTGCACAAAAAAGGGTAGCTATGCAAATAAATTGCAACAACTGATCGACGCTGTTCAACATGATATTGAAAATAACGTCTTCTTTTCTGAAATGACCGCACTTTTGAAATCGATTGGCTACATATGTAAAAAATCAGCTGAGTTTTGGTTTCGGTACGATCGCAAAAAGTGCTTAGTTCTTCAATACAAATATGATTGGCTCAACGTAAAGGAATCATTTATATTGAAATGTTCAAATAAGGTATCTCAAAAGACGGCGGAAAGTGCTCAACGTGGACGTCCAAAGCTTGATTTTGAGGAGTCTTCAGAGAGAACAAAGCGTCGGCGTATAGCTCAGCTCGCCGAAATAGATGAGTACGCTGTAAATGCTTTACGGAGTGAACAACAAGGGCAAAAATGTTTGGGAGCAGATCCTCTTGAAGTAATTTCTCTCATAATGGATGCCTCTATGTCGAAGAACCAATATTTGCTAATAAGAACTTTTGTGAATAGCAAACTCTCCTTTGATTTATTTCCAAGCTATCAAAGTAATCTAATTGCCAAATAAGATAGATACCCGGAAAATATTTCTGTTAATGAATCTTACACAGAAGTGGAATTGCAAAGTTTATTGGATAAGACAGCGTCTAGCATTTTGGAGCTTCGAACGGAAGTAGTCGAGACAGTCACGGATGATTCCATTGAAAATCTAATACTTATTGGAAAGTAAGGATTTGATGGAAGTACAGGTCACAGCGAGTACAACCAAAGTTTTTCTAGTAATTATTTGCAAGACAAGAGCTTATTTGTTACATCATACGTACCCCTCCTACTAATTTCAAAATCTAACCATGAAGTTATTTGGAAAAACCCCCGGCCTTCGTCAACACGTTACTGCAGGCCAGTTCGTTTTCAGTTTAAGAAAGAGACAACCAAACTGACAATAGACGAGGAAAAATATTATAAAGAGAAAATAAAAGTTCTTAGGAAGTCAGAGGTTCGTATGTGTAATAGAAGGATACTGGTCGAGCACAGCTTACAACTGACTATGATGGATGGCAAAGTATGCAACGCTTTAAATGAGTCATCCTCTGCTAAATGTTACATATGTACCGCAAAACCGACTGAAATGAATGTCTTGGCCAAATGTTTAAGCAAAGATGTGCGAAAAGAATACTTCGAATTTGGTTTATCCCCACTTCATGCAAAAATACGGTTTTTCGAATACTTTTTACATTTATCATACAAGTTGGAAATCAAAAAGTGGCAGGTTAAAGCTCCTGAACAACGAAAAAAGGACATTCAAGCAGCATTTCGAAAAAAAAAATGGGTATAATGGCAGACAAGCCCAGAGATGGAGGCAGAGGATCGTCCAACGACGGAAATGTAGCTAGAAAATTTTTTTCAAATCCCAATTTGGCTTCAGAAATTACAGGAATAAATATAAATCTAATCCATCGCTGTGCCACTATACTTCAAGCTATCGCTTCAGGGTACAAAATTAATGTACTTAAATTTAATGAATGCAAAGAATACAAGACAAGCGGCAATACATCTAACTTGCACGACCATTTAAAAAGGTTCCATCCTGGCGTGGAAAGAAAGAGTCCAGAATCGAGCACACAAGTTGTACGTGCTGAGAGAGGAACGTCACTACATCTACAAGCAGCAGTTGCAGGTCGAGCATGAACTCTGTGGCGTCTTACTTTAAAAGAGCCGTCATGTATAATTCAAATTCTAAAAGAAAGACTGACATAGATAAAGCTCTAACTGAAATGGTTGCCAAAGATGTGCAGCCCTACACTATTGGAGAAAACGAAGGGTTCGTGCAATACACTCATGTATTGGATCCTCGGTGTCAAATTACTCCAGCAAGACGCACTTAAGAGATGTGCTGATGTATAATTATTTTACCGAAACTTCTGCCAAGTTATCAGCAATCCTTGTAAATGTTTCGAATATCGCAGTTACGTGATTTGTGGACATCAAGTGCCAATGCTAGTTTTTTGACTGTGACGGGTCATTTCGTATATAACTACGAATTAAAAACAGCATCCTTAGCAACAAAAAACTTAAGCACAACTAATCATTGTTCACAAAACATTGCTGATACATTGGGGGACATTTTTATTGAATGGAACATTCTGGAAAAACTGTATGTATTGTTACCGACAATGCCAGCTCCATGCTTAAAGCATGTGACCTATTGCATATTCGCAATCCGCCATGCTTTGCGCATACTATAAATCTCGTGGTGCAAGATGCTCTAAAGTTGATGACCCAGTGCTTCAAGCTTTATTTACTAAGTGTAAATCAATCGTTCGATTTTTCAAGCAAAGCACTATATCAATTGAAAAGCTCAAATTAGCTCAAGAAGGCTCAGAATATACTTTGTTGCAAGAAACGCCCACTAGGTGGAATAGTTTTTATTTTATGATTGAGCGTATTATAAAAATGAACGATGCCATTGCCAAAGTTTTACTATCAACAACGAATGCACCGCAGCCATTTACTGCTGAGGAAATACTTATGCTGAAAGATATTGAAAAAGTATTGGCTTTCTTTCAGCAAGCAAGCGAGAAAATTTCTGGCGGAAAAAAAAGTAACGATATCGCTGATTATTCCCATGACATATGGACTTTTTCGGAAAATCGAAAGTGTTGTACCTTACTACAAACTCTTCAAGGAAAAACTTTAAACAAAATATTGATGGAATCAATCAAGCAACGTCTTTCCGTATATGAGCAGAGAACAGTCTGCAGGATGGCTACGCTTTTGGATCCACGGTTCAAAAAAGTGGATTTCAACATAGCTCAAACGCTGAACAAGCAGCAACATGTTTTGAAAATGAGCTGGCCAATTTTCCAGTTAAAGAGACCGCAAGTAATCAACCCGTAGCACCGGATTCAAGTTTACAGGATACTTTGTTCGATTTTTTTGGGTGAGCGTTCCATGAATAAAGTTGTAAACTCAAGAGTCGATGCAATTTTAACTAAGAGGCAGTATCTGGAAAGGGCAATTGTCGGACAAGATATCGACCCTCTATTATGGATGAAGGTATGCCTTAATTAAAAGTGCCGAGTTATAAATTGCATATAATTAAGTATATTACTTTTTTCCAGGTGAATCAAACTGATTTCCCTGCCATTGGGAGCCTTTTCGCCAAATATCTTTGCATTCCGGCTACGTCCGTGGAGTCTGAAAGAACATTCAGCAAGGCGGGCCAAATAATATCGGAGAGGCGAACCCGGCTCAAAGAAAAAAAATGTTAACATTCTTTTGTTTTTAAATCGCAACTCTTGGGTGAAATAAAGCATATTTTATTGTATTCGTTTCATTCTTTTTTTTTAAATCGTAACTTAGTTAAAATAAAAGCATAATATTTTTATATTTGCTTAAAAAAATTTTTTGTTGGGCTACACTATGGAGCCACTATCGAGCCACTATCGAGCAGTGGCACTATCGACACTATCGATGGTTTAAAATAAACTATCGTCGACTATCGATGGCGCCCACTATCGATGCTAAAAAAAGACAAAAAAAAAAAAAAATCTTGCCAATACTCTCTCACTTTTAATACCTCGCTCTATGATCTTAAAAGAAGAGGAAATGACTGATTGACTGGACTGATTCACTGGACTCATTGGCAATCATCGTAACAGCCTAAACGGTAAGAGATAGAGGGCTGTAATTTGGACAGGAGTTCTGTTAGTGGTGAAGGTGCGTACTAAGACGGAGCCCACGAGGAAAAAATCGGACGGAAAATTTCGCATTCAAAACTACTTTCTTCCGATTGGCTTCAACCTCGGTTTGTATGATGGAATACAAAAATAGTTTGAAATATGATTCTCTGATGTTGGAAAATTTGACCCAAAGGTCGGAAAATTCAGCATAAAAACTATTTTTCATACGATTGGCTTGAAACTCGGTTTGTGCGACATAATACGAAATAATTTAAATGTGATTTTTCAATGTCGGGTAATCCACTCCCAGGAGTGAGAATGACCGGAAAATTCTGCAGTAATGTATCTACTTTATCGGTTGGCTTAAATTCGTTTTGTAAACATATGTTACGAATTAATTTGAAATGGACTTTTCCAATGTCGGAAAATTTGACCCGCGTCGGAAAATTTCGGAAAAATTCTGCGAAAAGAAAAACTATTTATCATTCGATTGTCTTGAGCTCGGCTTCGCGAATGAAATTGAAAATATGATTTTTCAATGTTGGAAAATCTGAGCCCGCGAGCGAAAATGCACAGAAAATTCAGCTGCCGAGACGTTTATTCATCCGATTGGCTTAAACTCCGGTTTGGAACGATAAAATACGAATTAATTCGAAGCATGATTTTCCAACGGCGGAAATTCGCGCCCCAGGCGTGCAAATTCAGGAAAATTTACAAGAGAAAATAATCATTTTTCATCTGACGGACTTGAGCCTCGGTTTGTGTTAAGAATAAAATGCGAAATATCAGAAGTGTGATTTTCCAATGATGGAAAGTAAACTGGACCCCGGGAGTAAAATGACCGGAAAATTCAGCATGCAAAATAAACATTTTTTATCTGATGGACTTAAAAACTCGGGACAGGGAAGATGTTGGGAAGCTGGATGGGATGTGGGCGGGGATGTGAGTGGTAGTTAGTTGGGACGTGGGTGGGGATTGCATGTTTTTTGGAAGTGGGTGTAATAGAATGGGGTGAATGGGAAGTCAGGGATTTGGGCGGGGGAAGTGGGTGGATGGGGGAAGGATGTGGGCTGATATTATGTCTTATACGGTCAAAGGCACAAGTTAGCGTGACGGGTTATGTGCTAGTAATATTTAAATTTCAAATACACGTTAATGCACTTCTACAGGTTTTTGTAAGTTTAAATATTCCTACATATTTAGAAGAGCTTAGAATTTCAAATCTCCAGACCACCCTACAACTGAATCTTGAATTAAGAAACCAATCATTTTTGACTTCGAACAAAATAGCTACCAAATAATCTTATTGCTGAATTGTCAAAGGATCTTAAATATAAATAAAAACATCAATGATTCTTTACCATGTTCATCTTCTGATGAAACTGAATCTTTCGTAGCAAGAAAATAATGAAATGGGACAAATATCAATCTGGTGAACAGACTCTCATTGAATTTTTCTGGAATTTAAAGATTGTTAGCAAATTTCTTTGTATTAAAAGACGTTGGAAAACTATCATTTTAAGAACTTAAAAGTATCACATTTTTAGGTATAAGCTCTTCTTTAGGCAACAGTTCCAGCCAAAGCTTCAGTATTAATAAAATTTTACCGGAAATACTTGTTAATATTATATAAAAATATCAAGACTTTAACTCCATTTAAGCGCGCACACTTGCAACTGAAAGATAAACTGATGGCTGACCATGATATTTAAGTAGGACAGCACGCCGAATAAACAAACATGATTGATTGATTCCAGCAATGCTGAGCTTACAACTGAAGTTTAAAGATCAAACCAGTATGTATTTGTCAACGGTCAGCCTTCAGTTCTGCCGCTCATCATTCAGCCAGATGTTCTGAGAGAGTTAGAGAGTTACAGAGAAGTTACAGAGCAGTTACAGAGAAGTTACAGAGAAGTTACAGAGAAGTTACAGAGAAGTTACAGAGAGTTACAGAGAAGTTACAGAGCAGTTACAGAGAAGTTACAGAGAAGTTACAGAGAAGTTACAGAGCAGTTACAGAGAAGTTACAGAGAAGTTACAGAGAAGTTACAGAGAAGTTACAGAGAAGTTACAGAGAAGTTACAGAGAAGTTACAGAGAAGTTACAGAGAAGTTACAGAGAAGTTACAGAGTTACAGAGAAGTTACAGAGTTACAGAGAAGTTACAGAGCAGTTACAGAGAAGTTACAGAGAAGTTACAGAGAAGTTACAGAGAAGTTACAGAGAAGTTACAGAGAAGTTACAGAGAAGTTACAGAGAAGTTACAGAGTTACAGAGAAGTTACAGAGAAGTTACAGAGAGTTACAGAGAAGTTACAGAGAAGTTACAGAGAAGTTACAGAGAAGTTACAGAGAAGTTACAGAGAAGTTACAGAGAAGTTACAGAGAAGTTACAGAGAAGTTACAGAGAAGTTACAGAGAAGTTACAGAGAAGTTACAGAGAAGTTACAGAGTTACAGAGAAGTTACAGAGCAGTTACAGAGAAGTTACAGAGAAGTTACAGAGTTACAGAGAAGTTACAGAGAAGTTACAGAGAAGTTACAGAGAAGTTACAGAGAAGTTACAGAGAAGTTACAGAGTTACAGAGAAGTTACAGAGAAGTTACAGAGAAGTTACAGAGAAGTTACAGAGAAGTTACAGAGAAGTTACAGAGAAGTTACAGAGAAGTTACAGAGAAGTTACAGAGAGTTACAGAGTTAGAGAGTTACAGAGAAGTTACAGAGAAGTTACAGAGAAGTTACAGAGAAGTTACAGAGAAGTTACAGAGAAGTTACAGAGTTACAGAGAGTTACAGAGAAGTTACAGAGAAGTTACAGAGAAGTTACAGAGAAGTTACAGAGAAGTTACAGAGAAGTTACAGAGAAGTTACAGAGAAGTTACAGAGTTACAGAGCAGTTACAGAGAAGTTACAGAGTTACAGAGAAGTTACAGAGAAGTTACAGAGAAGTTACAGAGTTACAGAGAAGTTACAGAGCAGTTACAGAGAAGTTACAGAGAAGTTACAGAGAAGTTACAGAGAAGTTACAGAGAAGTTACAGAGTTACAGAGAGTTACAGAGAAGTTACAGAGAAGTTACAGAGAAGTTACAGAGAAGTTACAGAGAAGTTACAGAGAGTTACAGAGAAGTTACAGAGCAGTTACAGAGAAGTTACAGAGAAGTTACAGAGAAGTTACAGAGAAGTTACAGAGAAGAGAAGTTACAGAGAAGTTACAGAGAAGTTACAGAGTCAGAAGTTACAGAGAAGTTACAGAGAAGTTACAGAGAAGTTACAGAGAAGTTACAGAGTTACAGAGAAGTTACAGAGAAGTTACAGAGAAGTTACAGAGTTACAGAGTACAGAGAAGTTACAGAGAAGTTACAGAGAAGTTACAGAGAAGTTACAGAGTTACAGAGAAGTTACAGAGAAGTTACAGAGAAGTTACAGAGAAGTTACAGAGAAGTTACAGAGAAGTTACAGAGAGTTACAGAGAAGTTACAGAGAAGTTACAGAGAAGTTACAGAGAAGTTACAGAGTTACAGAGAAGTTACAGAGAAGTTACAGAGAAGTTACAGAGTTACAGAGAAGTTACAGAGAAGTTACAGAGAAGTTACAGAGAAGTTACAGAGTTACAGAGAAGTTACAGAGAAGTTACAGAGTTACAGAGAAGTTACAGAGAAGTTACAGAGAAGTTACAGAGAAGTTACAGAGAAGTTACAGAGAAGTTACAGAGAAGTTACAGAGAAGTTACAGAGAAGTTACAGAGAAGTTACAGAGAAGTTACAGAGAAGTTACAGAGAAGTTACAGAGAAGTTACAGAGAAGTTACAGAGAAGTTACAGAGAAGTTACAGAGAAGTTACAGAGTTACAGAGAAGTTACAGAGAAGTTACAGAGAAGTTACAGAGTTACAGAGAAGTTACAGAGAAGTTACAGAGAAGTTACAGAGAAGTTACAGAGAACTTACAGAGAAGTTACAGAGTAGTTACAGAGAAGTTACAGAGAAGTTACAGAGAAGTTACAGAGAAGTTACAGAGAAGTTACAGAGAAGTTACAGAGAAGTTACAGAGTTACAGAGAAGTTACAGAGAAGTTACAGAGTTACAGAGAAGTTACAGAGAAGTTACAGAGAAGTTACAGAG
>JAEIFU010000087.1:0-267774 GCA_018904235.1 Lordiphosa stackelbergi | reverse complement strand
TTTTAGAGAGAAGAGAGAGAGATCTGTTGAGAGCAGGTGATATGAGATCATTATAATTTTGACATAAGACTCGAAATCGATTGTGCTTTGCATAATCAGTTGTGCATCCAAGAATACTAATGGAAAATAGTTTCTGGTTGGCCTAGAAGGAACGGGAAAGTGCTAGGGCGACCTAAGAGTTGCCAGAAGAATCTACATCGCCGATAATTAGTTTATGAAGAAAAGAAACACCTAATACTGTTCTACGGTTGGCTAACGAAGGAAGGTGCAAGCAAGAGTTTGTTAGAGTATGATGGCAGACGAAGGTTAGGGTCCCACTTAAGTTAGTAGCAAAATAAGAATTGTTTCTGAACAGATTCAATAGGGTCTATATGCTTTTATACTGCGGACACCAGACGGGACGAGCAGTATTCAAGTACTGACGAACTGGAGCAGTGTATAAAAGCTTTGTGGTATATGACTCATTAAACTTTTCGACCAATGTTTAATGAATCTGAGTACACTGTTTGTTCTATTATCAATAGAGAGATATGAGGATTAAAACTCAATTTGGGGTCAAAAGAATTCCAAGATCAACAACTGTAGAAATTCGTTCTAAGGGTTCAATGCCAATCGTGTAGGTATACTCAGCGAAGGCTTGTAACGATAAAAAGTCATGAACATGCATTTGAGCAATTAAGGTAATTGATTAATCGGGCACCAGACTGTAAGCAGCTAGTCATCGTGCAATTTGATGGAGTGCATCGGGTCGTTGAAAGATAAAATAAGTTTTACATCATCGGCGCACTAAGTATCCGAGAGTTCGAACTTAGTATGGGGAACACAATAAAAAGAGTAAAAACAAAGGGCCGAGGTGATTGTCTCATGGTACACCAGAAGTGACAAAGACAGGCTTTGACGTGTTAGAACGAAGCAGAATTTTTTGAGCTCTATCTTTAAATAGGACGAACTACTGTAGAAAAGGGGAAGGAAACTTCTAAACGATCAAGTTTAACGAGGAGCAGATCATGGTTCACAGAATCATCTTACCAGACATACAAATCCTTTAACTGAGGTAAATTCAAGTAAATTGGTCGAGATCGACGCTTTGTAAATCCATGTTTGTTTTTTACAAAAGTTCTGTAGGGAAGAGGTTATAATCTGTTCAAATAATTTGGAATCGCGGATCGTTGTATGCCCCTAGAGTTTAATATTGGACTGCCCACCTTTTTATGAAGAAATAAAATAGGGGATTCTTTCAGAGGACAATAGCAGATCTAAGATAGATTATGTGCTGTACAATGGATTGCCCAGGGGAGTACGACACATTTTGATTTTAAATGAAAAAGTAAGGAGCTGTGAAATTGAGGGAGCAGTTATCGAGTTAGAAGAAGAAATGTTAAAAGATAAGAAGTATTAGTAAAGCGCGTAGAGGAATAAGTAGATTGAAAGAAGTCGGCGAACAGGTCGATGGCTGTGGAGTCACCGTTAGCCTTATATGCGCAGAAAAAAGAAGAAGGTAAAGAAGAAGACCTACGTTTAGAGCGTTTACAATGCTGTAGAATTGCTTAGGGTCCTGCGAATTGAATTTTTCATCGGACAAGATATTTCCTGTAGCACTCAGCATTGAAAAGTGTGAAAGTTCGATTTAGCAATTGAGTATTTAGAAAAGTCAACGGCAGAACTAGAAATTTTATAGTTTTTTGAAGCATCTGGACTTAATATTTTTTAAATTAGAAAGTCTAGGATAGAACCAAGGAGGATTAACTGACGCGGAGAAGCAACGCTATTAGGAATACAGATATCTAAGAGTGAATTAATAGATTCATAGAAAAAGGTGAAAGCTATGTCTAAATCAACCGCATCGTGCAAAGGAGTCCAGTCTGTTGCACAAATAAGTTGATTTAATGACGTAAAGTTTCCTTTACGAAAACAACGACGAGGCTTAATAGGAAACATAACACTGAAGCGGTAGGTCCAATAACTGAAATAGAGATTTCAAGAGTAGGGATGGTAAATATTTTCGGGCAGTATAGAGGGGAGACCTTAGATACAACAACATTTGCGCTGTCAGAGACAAAATGAGATCCAACAATTTATTTAAATTGTTTGGTACTGCGTTAAGTTGAAAAACGACTTGTCCAACAGACTATCTAAAGTCATGATGTGTGAAGATACAAGATAAGTAGACCCATTGTATCGGACTAAGTGATGTTTGGTAGGTTAAAACTCACCAACAACAACTATTAAGTCAACATCTCTTAATTGGGTACAACATCTTGCAATGCAAGCTATATGTTGTATATAAACCTTGATTATCAGAAGATAGAGGGATATAGAAGTAGGTAATAATATAGAGAATGTTAGCAAAGCTACCTTACGGCAACAAATTCAACATTCCTAGGCACATTAACATTGATCAGTCCTGATCGCAGCCTGATTTAACTGCAATCAGTACATCAGTACTCCACCTCTGCGAACTGGTCGATCATGCCGGTAGAAAATCATTTGACACTATTTGAGAATCAGAGATTGTTTGATTTAACCAAGTCTCTGAAAATGCAATAATGTTCAAACTCAAATGAAGCACTATTTAGAAATAAGGTAGAAAGTTTTGATAACAGACCCCTAAACACTCTGATAGCTATATGAGGACAAAACGGACGAAACTAGTTTTTTGAAACCCTATAGCATTAGATCCTACATTTGAGAATGTACTTAAAGAGGGTAAGCTAACGGGCATTGGCCTAACCCGATTTCTGGCCTGGAACTCATGAACAAATCGTATCTGCGACCAAATTCTAGGGTCACATATGATTGGAAATGCTTCAGATGTCACATTTATGTTGAAGGAAGCAACATCATGAGGTTGGGCAAAATTAAACTTTGTAATCGAAACACTTGCTGGGGTTTTTGCTCGCGATATACGCGGTAATTTCTCGCAGTTTCAGGGGACAACCTAGACAAAAAAACTTGCTTGTGTGGTGCAATCACAGTTAGTGGAGGAGCTGAGATGGAACAGTAAAACTGGCAACGGTTCAACAGGTTCAGAGGAGCAATTGGGGAATGATCTAATCTATTGGTAGTTTATTTAAAACAAGGCTGCAAACTGGTCCGGAACCGAACTTCTAAGAACTGGTCTGGTTCGGGTTTTGGTCCACTTTTTTCCAAAATATTAGGTTCGGTTCAACAAAATTGGCAGCTGTAATTTAAGAAGTTCTCAAACTCCCGTATGGCGTTTCTTCAGGGTTAGAATTATAATATTAGAACTTTAAACAACAAGCATGCACAGCAGAATATGAATGCAACTACGAGGAAAGCAATGTTAACGATAGTTGCTCATGTAAATCAAAAGCATTTGATTTTAACGATGACCACGTTACCACATAGATCTCTGAGGATTTAGAATTAGTGTTAGTTGAGCGTAAAACACTCTAAATTTAGTATTTAACGATTTGGCGTGTTTTGATGTTTCCCCAACTCTACGGTGACACGATGAAACTCAATCTACAAATTGTGCAAACGCTGACTAATTCTTAAAGATTTTTATTTGTTAAAGATCAGAGTTCCTTAAAAGACTTCCAATTCACAAACATCTGAATGAAACTTTGTTCAAAATATATGTAATTTTCTCGATAAACGTTCTTCTATTATGAGCTCAACAATTGTTAAACTAGTTAGCTCACATTACCCATTACCGACATGCTGAAGTCCAAAACGAAAACTTCTTAATGTGGAGTTTTCCAAATTCCAATTTGAATGATTCATGATTGCAAAGAAGACAAGTTGGCGAAAGCAATAAACAAGTATCAAATACACAATTTGTAAATGATTTAATAGATTCCCGAAAAATTGTCCATGAGAACACAAATTGACACTTTAAATTATTGCTTTAACTATATTTATTGTTTCAGTAACTTAGGTAACAGTGAACGATTCCTCTAGATTAAGTTTTATTTTTAGCTGGTAATAAAGTTATTATAAACATTAACTTTTACATTATTGATATAAAGAAAATTTTTTAAAAGTAAAGCATAAATAATCGAAACTATTTTTTATGTGGTGACCAATGTTGAACCCAAAAACATCGGGTCTATGTTTTTCCAGGAATACGGTGCGAACTGAACCTTAGACAAAATCTTGTCCCGAATAACGAAAATTTTAGAGGCTTGCATGATTTTAAAAAATATTATCACACAGAAAAAAAAATGTCGAGATACTTTCAATCTTTTAAATCTTGGAGTAAGCCCCGGCACATGAGCTTGAAAATTCAATCTCGACTTCCAGGATATTCTACACAATTCAATCCTATAAGGATTGACCCATGCCTTTCGAACTTGAATCATTCCAAATTAGCTACTAATCCTTTTCGAGATCACATGTCCATAAAATGGAGAGCGATAGCAAAGAAATATAAGTAGTCTTTTTAGACATGCAGCAACAACAGATGGGTTTGGTGGTGTGCGATGAAATGCCATTCCATTCATGTTGATTGCGCGTGGTTGTGAGTTCGAATCCCAGTTGAGTACAACAATTTGTATATTTATTTATTTTTTCAGAAGTCTTAAATAAACCAAGTTGGAAGTTGATATGGATGTCCTCTGGCATATGGCCTGGGGCCAAGGAGGTGGAAGAGAGAGTTGTTTTTCCTCAAATTAAAAAGTCAAACATGCCAAAAATGATTGCTTTGGGATTAAATAATTTTTTTTTTAAAATTTCAGTAAAATTCAATCTCTTAAAGGATTACCCGAGATAATTGTAATCTTTTTTGGATCAAAAAGGCGGATCAACTCAATCTTATTTCTCTGATCGGTTCAAGCATATCCGGATTATTGGTGTTATTTATTTGATCCCATATGGATTGATTTTTTTGAGTGCAGGAACTGGATTCTGGGAGGGAGGCAAAAGGAGATAAGTGAAATTGAAATGGTTGATATAAGTCCAAGCATTGAGGTGAAACTGGCAACATGAAGTAGATTCGACGACTTGCCACATCGCGAGGCAGTTGTTAAAACTGACGCTCCAACCGACACGCGAGAAATTAAATTGAGTCCAGCATACAGGGCATGACCATCTTATAGAACTGTAGTCTTTTTTAGGCGAGTACATTTTATCGAGGTCACGCCCACTTACATTAGCACATTTAATATGCATCATGCTTTCGTACAACCAACAGTTTACAAACCTGAGTTGATCTGACTCGAGCGCATCTTTGTATGAGCAAGACTTTTTTGCAGCACGACATTCTCTAATTTACGCACGGGGGTCTCAAGGCAGCAGCTGGAGACATCCCGCGCACGAAATTGAAACAAAGGCAAATCAAAGCTGGGCGTATCAATAACTCACTTTTCGTTCAGAGCGGTGTGATGAGTACAAAAAGCTCAAAGCTTTCTTGCAAACGAAAACAACAACATTTTGGGGGGTTGAGAGCGATGCACTCTGAAGAGAATTGCAACAGCCGAACACACATAACCTTTATTAAGAGGGGGTACCGCCAAATCGAAGTTAACGAAACCAAAACACAAACAAAATACAGAGACAGACGCCGGCTTATTTGTATTGCATAATTTAATAATACCAAGATGCACAACTAGAAAGCAAAGCACTGACCAACAGGGTAAAAATTAATGCAACGATTTAAGTTGACTTGGGCAAATTAAAGGCACTATAGAAGTCACAAAAATATTTAAATACGGAGCACAATAAAAGCACGTCTATCAGCACACAAGAGTTCTCTCTTGACTGAGCCTATTTTATATTCAAAATTGCACTTGCTTGTGCCTAACCCCTGAAACGACCAGTCAGCAGGCATCCTTGCTCACGCTACTCAGACTACTCAATCCGTTATTTTGCCTAGCGTTGATACAACAACAACTTTTGACGCTGCGAGCAATTAATTTATGACCCCCAATAAAACAAAACAACAAACACACAGCAAACGCTCGAGCTTTGACTGTCAAACACTACACTGTGTAAAAAAGTATGGTTTGTTTTGATGTGATTTGATTTTTATTACATGATAAATGATGTATATATTTTCGCATATAAAACATATTAAAAATGCTTATAGGAATAAATTAAGTGATATAAGTCTATCTGATTTACTGCGAACATCAATTAGTAAAGAAAAAGTAGATTTTGAAAAACTAATAAACGAATAA
The DNA here is from genome assembly GCA_018904235.1 of Lordiphosa stackelbergi. NCBI lineage: Eukaryota > Metazoa > Arthropoda > Insecta > Diptera > Drosophilidae > Lordiphosa > Lordiphosa stackelbergi. The sequence goes on along the minus strand of JAEIFU010000087.1, from coordinate 261,634 downwards.
ATAAATTCACTCAAAAATTTCTCTTAGTGTATAATTTTTTTTCTCGTTGAAAGAAACAACAAAAACACAGATTTTTTGTCGTGACGCACAGAGTAATAAATGTGTTCATTTTCCTTTAATTTATGACTTCAGAAGTTGTGTTTGTTGTAGATGTTGTTGCAGTGCTCACAATTGCAAATTCTGTGCCCACCAAGGACCCAGAGCTTTGCAGTGACGCTTTATGCTGTCAATGAACTTGTTGCGTGCTTTCTGCCTTTCCCTCGTTCTTATGTCGTGCGCGCTTGAATATCAGCTGGAGTCCAAAGTCCAAGCTTGCACTTTTTGTGTTGGATGCTCAGTAGGTTTGGCGGTTGTTGTTGTCTTGAGACTTACTGCTTTTGTTGGTATTTGACTTGGGTGCTCCGCTGCCAGAAGATGATTTTGGTTCTTTCCAGTAAAGAGTTGGGCCGAATTGTGTTGCGTCAGCACTTCTTCTATGGTTATCCAGTAACGTGAAACAACTTAGGCAACTTGACACACCTTTGATTAATTTAATTTTTGAAATTTCCCGGGAGCACAAACTATGCACAGCCTAGTGATGGAACTTTTTTTCGTGTATAAGTGTATAATATCAGTAACGTAATATATAAAATACCATGTAAAGGGGATCCAATAAACGCGTGCAATAAAATATACATAGGAACAACAAAGTCAAAACTTAAAACAAGGATATCACAACATAAATCCGATTTCAAACTCCGACACCATACGACCATACAAAAAACTGCACTGGCGACACGCTGTATGGAGAGCGGACAATCGCCGAATTTCGAAGAGACCATAATCTTACAACAAGAGAACAACTACAAAAAGCGCTTCACAACAACTGAGAAAAGAATTAACTTTAAAGCAGACACCGATAATTGCGCGCACATATACAGACATCTACTCAACAGACATTAGCTTAGTATTGAACTCCACGTTAGGCTGTACAGACGTGTTAAATAATGTATGTTAAAAATGTCTAAAGATTTTGTTACAAATGTTTTGTTATAATTGGTGAATTGTTCTTTGTAGTTTCCCTGAAGACGGATGCCGATGTACATCCGAAATATATTGGAAACACACACAAACTGAGTTTTTCCTTCTTGACCTAGAGCCAGCTTGTATCAAATTCTACAATTAGAAAGGTCGCTAACCAACAACTCATTTAATACGGACTATAGAGGCTATGTGCCGTGTGTGACCCAGCGGTTAGTGCTCTGGACTGCTGGGCGGGAGGTCGTAGACCCCTTTCTCTTGTGCGAAAAATTTAAAGCACTCAAGCTAAGAGATTGGGAGAAGCTTGGCTTGGCCCTTTGGGGTTGTAAAGCCGATTTTACATTTTACATAGAGGCTAAGTGGAATATATTGTCAACCGTTGAGTATCCTGCTTGAAACTTGTTTAATCTATCGTGCTTTTCCACCCATGTTGTTAGTCTCGTCGACAATATAATATATTAGATGCTTCACAGCGCAGTTCATAAAGGATATATCTCAGTAGTTCATCGGGTCATATCTGCTGTTTTATGTATTGGAAATATTATACTGTTGACAAAAGCTTTTCCGAACAGTTGTAATCAAACTCTCTAATGTAAGTAGTGACTATTTGTTTAAGCATATCATTGGATGCATTTTTGTAAAATTCATACGGAACTCTTTTACCGCACTTTGTTTCGCCCTCAACATACAATCACACCCGAGGGTGAAAGAGATTTTCCGGGTCAGGCAGTAGAACACTAATACAATTGCTGCCCCGACAATCATTGTAAAATTGAAGCACGTGCGCGATAAGGCTGCTTTGATGCGGGCAGCCGGTGTATTTAGGAAACAAACGAAAAACCCACTGACACTTGCGCTTTTGGGCTTCGACTCAGCGGCGCCCTTATATATTAATGAGCAGCTCTCCAAAGACTCTTACGCTATATTCAAAGAGGCCATGCGCTTAAAAAAGCATAAGCGTCTCTCTTCAGCTTTTACGAGGCGTGGAGTCGTGCACATTACCAAGAGAGCGGGAGGCGAGGTAGTGTGCATCAACAACATGCAAAAACTATTTGAGCTAAGCGAAGAGAACCAAGAAGAGCAGCGCGAAGCAACCGAAAAGTCGGGTTAGAAATTGCTCTTTGGGATTAAATCTTGTTAATCCAACTACTCCTACGCATTTCTCTGGCACGACTGATACCCTACTTGACGTTTTTTTCGTTAGTGATACGGACAAAATCTTATTGTATGACCAGGTAGCAGTACCAGCTTTCTCCAAGAACGACTTAATCTTCATAACGTGCGAGTTTAATCCTATTCAAAGCGACACAACCGTTTGGTATAGGGACTTTAAACATATTGACTACAAACAACTTCAGGACAACTTAGATCTATGTAATTGGAACACAATTTACTCTTATACAGACGTCAATTCCCAGTTAAGTGACTTCTCGTATTATATAAATGTATTATATGACAAATTTATACCACTAAAAAGCTAAAATCATAATGAGAAGCATAAGCCTTGGTTTTCGCGGGATATCGCTGCATCACAGCAGTGTTAAATGTTACTGAAGAAATTCGAAGGCAACTAGATAACGGCCAAGTGACATTTCTCACATTACTAGATTTAAGCAAGGCTTTCGACACAGTACAACATGACATACTGTGCACAAAATTTAGCAAGTTTTTCAATTTTAATGACACTGCGATCAAATTAGTTTCGTCGTACCTATGTGGTAGAAGACAGGCAGTATTTACCCATGAAGAAATGTCTACATATTTGCCTGTCAAATGCGGTGTACCTCAAGGCTCAATTCTTGGTCCTCTTCTGTTTTCGATGTATATTAACGATCTACCTGTCTCTTCGTCAAACTGTAATGTCCACATGTACGCTGATGTCGTCCAATTGTATGCTAGTTGTCCACTGCAAAGTATAATTGATTGTACAGAAATATTTGGAAATTGCGACGTGGCTTCTCAGCGGAAACTCATAGTGGCATATAATAATATCGCCAGATTCGTGTACAATATTGGAAGAAGAGAGCATATATACAGTTTCTCCAAACAAATCCATCAACTAAATTTTAAATCCTGGACTGACTTTAAAAATCTACTGCTTTTACACCGTATCATTTCTACAAAAGAGCCAAGCTATTTATTTGACATATTATGTTTCAGCACATCGTCCAGAACTAAAAATATCAATAGTATACGACATAAACACTCCTGCTCAGAACGTCATTTCTTCGTACATTCTGTTTGTTTGTGGAACCAATTACCCCCTCAGTTAAAGGAAGTTATTAGCGCAGCGCAATTTAGGGACAATCTTAGGCAATTTCTAATGTTAAACAATTAATTATTCATATAAAAATGTTTAAAACGAGAAAAGCAAAGCTAACTTCGTCTGTACCGAAGTTTTGATACACTTGAAATAGCTTGTCTCAACGGTTAGCGACTTCGACCAAACTTCACAGATCAGCTTAAAAACATTACATATTACCCATGACCGTGTTTGAGAGCGATAATATTGAGAACAAACCAGTTTTTCTCACAAAAACCCATTTTCAGAACTAACATTTGTATGGCAGCTACAAGAAGTAGTCATCCGATCCGGTCGGTTCCGACATATGTATAAATATCGTATTTCGCTCAAAGCAGATGTAGGAAATATAATTTTAGATTTAATTAGGTTAAAACGCTTTTTCTCTTTATTGACTAGTGCTATAATATATAAGGTTATCTCTGTCGCACTAGGATGTCAGAATAATAATAAATGAAATTAAATTAAAATTAAATTAAAAAAACTCTGTCTTCTCCAGGAGCAAAGCCAAGTCCAATGGCTTTGTTTAGTGCTGCCAATAGTTCCTCCAATGTTAACAATGCATCTAATACTCCAGTTCCACTGCCACATATGTATATGTACATCAACAAATTTTGGTGTTCCACTGCTAAAAATTCCATCAGTGTAAAGTTAATGGCCGTGTTCACCAGCACAAATCGATTACGAAAAAATCGATGGATCTAGTTTAATTGTTGAGGTGAACTAATGTGAAGTGCAACTATGATTGCTAATTTTTGTCATTTTGGTTAAAATCAAAACGATAGATTTCACGCGTACCATTTTTACCTTGAAATTTCATCAAAGCGTTAAACATAAGCCAATTAACTTTTTTTGATGGATGATATTTGATGTATGCTGGTGAACAGGGCCAATGCTAACATCTGAATGACAGCCGGTTGAGCTGCTTTGTTTTAGTTATAGTTAGGCATAAAAAATGCTTCAAAATCAAATTAAAATTCTGCACCAGCATATGCTGAAGGTTAAGGAATTATACGTCTTGAATTGGCAAATTAGTCGGTATTGCCCCTAAAGGCCCATATGGACATCCGAAGTACGTAATTTAGCTAACTTCCCTCTATGTTTCGGCGCTGTGAAACGTAAGATCAGTGTTCCCAGACTCAAGAAAAAAATAACGCCAAAAATTTCAGTATTTGGTATTTTTAATTTAATTGGCGGTAGGTCACATTGCTCGATCATCTGTATTTGGTTTTGATGCCAACTTAATTTTTGTAGAGGCTCGGCCACTTCTCCTCCGCACTTAAGTCCAAATACTTGGGGTGGAAAAGATCAAAAATGACATTCCGCTCTTTCACCGCCAAAATTCAACCCAAAAACAAGTGAGAAAGTCGGTCAAGCCCGATTATAATATACTCTGTACCTCTCTCTCTCTCTCTCTCTCTCCCTCTCTCTCTCTCAAGATTGTGCGGCGTGGGTGGCGGGGGTGGCCGGGAGTGATTCAGATTCACTTATTTGCTCATAACTTGAGAACCGCTCGTCCGATCTTTATCATTTTTTTGGCAAATCGATACATATTCCTAATGACTAACTATCTCTAGAAGGTACAAATCATCTATCTACAAAACTGTGGGAGATATGACGTTTTTCTAAATTGTGGGGGCGGGAGGGGGCGTGGCAAAAATTGAAAATAAACTTGATCTGCCTGCAAGTATAAGAAGCATTTGTCCCATACATGTCAAACCTTTATCTCTTACCATCTCTGAGATCTGTTTGTTCATACGGACGGACAGACAGACGGACAGACGGACATGGCTATATCGACTCGGCTGTTGATGCTGATCAAGAATATATATACTTTATAGGGTCGGAAATGTTTCCTTCTCCCTGTTACATACTTTTGCACAAACTTAATATACTCTATGTACCTTCGGTACAGAGTATAAAAAAGTTTTTTTCTTTCTTTAAAAATTAGGTTTTGGTTGAGAAGTGACATTAAGGAGTTCTTTAGGTCTAGTAGAGAGCTATCTATACAAAATGGGTGATAGATCTCATTGTAAATAAAGCTATGGTCTCACAGGCAAATAATTTGCCCAAATTTTCATAAAAATGTCTCTAAATAGCCATGATTACAGACTTTGCACAACTTAAAACTAAAACTATGGTTCCATAAGTAAGCAATTTGATGAAAAATAGCCGAAAAGTTTCCTGAGTTGGCCTATTTAGTCAATTTTTCATCAAAATTTGAGCAAATTATTTGCCTGTGGGACCTTAGCTTAAGGCACAGGCAACGGAAGGGGTCTCGATGAGCATAGTTCGTTAGGCGGGGCGGTAGGTAGATGGGTGTATGGTGTCGAGTTGCTCTTAGTGGCACTGACAAGTTAATAAGGCTTAGGGGAGTAATGGAGTCAACCTCTCCGGCCAGTAGCTTTTGGATGAAAAGATTTAAGTGATGGAAGGTCTATGAGGCGTAATCTCTGTTCATAAAGTGGTAGGGTGATGGTGGTGTCTCAGTTTAGGCCACGAAGGGCAAAAATCAGAAACTGTTTCTGAACTGATTCGATTTGATCCTGGTAAATTTGGTAATGCGGGGACCAGAGACAAGAACAATATTCCAGGTTTGGTCTCACCTGTGAGGTGTAAAGGAATTTGGTGGTGTAGGGGTCGTTAAACTCTTTGCACCGTCTCTTAATAAATCCGAGGACGCTTTTAGTCTTATTGCAAATCACAGAAATGTGACTGTTAAAGCTCAAATTGGGTTCAAATAATATACCCAAATCATCGACCTTGTATATGCGATGTAACGATTCGCCATTAATGGTGTATTCGAAGAGATACGGCTTGGTTCTGTGAAAAGTCATAATATGGCACTTAGCAATATTAAGTGGAAGACGATTCAGGCTGCACCAAGCACTCAGAGCGTTTAAGTCACTTTATAATAGAAGTGGAGAAACTGGATCGTCAAACGAAGCAAATAGCCTGAGATCATCAGCGTACATAAGCGCTGTTGAATAGGAAAGAACTTGTCGGAGGATGTCGTTAATGAAAAGGTTGAATAACATTGGGTCGAGAAGACTGCCCTGTGGGAATCCAGAGGAAACGTGAACGATTTGCGATACAGCAGACTTAAGACGCGCACGTTGGGACCGGTTGGAAAGGTATGATCTGACCCAGCGGAGGAAGTCGGGTGGGAAACCAACTAAGCCTAATTTATAAAGGAGTAAATTATGATTAACTGAATCAAAAGCTTTGCTAAAGTCCGTGTGGACGGCATCAATTTGCTTCCGATGTAGAAATCCATTATTTACTATTGAAGAAAATTCGAGTAGTTCGTCGTCGACGCTTGGCGACGAATAAAGCCGTGCTGGGATGGATTAAGAATGGGTTGGCAAAAATTTTCTAATTGGCCTGTAATTATACGTTCGAATAATTTAGGTATGGCAGACAGCTTACAGATCCATCTATAATTTCCTGGTTCGTATCCGGACGAGCATAGCAGAGTTGGAAGAAAAAGGGAAACAGGCTGGCAATTTCACCATCATTCTCAGCACTGGCATTATTACAATGAAGTGAAGGGGGGAATTGTGAAGAGTTGCGCTTAGAACGGACAAAATCTTAGAATTTCTTGGGGTCATTACGGAAGTCTTGCTTACACTTAAGTATGTAATTCTGATAGCTTTCCTCGTTAAGCTGTTCAAATTCTGAACGAGCCACCTCATATTGAGCAAAATCAGGTGGGGATCCCGAGCTCTTAATTTTTTCAAACGCTCGAGACTTCTTATTTTTTAGGCTAGTCAATTGCCAAGTGAACCACAGAGGAGAGCGAGAAGAAGTAGGAGGGTCAAAAATGCCAAAGAGAACGTCGTAAAAAGCGCGAGAAGCACCCTCGACGTCCCTAAAATGATCAAGGAAGGACCAGTCACACTGAGAAAGTGAGAGGTTTAGAGCAGAGAAGTCGGCTTTCTGAAAGCAGAAAGCAAGGAAAGGTGGGGACGACAATAAAGCAATGGGGGGTTTTGGCACTTCCATATCAAGTAGTAGAGTAGGATGATACGAGTCTTCGGGAACTGATAGTGGAACCGTTTTACGGACTGTTGAGCAAGATGGATCTGATGTAAAAACTAGATCCAGAACTTTGTTCTTACAGTCGGGGACGGAGTTGATCTGACTAAGCGATAAATCAGCCATGCAGTCCACGAAATCGTTATTTTCCAAAGGGTACAGAATGGTTGGATCATCAGAAATGGTGAGGAAGATTAAAGTCTCCAAGAACCATTAAACGATCACGGTCACCCAGAAGGGAATATACATGCTGAATATTTGACGCGTGGAGCAGATAAGTGGAAGAGTCCGAAGAAGGAGGAATATATGAACAAGAGACATAAACTTGATAGGCGTGTAAGGAAATTTTTACGGCTATAAGTTCAGCATCACTGCCAACACTAGAAGTAATTAAGACAGAGGGCCAGTCAGATTTTACAGCGATTAATACACCCCCACCACAACGGCCCAGGCGATCCGTTCTATAAATTAGAGCGAGGCCAGCTTACTTCGAAGACCACGAACGTTCTGGTAAAGTAGGGAAAAGATTATAATTAGTTTTATGAGGCTAAAGAAATATGCAAATTGTTAATTGGAGATCGACGCCTTGGCCTATTTTCAAATTCGTGAACAACGGCTTTTTATAAACAAAGGCAGGAACTTATTTGATAAGCACAACGACCGGAGGAATTGATAAGCACAACAATAAGGCCCGAAATTTATGTAATAAATCCAAAACTGGCGTAGAAAGAGCTTGTAAAAAACACGACCGGTAACGACGAGAGTTGAACTGGTTTAAGGGGGCTGTATAGCCAATTTTACTTTCACTTCTACTTTAGATAAAACCATTTCAGCTGTTCGGTGCAGGTGGAAGTGAGTGAAGTGAAATGATGCATGCACCCATGCAGTTATTTCAGAGGACAATGATAATTGCTTCTTTGTCCAGTGACCACGAAACAGCTTTTTTTTCTTTATATTATTATTAATTTTTCACAAATGTCAAATATTACGATGATGATAGTGGTGGAATCATTGACATATCGATAGAAAATTGAGAACTTTATGTTAATATTGACTAGCTTTTGTAAAGTTTCTCAGAAGAACTCAGTTTGTTCGAGGTTAATGCCAACATCATGTATTATGTACATCCTTAACGTTAACATTTTATTAACTTAACATTAACTAAACTTTTTTTTGTATGGGAGAATTGTGTCACATCACATCACATAACATCCACAATAGATGTACATATATGTGGCAGTGGAACATGGCTATAAGTCTGGATCTGCGATATACATCGGTGCATATTGAAACTCCATGGCGTTTTGTTGAGGGTTAAGAAGATTAAGTGATTTCTGAAATTCCACGCAGCTATTTGAGAACTTGTTTTCCAACTGACTCCTCTAATTTCTCTGACTATCCTCCACCAGTTTTTGCTATCCCTTATTGACGTAATGCTCGCTTCAAGGTTTTTATCATACTCTATTTCGCTACTTCCGCATAACACTTTATATTTCTGTTGCGCCTTTGTTTAATTCCATCTGTCGTCTGCAGTGTTTGTTCTTCTAAAATTGTGCAATGCCGAAAACACATTCTGCCTTCTCCTAAAGCATTTGGCGTTACGCCGTTTCTTATCATTTTTGCTGAGTAACCACCCTTCTTGCACGGCGACGCTTTTTTAATTGCAGTTGCAATGTTCTCAATGGACAACTCTTTCTTTTCAGCTCGCAGCACAGTTAATTGTTTCTGGACATTTTTCTTGTACTCTTCTGTTTTTTTTTTGTCTTTCCACGGCAGTTTTGGCAACAAGTTTGGCTTCTGGTCAGATGTTGCCGAACCCAATAAAATAAATTTCAGCAGTATAGGCATGTGGTCCGATCAGATTTTGCTCTCCACCTCAAAGCTTATTACACGCTATAGTATCGCTCTGTCAACTACACATACATCTATCTATAACTGAGCTCCCGCTTCTGTTTATGAAGCTAAAATCTCCATCTAAGTCGCGTTTTGTTCTGCTATTTAAAATTGTCAGTCCCCTGTAATCTGCGAAGTACAGGAATTTCCATTTACAGATTCATCGTGAGCCATTTCTTGTATCCACACCATTTATAAACATTTTTAGCTTGCCTTCGTTCAAATATTCTTGCTCGCCACCAATGCGGACCCTAATATCGCCAATCATTATTGCATTTTCTACGTCTTGTTCAAATAACTCCCTTATCTGGTTGAGGTTTGCTGTCCAAGTAGCCGGTCTGAGGTATAATGGTATAAATGTGTATGTGCTGTGTGACGTCTAGATCTTTATATGCTGAATTCAACAAATTGTTTCATGACTGAGCCCTATACCGTTCTCTGCTAACACCCAAAACCATACCGCCAATAGCTCGACCGAAACGACTTCATCTACTTTCTGTTTCCCAGTATTTATTACTACTAGGGCTTTAAACAGAAAAGCATATTTTTGTATTTGCTCTCCCTCCACATGTGTCTCCATTAAGGCAAAAACGTCGCTTTGCTCGATGTAGGTTGAAAAACTTTATTGTAACGTAAGACATTTAAAATCCAATCATTACAAGGGGCGATACTGGTACGTTTACAATTTGAGAGAGGCATATATTCTTATAGTTCTTTTGGCTACTGCTTTCTAGGAATGACTTCAAATCAAGTGGCATGCCATTTATTTTATCGCCATAAAATTCTCAGAGAATTTCTGCTGCCTTTTGATCTTCGCTCCCTAGTTCTAAGTTTTTATTAAACTTTAGCCATTTCGTTCCAATGCGGATCCTATAATTTCTTACGGCAATTCGGTGTGAGCCCACCATTGATTGGCACGACCATTTATGTAGAACAAGACCTCAGGCTCTTATTGGGCTTAAAAGACAACTGATAGCCATGGATTAAGCCATCCACGATTGGGGGACTGCGCATTAAACCTCCTTTTCCAGTCATATTGCGATTTAGATTTGTGTTGCGTCGGTTAAGTAGTGATTTCGCGTCTAACAGCCCAATGTAAGTACAGATCAGCTGCTTTTGTTTTTTTCCTCTCTCAAAAAAACAATAAAATGGACAAAGTATCTCAGCGTTGTATTGTTGTTGTCGGTAAGGGACGCCCAATTAAAGTTTTGCATATGCAAATATATGTTCCAAGCCGCCGTCCGTGTTGCCTATTCTGTTTCTCCGGCGTTCTGCGATGATGCCTCCTTTGGTATGTCGACTGGTTATTTGATTTCAATGGGTAAAAGGTAAAACTGGATATACAGCTGCTCAACGGGGCCAAGCCAAGCTTCTCACAATCTCTTGGCGTGTGTGCTTTAAATTTTTCGCACAAGAGAAAGGGACCTACAGTTTAACGCCGGATCCGAACGGCAAAGTTTTGAGAAAAATTGCTTTTTCATGGCTAGTTACTTCACAGCTGGCGCCACTAAGCTGGTGAAGCTGACCGTATGTGTAAAAGCTAGTTTCTAAAGAAAGAAAAAAACTTTTATTATTAGATGTTCAGAGGCGGGATTTCAATGGGTAGAAATGTTAAAACTTTGCAAGCAATTGGGTGCCCGACACAAAACACAGCCACATCGATCTCTCTCTCCACGTGTGTTCTGTGTGAACAGACGATTAAGAAGGGTCGCCAGCACTTTGCCGGGAAACCAGCAATGCAAGCCACCTCCGCTACATACGCCAATAGGCTAGAGAAGAGTTTGGCTCTAAAGCGGCTGCGTTCAACTAAACAAGCGAATTTGGAGGCACCAGCCAGCAAAGGGCCACACCCAAGACCGCATAGCCAGGCTCTACCAAGCTCCAATCCAAACGCACATAATCCAGTAAAGAGTCATCTATGACGTGGCAAATCGGCATTACACCGTAGCCCTCGTCGATAACCCTTTCGTTAATTTGACGCAGCAACAGTAGAAGCTTGTTGAGGGGAATCAGTTCGTTGAATTATTTAGGAGAAGCAAGCGCTGAAGCTGTTACGTCGGCAAAACAAACTACAACAAACCAAGAAAATTAAACAAAAGTATTTTTTTTATTTTGACTGTGTGAGTGTTAGTGAGTGTAAGTGCGCGCGCTCATCTCAAACCGTAACAAAACTTCTAGAGAGGCTTGTGAATCTTGGTCTCTCTTTAACTAAAACGAGCACAAATCACAAAGCAAAACCAATTGTATAGGATTATACACCGTTAAGTGAGCACAGTTGTAAGTTTGAATTTGTACTGACTCTCTCTGGCGAATGAGTTCTCTTTTTGTAAGATATTTTCCTTAACTACATTCTAATCTAACAATGTGTGTGTAAAACACAAAGATGTGTATAAATTTCCTGCGTTGGCCACAAGGGTGGTTTTTCTTTACACAATCCATGCGTATGTGATAAGAATACATATTATCCCACACATCGCCCGTCAAGTGGGTCAACGACTGCTCGACCCTTTCAATTGGTGTCTGAGCTATTCCTTTGCTAGCGATCCTCGTTTGTGTAGCTATTAATATTAATGCTAGAAAAAGTCACATATTTATGACATAGGCTGAGATAACTAAATATGAGATTAAGACTACGTTTGAGCCGAGTTGAATATCATGTTAAAGTATTAACATTCTTCGGGGCCAAAATGCGACAGCCACTCATCCAGTAGTGGTCTTCCAGTATATGTCTTCCAACTCAACATTAGGATCGTGGTCGAGTTCCATGTTCAATTTGCGAACATTCTCAGGGGGCCTAAAATGCAACAGCCATTAATCCAGTTTGCGCCTTACTCTTCCGTCAGAACCATTGATTTCAATTTAATGTCTAAGTTGGCGCTCCAGTTCCTTGGTCTTGTTCAATGCGAACCTATTCGACGTTGCTTTCAGCGAGTTGATTTTCTTTGCCTGCAGGAGGAAAGAAGTTTCGAAAAGAAATGGCTCTAAAAGCCCTGCGGTGTGGGTCTGTTTTGGCACTGTTCACTGCCAAGAGCTGTCATTGGTTAGAAAGTGGATCATCCCTCTTCTCAATGAGTTGCTCGCTGCTCGAGCTCGTAGTCCTGGCGTTCTGACTTCTACCCTCCATCATGTTGGTAGCCAGTTCTTTGTTGTCGTCAGCCAGGATATCGTTGTCAATATCATCTTCCAATTGGGAGTCCAATTGCGAATCTGCCGCCTTACCGCACGTCTCAATACTAGCCAGGCACCCCAGATTAAAAGGACTGAGTACTGGCACAGCCCTGTCGTGTGTGGCATCTTCTATGTTTACGTGTTGCACCTTTTTGTCAGAGTTGCTCGCCAGCTCTTCACGGACCTGAAAGACATCCTTGTCTTTCTTCTCCATGGTGGACTCGATCTCTTGCTGAGAACAACCCAGGTTCATTGCTTGCCCTTTAAGCTGCTCTGCATATGGACCGTGTTGGTTGCTGTCCTCATCTTTGCCAAGAAAATGCTGATCCAGAGAATTGCTGAAGGTGCCTCCTGGGCAAAATTAGCAGCATTTGCCGCTCGCACATATTTTTCAATCACCCGCCTCGGGGTGAATCTGAACAAGAAGAAAGTCGGCCCCTTGGGAGTTGTGGGTGTTTCCCTCAATGGTGTAGCTGCTGGTTTCAAATGTGCTCTTCTGACTGTCTGTTCTGGAAGTCCTTTCCAGCTATTTTCTTCATTTGTCTTACATATACGGTCCCAAGCAGTTGTATAGTAAGACGGTTCTTGCATAAGCGAGAGTGTAAGTGAACTTCTTGCTTCCCCCTTCAGGCACTCGTTCAGGTAATGCAGCTTGATAGCATCCCCGAAGTCTGCTCTCTCGTGGATTGCCTTTGTAAACCATTCATAAAATGTTGGCCAATCGTTGGAGTTTCCACTAAATGTCGGCATTCGTGTCGCTGGCGCAGGAGGTAGAGGTGGTAAGGCTTCTGCAGTTGAAGCTGCCTTTGCATCCTTTGATTTTTCTAGAAGCTGCTTTCTAATATCCAACATTTCCATCATGGTCATGGCCTCAATTCTCAGATCGAGAATCTTGTCACAATGGATGAGAACATTCATATTCCTCAGCCTTTTATGCGTTTCTTCCAACGCTGTCAACATAACTTCAATCTTGGATTTGTGCTTAAATATTTCATCAGTGTACAAATCCATGAAGCATTTACTAGCTTCTTCAACAGCTTGACTTAGTTTGCCTGCAAGTGAGTCCAATAGTTTCACCAATTCATCTATTGGCCTTGCAGAGCCAAAAGTGTCCGCTTCGGTAGCATGTGTGGGCGTCGTGTGCCGCTGCACATCATTTCCTTCTGATGGCCCGGCTTCCTGCATAGGTCTCTCATATCGACCTATAATATTTAATATTGCCTCCTCATAGGGCTTTATTTGCGCCATGGTTATGTCGAATATTCCCATATTCGCACCCACTTCACGGATTTCGATCAACCAAAAAATTTGTAACGCGCACAACAATTTTCGCAAAAATCGAACATCCGGCTCGAAGGACCAAAAAATGTATAGGTATGTTTGTTCGCGATTGATTATTGTTTTTAATTAGGTCACCAAGTAGACCCTGTTGTATTAATTTACAGTTTGTAATTAAAAATCACAAATTCCGTAGTCCTCAGCCACGGAAAACGCTTAACACTGCACGGACCTACCAATCCTTCAAGTAGATCCGGCTCGAAGGACCAAAAAATGTAGCGGAATACACCTTTAGGTGAGCACGATTGTAAGTTTGAATTTGTACTGACTCACTCTGGCGAATGAGTTCTCTTTTTATTAAGATATTTTCCTTAACTATATTCTAGTCTAACAATGTGTGTGTAAAACACAAAGATGTGTATAAATTTCCTGCGTTGGCCACAAGGGTGGTTTTTCTTTACACAATCCATGCGTATGTGATAAGAATACATATTATCCCACACATCGCCCGTCAAGTGGGTCATCGACTGCTCGACCCTTTCAATTGGTGTCTGAGCTATTCCTTTGCTAGCGATCCTCGTTTGTGTCGCTATTAATATTAATGCTAGAAAAAGTCACATATTTATGACATAGGCTGAGATAACTAAATATAAGATTAAGACTACGTGTGAGCCGAGTTGAATATCATGTTAAAGTATTAACACCAATCAATATAACAAACCAACAAATACACAACTAAAAACAGCCCAACAGCCTAACAAACCAACACCAACACACTCAATATAACTTTTTCACTCAACTTCACAAACATAACGGTAACTCGATTTCTCCCAACAATAACCCGAAATAAAATAAAATAAATAAAAACTACCTGAAGGCAAGCGAGTAAAGGACAATGCTGGGGCTGGCCTGAAGCGAGACCGTCCTTCTGATGCCTCTACCGATGCTCAAATGGCTGTGTTTCTCCAGATCCTAAACAGCCGGTTTGAGGAGCAGGCTGAAGTCATTAAATCCGCTGTGGGGGAGTCCGAGAAGCGCATGCTGTAGATGTTCCATGAGCACCTGAATGGATTGTCAACTGAAACGAAGCGGCTCACTGACCGTATGATTCAGCTGGATAGGGAGGTGGCTGAGCTTCGGAGTCTGAAGGAACAGGTGGGCGGATTGCTAGCGAATTTGGCGGCGCAGAAGAATGTAAATAACGTGAGCATGTGTGATTTGCGCATGCATGGTGTGCCCTTTCAGGAGGGTGAGAAGTTGATGAATGTATACAATACGCTATGCTTCTCAATTAATCTTATGCCTGCTCCGAGAGTCAGGGATATATTCAGAGCAAGAAAGTCACAACACTCCACTGTTGACCCGGTCATCATCATAAAAATGGAAACTACGCGAGAAAAAATTGCGGTACTACGAGCTATTGGTGCGTATCGGAAGGAGAGAAACGTCCAACTAACACTGCGACTGCTTAACATTAATTCTAACGTGCCGATCTATGTTAATGAGCAGTTATCTAAAGAGAGCTTCTTAATTTTTAAAGAGGCAATGCGCCTCAAAAAGCACAAGGCGCTCTCTGCAGTGTTCACTCGTCGCGGCCTTGTACATATCAGGCAAACAGGAAGAGAAGATGTGCGCTGTTAAAGTCTATATTTGTACAATTAGTTTTGTATTCGTCTCAATTATTATAGGTAATTTTGTGTCTTTATATATTTTGCGTGCGCTTTTCCACAATTGATTTGTTTAAATGTCTCAGAATTTAAGTAGCACAATTGCGAGCAGCATGATTAGGGTTTTAGGTAAATATAAAAATGGTCTTACTGTTGCACATATTAATGCCCAAAGCATGGTCAACAAAATGGACGAGTTTAGATACCTCTTTATTAAGTCGAATGTTGATCTGATTTGTGTGTCGGAAACGTGGTTTACATCTGACTTCTGTGACCAAATTTTAGTTTGCGAGGGATATGAATTATATCGTGCTGACCGTACAGGTCATGCTGGGGGAGTTGCAGTGTATGTTAATTCAAAACTGACATGTAGGACTCTTCTGAAACACCCTAATGACAGTAAAATAGTATATTTAGTTTTAGAAATTCACAATAAACGAAAGGACATCAAAACTTTAATAGACTGTATATAGACCAAACCGAAATATTGACTGTTCCCAGTTAAATGAAATATTTTCTAGTCTGTCCTTGAACTATACTGATATAATAATAACTGGAGATTTTAATAGCAACGTTTTAACTGAGAAGAATCTGGTGCAAGATATGGAATCCCTTGGCTTAAAAATAGTAAACAGCACAACACCCACACACTTTACAAAAAGCTGCAATACCGTTCTGGATTTATTCTTCGTCACAAACTTAGCAAAAATTCTACATTGTGATCAGATATCAGCTCCAGTTTTTTCCAAACACGATTTGATCTTCCTGACTTACGATATTTACTTAGACTATAGTGATGTTCAAATTGTGTACAGAGATTTTAAGTTCATTGATTATAATATGCTTGAAAGGGAGATTTTGTATTGCAATTGGACTCAAATATATTACCTTCCAACAGCGGTCAAGCAGCTACAAGTACTCAATATGAATGTTCAAAGCGTGTATGAAAAATGTGTAAAAGTTACTACAAAAATTATTAGACCTACTCTCAAGTCTTGGTTTAACAACTATATTAAACACCATATAGACAAACGGAACGCTGCATATTGCAGGTGGAGACGTTATAAAACAGATGAGCTCTTCACAGTTTTTAAGAATCTGAGAGCAAAAGTTATAGAATTAATTAACACAGCCAAAAGAGACTATTACAACTATAAATTTAACACTGCAATATCGAGCAGACAAACTTGGTGTGAACTAAAAAATTTAGGAATAGGTAAACTCAAACCAAAATTAAAGACTGATCTGGACGTATATTCTCTTAACACTAAATTCACCCAAATAGCAGTACCTGAAGCTACGACAAATATGTACCTTAATATTCATCCGAATTCCAACTGTGATAATAACTTTAGCTTTATGTGTGTAAGTTCATGTGACGTACTTGAATGTATCCTCAAGATCAAATCGAATGCAGTGGGGCTAGATGAAATGAATCCAAAATTTATTAAACTACTTCTTCCCTTTATACTTGATCAAGATATTATCGATAAATGGTTTATTCGATTTTTCCAAAAGTTGCCTCCACTTAAACTCTCATAACTTTTTTGTTTTTCAATCGATTTGAAAGCTCTAAACAAATTTTAAAAGAAAATACTTGGCCAAACAATGAGCTGGGATCTGCGCTGCTAGAGCCTTGGGCTCAAATAAAGAAAAAAAATTATTTTATTTTGCTAAATTTCTAAATTTATCGAAATTAAAACGCTTGTAGATTCATAACTATACAAGATTGTTATGTTTTTTTAATTGGACAGTAAAAAATATTCAATTTACTTTAAAATAAGACGTCACATACAGAAATCGGACATAGGGTGGATTTTTTTTTTAATTTTTTGGTGAAATAGGCAAAACTATAGTTTTCTTCAGATGCCGCTGGTGCTGTTTTTATACCCTGTACCCATTAAAAATGGGTAAAAGGGGATCATGAAGTTGTGCAAATGTATGTAACAGGGAGAAGGAAACATTTCCAACCCTATAAAGTATATATATTCTTGATCAGCATCAACCGAGCCGAGTCGATTTAGCCATGTCCGTCTGTCCGTCCGTCCGTCTGTCCTTCTGCCTGTATGAACCCTGCCTGAGACCCAAATTTTTGCATGAACATAGGTGGATACCGTACCCTGATCGAGTTTGTTTCAGATTTGCAAAATTTTCCCCCCTCCCCTCTTAAACCGCAAAAAACTGTCAGAGCTACAATTTTTAAGTTACAACAGTGGCTTAACATATTTTATCTTTGGTCGTATATCTATCTATTCTGAAACGCACAACGAAAACACCAAAGTTATTCACGAAACAAATTTTCCGCAGTGGAAGAAAATGTGTTCGGCATCTTCTATTTGTCCTCCTTCACACCAGGTGCATTTTGGGGAGGAATCGTGGCCGAAGCGATGCAGGTAACTACTGAAGCAACCGTGGCCGCTTAGAATTTGAGTTAGCCAGCGGTTAACTTCCCCATGTTTTCTTCCTACCCAGACTTTAATTTCGGGAATTAGGCGATGGCTCCACCGACCCTTTATCGACGTATCCCACTTGGATTGCCATTGCCGAATGCTTTCACTCCTTACGTCTTCTCGTGCCATGGGCCTTGGCTGGTCTGTAAGAGCTGCTTCGTCTATAGCCCTGGCTTCCAGAGCCAGGAGTACTAATGGAACCATGCCGGCGATCACCAGTGCTGCTTCGTCGGACATGGTTCGAAATCCGCTACACACACCTAGCGCGCATAGCCGGTACGTAGCTCAGACGCTCTTACTGTAGCTTGGCACAGCCATCGCTGCACCCCAGATCTTGGCCGCATACAGGATTATGGACCTAAGAACGCTGGCAAGGAGCAGCCTTCGCTGTTGTTTCGGGCCGCTGGTATTCAGCATGATTCTGCTCAGTGCGTTTCCACTGTGTTGCGCTTTCTCACTCACAGATTGACCTTCAATCGCGATAAGTGAGTCTTGTATCGATCATAACTCCGAGGTATCGGATGGCTCTCTTGGATGTTATGCATTCTGTGCCCACCTGAATCTGCGCAGTCTCCACGATTTTTCTGCTACTTACGAGAACGGCCTCCGTCTTGTGAGCGGCCAAGACAAGGCCAACAGAGTCTAGCCACTGCGTAATGCTAGCAATTGCTTCATTGCACCTGCTCTCCGCTGTAGCAATCTTCCTTGCCACTGTCACTAGCGCCACATCATCTGCAAAGCCAACTACGTGTGTCTCAGTAGGGAGTGCAAGTCTCAATATTCCATCATACATGCTGTTCCAGAGAAGCGGGCCCAAGACAGAGCCCTGGGGGACCCCCGCTGAGATAGCATAAGTTTTGGTGCCACTGTCCGATTCGTATTTGAGCTGTCTGCCGTCAAAGTAGCTTCTAATTGTTGCGAGGAGGTAAGAGGGAACACCAAATTCGCGCAGCGCAATTAGTATCTTACCTCAGGACGCAGTATTAAAGGCATTTTTCACGTCCAGAGTGGCGATAAGACAGTATTTCTTTTTTCCTTCCTTCCAGCGTGTACCCTTGATAGCCTCAGAGGCAATTCCAACAACCTTGGAAATGGCATCTGCAGTTGACCTCGCTTTTCGGAAGCCAAACTGGCTTGGTGAGAGACCACCTCCGAAGTCAATTGCTGCATCAAGCTTCTGGCTGATGAGCTTCTCAAATACATTCCCCATTGTATTGATTAGGCAGATAGGCCTAAACCAGGATGGCTCCTCAGGGGGCTTGCCTGGTTTCGGTATGAGTACCAGCTTCTGCAACTTCCACATACTTGGGAATATTCCTTCGCTTAGGCATTTATTAAATATATCCGCAAACGGTCGTAGAGCAATGGCGAGTTTTGGGGCACGGTTTGGGATTGCATCGGGCCCTGGTGCCTTATTTGGCTTCATCCCTTTGGCCACCTGTTTAACTTCCTCTATTGTAACAGTAGTGTGGGCGACTCCGCTAGATGGCGTGCGTAGAGCACCTCCACTGTTTTCTTACTGTTTGCTTGTTTGCGTGAAGCCTTTTGACCACTATTTTGTACGCTTTCCCCTGTTCTGCTCAGCAGAGTCGCAAAGTTGTGGGAAGCACTCTCGCTTGCTCGTTCGAATGGCGTTCTTTAGAACCTTTCTAGCTATCCCAAATAGCTTTTGGAGTTCTTCGCTGGAAGAGCTGTTAGACCTTCTTGCTCTTTGATATCGCATTCTGGTCCGAAGACACTCTTCCCGAGCTTTAGCTATTTCGTCATTCCACCAGAACATTGGGGTATGATGCTGCCTATACATTTTACTTTGCTCCATTGAGCCATCGCACGCCGCTCTCATTTGCTCGACTAGCTGTTCTGCCATGTCCTGTGCCATGCCGTGCACTTGCATCGTGTTGATTGCAGATATAAACTGCTGAATATTCAGCGTGTCTGTGCGGTACGCTTTGCCCCTCTATCGGTTGACAGACGGCTGTCCATTGGTCTCACCGATCTTAAAAAGGATAGCTTCATGATCGCTCCCTGTGTAGTGTTGACCCACTTCCCATGTCGATGTGTTAGCTAGGCTACTGCTTACATAAGTGAGGTCAATAACGGAGCCTCTTCCTCCGCGGCTGAACATTTGTTGAGTTCCGGTGTTGAGCAATGCTAAGTCGAGGGACGCAATTGCTTCTTGTAGAGTTTGTCCTCTAGCGTTAGTGCTAACGCTGCCCCATTCAATAGCCCAGGCATTGAAGTCTCCTGCGATAATACAAGGTGTGTGTGCCCTGGCATCGTAGACAAGTTCATCTATGGCACTGCAGAAGTCAGTAAGACTGAGACTAGGGGGAAGGTAGCAGCTGTATACCCAAGTACCAGTCAGCTTAGCTCGCACGAAGTAGTTAAACCTCTGTACGGATCCCAGTTGGGCTACTGTATTTTTGCATGGCCAGATTGCTGCCTTTCCTGTGTTATCAGAAATCCAGTTCCGCTCTAATCTGCACCTATAAGGTTCGCTGTTTTAGCAGGTCTTGAGCTGTCTCGCAATGATTTAGGTTTATTTGAATAAACTTAGTCATTTTGGCAGTTTTTAGCTAGCTCTCTTATGGAGGTGTCAGGAGGGGGCACCGTTTGCTTCCTGCTTGGTGGTTTGCGTCTTTCCTACCTCTATCACTGCATAGAAAACACTTTGCCACGTTGCTACAGGCTGCTGCTTTGTGACCTGCTTCACCACATCTTATGCAGCAGTTACTTCTGTCTACTGGGCTTGTGCATCTGATTGCCCTGTGGCCAATCTCAAGGCACTTGTAGCAGCGAGGCTTTCCCTCTTGTTCCTTGATGCGACATCTTGTCCATCCGATCTTAATATGACCCACTTTGAAAACCTGTTTGGCACTGTCAATTGGTAGCAGAATCGTTGCCACCTGCGTGCCCGCGTATGTTTTTCTAAGGCTCTTAATTGCTGAGCCATTGACAGTTAGGCCAAATTCGGACTCGAAAGCCTGACAGATTTCCTCGGGGCAAAAAAGCTCATCCAGGTCACGTATAAGGAGGCGTGTCTCTTGTGTAAGTGCACGAATATCAGCTTTACCGCCCAGCACTCGATCAAGTTCTCCACGAAGCGTCTGGGTACTTTCCGGCCCTGAACTTTTCAACTCGAGCAGCAGGTCGCCATTTGCAGTACTTCGCACACTTCGGACTTGATCCTTCGCCTCATTTAGCATCTCATCTTTGCAGCGCATGACCAGACTCAAGACTTAGCTGTATGAGAGCTCACCCTTTGTGTTGATGAGAAGCGCATCAGGGCGTTCTCTTTGCTTAGGCTTACGCTTACTCCTTTTGCCATCAAATGTTTTCCACGCTGTTGATACCTCTTAGGTGGATTTGCGTACTCCATCCATACCCTGTGGCTTTCGAGATCCTGGATTTGCCAATTCTGTTTGATTTGGTTTTGTAGGCCCATCTGTGGCAGTGCTGTGGCTTCGGACACTATTTTGAACATTTTTGCGACGAATATTTAGTTCACTGGTGGTTTGGGTTTCCATTTCCACACTTACTGTGCTCACTGCTGCGCCAGATCCCGAGCAACTAGGATGCAATTTACTTGCTTCTTCCGGGCTCTCAGTTTGATTGGACGCGGCAAGAGTGGGGGTCGTTTGTGCTGTCGCATTAATGCTGCTAGAAATTTTCGACTCTTTAGCTGCCGCTATAGAATCTGGGAGGTTAACTTCCAGCTCCATGGTGCACCTCTGACAGTATTGAGGCTCCCTACAGCTTCCAGACTCCGATTAACTTTCGGAGTCTGTGCAAGGGGTCGCTTGTGGGGTTGGGCCTAATCCTCTATATTTTGGCTTTGTTGCAGGGTCCCCGGGGGAACTGGCTGCCTCTTTTGGTGTGTCCGACTCGACGCTCGATCTCTGTGCTACAGTTTCTGCGCGGTGGTCCCCTGGGGAGCTTGCCAGTTTCGCTCGGCAAAAGGCATATCACAGTCGCTAGTTTTCTGTGCTCGGTGCCACCCGCGGATACCCTCAATCGCGGAGGTCCGCCTGGTCATGCCGCTCCAGTGTTTAGGCAGTGGTTTTCTTTTTCTTTCTAGGTTCTAGTAGTCCTTCGGTGGCCAGAGGTTTCCCTTTTTTTTGACCGCTGGGAGCTATACCGCTCCAATTAGGTCGCCAGGGCCCTGTTTTTGACGTGCGCCGCCGCGGCGGAAGGGTTGGCAGTCGGTCAGATCCACGACCTTTACACTTTTGTCTACTAGAAAGCCTAGACTTTGATCCTTTCGCAAAAATAATTTCAAGTATTAAAATTAAAAAAAATTTAAAAATTCCGCCTGAGAGTATGCTTTACTTTTCCTCGTATGGCTCGTTGCTGGCTTCAGCACTTTTCTGTCACTGTTGAGTCACTGCTAAGTGTTACTTACCAGCACTGATATCAGCTGATAGAGTAATTTGGCAGGCCACAACAGTGAGAGAGGGTGAAAAGTTTTCTTGTTGTTTTCCTGCTACACGCACACACTCAATCGGAGGCGGGAAAAACACACACAAGGAAAAGGTGAAGGAGCAGCGCCACCACCCCCCTCGGGGCAGGTCAGCAAGATGCAGCTTTTGGGTTTGGCCACAGTAGCGCCCGCCAGCTGGTGCCACCATACGCAGTATGTTCCTTTGCCTTTTGGAGACTTTTATCACCACTTTACTTCTTTTCGCAGCTTCGGATAGTTCGGGATTTTAAGACTATGCTGGAGCGATATAGGAGACGCGACCGCACTAGGAAATACACCTGTGTATGTGTGAGTGTGTGTGTTTGTCAATTGTGCAGGGTATATTGAAGTCGGGCTACTCGACTGCAACGATTTTACTTTTTTCTGACTTAAGTGAGTGGTTTTAATGAGCTCAGGCGTAGAATAATTCTAATAAAACATATTTGTTGCAAAATCAATAAAATATAATAAAAATTTCATTTTAATCACTTTCAAAATATAGGGCACCACTTTTTGCGGCAGTATTCGATTCTTTGAAACTCTCGGATGAGTCCATGACAATAATTATTAAAGCCCCTGTTGCCTTGGTACCTGTGCTTAATTGACATCATTTCCTGGTGAATCCTTTCTCGTTGTTCATCGCTTTCGACACTCAAATTTTCATATAAGGCGTTAAGGTTCGAGTTCAGAAAGTTAAATTTCAGAGACATTGTGAAAACTGTTGATAATTATTTTAATTTGAAAATTTTATATGCAAATTTGAATTAATCTGTAGGAATGACAATTAGGGATCTTTGATTATTGCTCGGCTAGGCCCGTGTTACCTGAAAATTAGCCAGAAATACTGAAGATTTCGTATAAATTTTTTTGAACGAACTATGGATCTCTTGTTGTACCCTTTAAATCATTAGACTATCAAATACAACATTTTTGTTCTTCTGAAGCTTACTTTTGCGAAATTCTACGGCAATTTACGCATAACAAGTGTGGAACCCACTTAGCACCTTAAATTTTTTATTGACAGTTTGAAGTAATTAAAATACGTTATTTTAAGCGACTCCTTTTTGTTATGTCTTTCGATAGTTCTAACATGCAACCCGTAAACCCGTTGCAAAATAAGTTAACGCTCTTTTTGCATTTAAATTTGGGCCTTTTCTGGACTTAATTTACCAAACGTTCTTAGAAATTAAATTAAGATTAACCATAATTTTTCTAGGGGTAAACACGCCATCAATAATTTCTAACAGCAACTAAGGTTCGGTTTATACTGCGTCCAGTAGCGTCACACTTAAGTGTCATACCGTCACAGTGTAACGTAAGATCAGGGGAACATTAAATTATCTGACTCTTGAGTGTAAGAATCAATTGGTTTTTGTAAATGCTGAAGTAATTTGAAAACTTGTCAGTCTGCCCTTTTTCACCAAAACTTGAATAAAAAAGCTATTTCATCTCCGATTTCTGTATGTGAGGTCTTATTTTAAAGTAAATTGAATATTTTTTACTGTCCAATTAAAAAAATACAACTATTTTGTATAGTTATGAATCTACAAGCGTTTTAATTGCGATAAATTTTGAAATTTAAACTTTTTGGATCTGGCTGGCTTGTGGTCGGTGGAGAGTTACAATTCAATGTAATCAACACAAAACAACAGATATTAATTACAACAACTTGGAATAGCAATTGGCAAAATAAAATAATTTTTTACTTTATTTGAGCCCATAGCTCCATAGCAGCACAGATCCCAGCTCATTTTTGTCCGAAAACAAACTGTTTGGCCAAGTATTTTCTTTTAAAATTTGTTTAGAGCTTTCAAATCGATTGAAAAACAAAAAAGGTATGGGAGCTTAAGTGGAGGCAACTTTTGGAAAAATCGAATAACCCGATTATCGATAATATCTCGATAACGCGTCGATAGAATTTTTTTATATGGCGATTTTCGTGATCAGCGGGTCAATTTTCTTTAGAAAAAGTTGGCTTGGAGCTTTGGGGAAAAATGCTGTCGAGCAGTGATACAGACCAATATCGATATTACCTTACTTATCGAAAGTTTAAGAGCACTAAATGGCAACTCAAATTTAGCAACTTCTAACGACAAGCTCCAAACTAAATGATTGCCAATCTGGTTTTAGAAAAAACAGAAGTTGCACGACAGCAATTTTAAAAATATCAGAGGATATTCGAAGTCGTATGGATGATGGACAGGTAATTTTCCTATGTCTTCTGGACTACAGTAAAGCGTTCGACACCGTGAATCATCAAATTTTATGTACAAAGCTAAAAACTTTATTTAACTTCTCGTCCACTGCAACTGAGTTATTTAACTCTTACCTCAGCAATATAGGCTGTAGTCGCTGGTTCGCGCACCTCCGAATGTGCTGTCCATCTGTAAGGTACATATGTACGCTGATGATGTCCAGATGTATGTAAGTCGTCCGCTTAGTCAGTTAAATGAGTGTGTTTTTATATGTAATTGGGCTATAAAAAATGGCTTGGGACTTAATCCGCGTAAATCCAAATGCTTGGTTCTCTACAAAAAATCTCTTGATGAGCTGCAGCTGCCTAAGTTATGTGTTGATGGCATGCAAATAGGTTATGTTGATGATGCTACAAATCTGGGTATTCATTTTAATAATATGTTGTCGTGGAATGACCACATCAATATGGCAACTGGAAGGTTATACGGATTACTTAGGCAGCTCTCTTTATCCGAGACGATTCTACCACTTTAAATTCGAATAAAAATAGCTAAAATGTATCTGATTCCTACACTATTTAACGGCATAGAGGTTATTAGGCATTGTGATGCAGCTAGTATGAATATACTTAAAGTCGCTTTTAACTGTATAACGTTAACGATTTTTGCAAATTAAATTTTTGATCTTTGCCTTAGTCAATGGATAAAGTTTAGGGCCCTAATCTTATTATACAACATAATCACTCGCAGAGAACCAATTTACTTATAAGCTAAGTTTAGCCATATCCTCCAGAACAAATAATTTAATATGCCCTAAGATTAAACTGGCAAGTTCTGAGAAACAGTTCTTCATATATGCTGCTCGCCACTGAAACTTACTACAAAATTCTTTTAAATCCATAAAAAGCGCTACGCAATTTAAAATTAAACTTAAAGAACATCTACAGAGACAAAACATTTAATATAAAATTTAACCTAAAAACATATACAGATATAAATTGGCTGGGCGGGGTGACACAAAAAATATAATCCTTACAGCTTGAAAATCAAGCCCTCAAAAAGAAAATAAAAATGCTAAAGGAGGAAAGAGCAGATGAAAAGAAGGAGTTAATACGACTAGGGGAACAAAGCAGGGGCAAAAACCTGATCATTAAGGGCCATAAAAGTAATGCAACCACTGATGGGGTTAAGAATTTTCTGCATAATAAACTTGAAGTGACCCACGCAGCGTTTCGAAGCACGAGAGTACTATTTGAAAGAAACTCTCCAAGGTGGGAGTATCTGCAGAATTAGACACCGCGGAAATAGTGGGATCAGCTCTTAGATGTGGAAAAAAACTTGCAGGAACCAAAATCTTCATAGGAAAAGGTCTTAGTATAGAGAAGCATGAGCATAAAAAAGTACTACTACATGTAAACAATAGTCGCAAAGAGCTAGTAAAGGACGACAAGATAAATATAAAGGGAATGTGGATGCACTTCAACGAAAACAAAATCCTTATGCACAAAGAACAACCCGCAAATAATGAAATAATGGAGATTTACGGAACCGCTATAAGCGCCAGCCACCTGAATTATGATGCATTTCTTCGCAAAGTTAATGATGCAAAAAGTTAAAATTGCATGCCCGGTCTCATTATCCTGCATCGCCAACTATTTTTTTTTTTTAATTCCTTTATTGTTACCTTAGCCAATACTATATACTACAAACAACAGGTACAGAAAATTAGACGAATCATTTTAAACCTGCGGGACGGCCGCAGGCATTGCTTCGCCGATTTGATGACCCGTACTCTTGGTTCGTTGCACATCCAGTCTCCGAAGCGTAGCCATAATGGTAGCTGCGAACTCACAGTAGCCTCAGTTTTTGACATCAGCATGTAGGAGACTGTTATCTTGGGCTATATCGCACCCATCCCCTGATAGTTCCGCCCTTTCAGCCTCAAACCTTTTACACACGAACAAGACGTGCCTGACGTCCTCCATAGGGCCTTCTTCGCAGCATGTGCACTCTCGCTATCATCATGGCCGACTCTTTTCAGGTAGCTTCTAAAACCGTCGTGCCCACTAAGAAGCTGAGTTAGGTGAAAGTTCACCTCAACATGTTTTCTACACAGCCATGGCAATAACTTCGGATTAGGCTATGGGTCAGCGCCCTTAGTGGATAGGTCCCAACGGTGTTGCCATTTCTCAATGCTCCGCTGCCTTTCTGGATGTACAAGTACTAGGTTGAATTTCGCCACTCAACCGTGAAGCCCTGTACTCCATTTGCCTCTGTGGCCAGCTCGCTAAGTGGAATCATCCGGAATGACCAATCAGCATCTTTGACACGTACGGTACGCAGAAGAGATCCGAGCGACTTAGCGGTACGCCCCATACGCCTTATGTAGCTAGCGAACACCAGGAACGATGCCGATTGGCGCCGCATATAGGATTGTGGCCTTAGTGACACTCGCAAAGTCGTTTCGCCCTGTTTTGGTCGCGTGTGTTCAGCTGATTCTAGCTGGCGCTGCTTGATTTTGCTGCCTTCTCCGACGTACGCTAGATGTTCTCGGAAACACAGCCTTGTGTCCAGCTTACTCAAGATATTTAATGGCTCTTTTGGATTTGTTGTTGTGCCATTAATACTGACCCAGCTGATTCCACCTTCTTACGGCGCTTATTAGCACCGCCTCTGTCTTTGCGCCGCCAGCTCGAGGCCTGCCACGCTAAGCCTTGGTGGATACGCTCAATGCCAGCGTTGCACGCCTCCTCTGTCCTTCGAAGCACTTTGCCTACAGCAACAAGAGCCACATCTCGACCGACTAAGTGGGACTCCTGGAGGGAGAGGAAGGCGGGAGGACCCCGTCGTACCTTCCTAGGACTGGTCCCAGCACGGAGCCTGTGGGAACACCTGCGATACCTCGTGGGTTTTATTTCCGTTGCCGTGGAATCGTAAGGACTCTTCATGAGTACGATAAGGCCTGGGGTATCGGAACCAAATCACTAAACGCTCGGTAGGTGTAAGTTCACGTTGGTGAAGAGTCGGATCCCGTCGTGAGCCTTAAAATGTGTGGCATGTCAGTCACGTGACTGCCTTAAACGATGGTTTGGCGGCAAGCGCATGGCCCGGTCTGACAAGTAGTATACAACGTATTAGGAGGAGAAGGTCTAGGGGGCACGCTGGTTGACCTCTTGGCAGGAGGAGTACAGTATCTGCTAGTGGTGGAAGCCTTTCGGGGCACCGTGATAGCAAACTGGGGATCGTGGCGCGCGAGGGGAACGGCGGGCCTGGCTGGGTCCGTAGATTGTGTCGTGATGCTTCTATTGTGAGAGGCAGGTGTGTGAAGGGGGTCGAAACTTAAGCTAGGTCGGGTGTGGCTGTTGGCGGTCGTTAACGACTATTTGCCTCAGGGTAGGCGGGGAGTCAAAGAGGAAGCACGCTTCCGTGGCGTAGTTCGGGTGTGTGTGGCTTTCGTGGCGCGGTGGCCTTGGTGGAGGGCGCCGTGGCCGCCGCCGGTCAAGGTAGGTGCCGTTGGCGTTGGTAGGTGGGGGAGGGGCGGTGTTGCGCTTTGTTTAAGTAAGTAATGGAGTTTCGACGGTACTCCCT
Organism: Lordiphosa stackelbergi; assembly: GCA_018904235.1. NCBI lineage: Eukaryota > Metazoa > Arthropoda > Insecta > Diptera > Drosophilidae > Lordiphosa > Lordiphosa stackelbergi. The sequence continues at coordinate 233,576 of JAEIFU010000087.1, read as the reverse complement.
ATTGGTTGGTCCGTGAGTGGTGGTTTTTGTAGCACGGTGGGCGTGTTTAGGGGAGCCGCAGTCGCTATATCGGGAGGCGAATATCTCAGGTGCGTCCTCTAGGGTCGTCGTGGCATCGAGGGTTAATCACCTCAATAACATTGTTACGGCTTCTTTGATATTGTCGCGTAACAAACCGTCTATGTGCTCGTTCTATAGCAAGGCTCCCAAACTAGCCGTCGATCAGAAAAACATTTCCTCTCAGACAAGCTGATCTACCGTCCAGTTGGCGGCTGTCTTGCTCGGTCTGTTGTGGGTGGTCGCTCATTTGGTGTTATGCCTTGGTAGTGTGTTCTAGGGGTGGCCGCTATCAGTGGTTAGGTTGAGCTGTAGAAAATTCTCCTGTCAACAGTAGGGCTCTTGTTACAGGACATCTATCTACCCGTGTGTGTTGATGGCCTCGTCTAATACACAAAATCGTTTGGATCTTTTGTGCCTGCACTTGGTGCTCATATCGCACTTTACGCACATTGTTGCTCCCGTTGGATATGTGCCGTAGTTTAAACATTTTCATTGGTTAGCCCTCTCTCGTGGACCAGCGTCGAACTCCTGATACGTGTCCTGGTCCTTTCAGTGCCCTGCTATCTGTGTTCTAGCTGGTAACGTCGAATTTTGGTAGTGTTAGGTGGCAGATTTCCTCCTTTGTTGTGTCTTCTCGATGTCTCAATCCAGCCCTTCTTTATCCTTAAGAGTCTTGACTACTGTTCGCCTTGCTGTTCAATGGCTGTCTGGGCTTACCGTGTTTGACTGTGCTTCCTTTTCAAGGCGGAAAAGCAGGTCGCCTCCCTGTCTTCCTTTTCCCTCACCACCCGCCTCTTTTAATGTGGGTCTGTTTTACTCTTTAAAACGTCCGGTGCACTTTCGCTTTTGACGACTCATCCGGCTCGAGGTGAAGATTGGCTTTCTTTCTTCTATTTTGGATCTTGTCAACCCGTTTCGATCGTTTTCTTGAGTTGCCCAATATTCTCCTACCAGTGGCACTCGTGGCTGCTCAGCTCTTAGTGCTGTTTCTGCTGTTTTGTTGGAGGCCACTTTTGTCCTTTAGCTCTCTTTGGATGACTTTTTGGCGGTTGGCGAGTCTCAGGCGTTTTGGGGTACCTACAGGGCTCCCATCGTCCTAAATGCGCAACAAACTAAGATAAATGCGAATAATTTTACTTCAAGTAACTTTAATATATTAGCCTATAATGTAGCAGGATTAGCAAATAAGCACCTTTTTAGTAGATTCTTCTCTTTTGTAAACACGTTTGAAATTTTTTTACTGTTTGAAACATTCGTTGAAACCAATTTTACTAACTATGAGACGTACTTCCCGAACCATAATCTGCACTGGATCCCAGCAATAAGAAGATTTTCTAGAGGACGAGCGAGTGGAGAACAGCTCCTAGGCATCTGCAAAAAATTTAGCACCACTCAAAAATGCCACGTCAAGCAAGACCAAAATATCGCCAACCACGATTATGAGAACCTTTATAATTGGTTGTTTGCGCACGAGGACGAAAATGTGCTAATAATCGGGGACCTAAACGCAAGAAAGTAACCTCCTTACGTCGAAAGCACTCAGAGACATCCGTAATGCCCGTGACAAAAACATAGACACAAATGGCAGAAAACTCATCAAACTATGTGAGTCCAGCAACCTTACGATATTGAATGGAAGAACGCGAGGAGATATAGATGGCAATTTTACATTTATGCGTGGAGCAGCATGCTCCACTATTGATTTTTGTGTGATTCGGGGAGTCTGGCACGAATTGCTAAAAGATGCCAAAGTTGAAGAAGAAATCCACTCCGATCATATGTCACTGTGCTTGGAGTTTTGTGCAAAATCGAGCGATCAATTTGAGATACGTATAGATGACCAACTACTCCCAATATTTAGGTGGAATGAGTGTAAAGCACAAATTTATAGGAGAGAGCTTAACATATGCTTGCCTCTTCGAGAAGAGAACGAAGAACCGTCCATTGCGGAAATTACCAAAGATATGCAAAAGGCAGCACAGGTAATACAACGGCCCCACCGACAGACGTATAAGCAACCATGATTTGATGAGCAATGCTAGAGCGCTAGAATATCCGCGTTTAAGTATCTTAAAGAAATCAGAACCACAGGAGGAGAAACCGCGTGACTGGAGTACCGAAGGCAAATGCCACATTTAAAGCCGTATGTCAACACAAAAACGCCCAATACTACAAGCGAATTGAGCTAGAAATTAGTTGCATAAGGGATAGCAAAAGTTTCTGGGTTAAAGTTAAACGCCCGAATGTGCAGAAGTGCAGAAGTGTCAACATCAAAGTGGACGATACACCCACTTTAAAAGTTTACTCGAGCATCCTTGCAGGACTCAAGTCAGCTATGCCCTTCCGTACGTGTCCAATCAAGAGCTTGATTCGGCTATAACATTTATAGAAATGCAAGAAGCGATCCAACGAATTAAACCAAACAAATCGCCTGGTATCGATAGAGTTCCCGGTGAATTTCTCAGGAATGCGACTGATGGTCTTCTTACAGAGCTCTTGCAAACTTATAACCGAATTTTCGAAGAAGGCGTGGCACCAGAAAGCTTCAAAAGGAACCTTATATATCCAATATTTAAAGAAGGTGACCCAAGCAGCGCAGCCAACTATAGAGGAATATCTTTCTTAAACAGCATCCAAAAATTGTTTACCTCGATACTACTAGAAAGGATAACGTCATGGGTTAATCGCAACAGTATCCTGAGCGAATTTCAGGCTGGCTTCCGCAAGGAGTACTCAACAGTAGACAGCATATTTGTTCTTACATCAATAGCAACAGAGTACTTTCAAAGAAAGGACAAAATGTATCTTTTTATACACTTGAAAAGTGTATTATAATTTTGCCCAGAAGTTTGCAACGCATAGAAGGAATCATCTCCGACCACATAAAGTATATATATTCTTGATCAGCATGACGAGCTGAGTCGATTAAGCTTTGTCCGTCCGTCTGTCCGTCTGTCTGTTTCTACGCGAACTAGTCCCTCAGTTTTGGAGCTATCGAGCTGAAACTTTGCACAGAGTCTTCTTTTTACTGCACGCTGCTAATATGTCGGAACCGACCGGATCGGATAACTACTTCTTGTAGCTGCCATACAAATGTTCGGTCGGAAAATGGATTTTAGTGAGAAAAACAGTTTTGCTCTCAATATAACTGCTCTCAAACACGGTCATGGGTAATATGTAATGTTTTTAATCTGATCTGCGAAGTTTGGTCGAAGTCTCTAACCGTTGAGACAAGCTATTTCAAGTGTATCAAAACTTCGGTACAGACGAAGTTAACTTTGCCTTTCTCGTTTTTATTGACTTTAAAGCGGCTTTCGATACAATCAATAGAAGGGCTCTACTGCTGAAGTTAAGTAATTGCGAAATTTAGACGAAAATATTGGAAATTATTCGCAACCTATACAACCAGAATCGCACTGCCGTGTGGGACGGAAAATCAGTGTCAGAGTGGTCTGAGACCAATACAGGTCTGAAACTAGGCTGCCTCCTCAGTCCATTGCTTTTTTCGCTGTTTGTGGATGATATCACGGAAATTCTGCCTGGAGGTGTGAAAATCGGAGCACACATTGTCAAGGTACTCATGTACGCAGATGACATGGTGCTTCTGGCGGACAGCCCACAGAAGCTGCAAGAGATGATCAACCGCACTCATGAATACTGTGTCACATGGAATTTGGAAATAAATCTCGACAAATCAAAAATAATGTGCGTGAAAGATCCAAGAGGACGGCTGTCACGAAATGAGAAGTGGACTCTAAACGGCGCAGAAGTTGAAGTGGTCAAGGAGTACAGATATCTGGGCGTGCTATTGACTCCATCAATGGGTTTCACCAAACATGTGCGACAAAAACTCAAAGATGCCAGACTTGCTATCAACAGCACATGAAGTTCCTTCATAGCAAAAAAGAATGTAAAAAGCAGAGCAAAGTTCAAAGTCTTTGAAGCAACATCGCGATCCATAATGTGCTACGCCGCCCAAGTATGGGGACACAGTCAATTTGAAGATGTGGAAAAATTGTTGATGGGATTTATAAGTGGATGAACACGACAAACCATGCCATCATTCTCGAAACTGGACTATCTCCTGTTTATGCCGACACGCTACACTTACATTTAAGCTATATGAGGAAGACCATCAACATGGAAGCGCACAGACTGCCAAAAATTATAGCTTCGCACTTGATGCAAACGAAGAAGCAGTTCTTTCAAAAGTGGGAATCTCTTGCAACATCACTGAACGTAAATTGCTCTTTTGAGAATCTATCCACCTGGAAAATGAATCATAGACTATTGATCGAGGGTGTGAAACGATCTTCTCGAGACAATGCGGAGCGCAGGGCGAGGCAAAGCGAGACACGTGATACCTATAAAGCATTAGAGCACAACCTTGGAGACAAAAACTACTTAAACGATGATACCGGCATAAATGGAATTGCGGCAATTTTCAAGGCAAGAGTAGAGCTCTTTAGTTTGGAATACTCCCCCCACAGAATTGATCGCTCGGAGAGTGCTCATTATTCAATATGAGAGAAGGAGAAGATACGCTGCACTTTATAGCAAGATCCCCAATCTTAAGGGAGATACGTCGAAATTATTGGAAAAGGGACAGTCTTAGCAGAGAGGAATGCCTGCAAGTTTTAAATGGAGAAAGCTGCCCAAAGCTGATTGGCTACATCTTCGAAGCACAACGTTATAGGCAATTGGTAAAGGAGGAATTTATTTAGTGGATACAGAAACTTGCGCATATTGAAGCTTTTTTGACGAACGATCTGGTATCTGGGGAAGACCCGGGACGCAAGGTGTAGTAGTCAAAGAAGTGGAAAGACGCGTTAAGTTTTCGGCTGACGGCAGTAGGCCAAGCCGGTGTTACCACCAATTATCATTTTTGATTTTTTTTTTTAGTTTTGCTTTTTTGTTATCAACGGCAGTACTCTTAAATAATTATAGTAGCTTACTTCTTATACAGATCATGTTAATATTACGCAACAATTTAAAAAATAAATAATTATTCTTCTACTATAAATCATGAAATACAAACTTTAAATGTATTTATAACCAGTTTTCTTGTGCGATTTAGGTTTATAGGTTTATCGAGACGATATTTGTAAGTCAAAACATTGTTAGTGTTAAGGTAATATAAGTATAAATGAAAACATTGTAAAACATTGTCGTGAGGTCTAAGCAAGACGTCTTCCGTTGCGTGCAGATTACAGAGACTACAATCTGTTTTATCAGTTCACCAGTGTGGCCTGTAGTTGAGGCAGATCAGAGAGATGGCGTGAGTTTCATACCGGTCGTGAAAGTATTTCAATGTGTTCAGATTAAGCTCCAGTTTTTTGTAGGTGTTTCGTACCACACTTTGCCTGGCTTGGCTTTAGAATAAGTCTCATTCTCTGCTAACAACTTTCTCCAACAACAATTGGTGAGATCTTTCCCATGATCCGATGCATTGAAGGTCAATGGGTATTTCATGATCCTCAAATAAGGACAGCCAGTTGTCAAAAACTTGGGACTTTTCTGACAGCATCATAGCAGTGACTATTTTGACTAATCTACAGTTTGGCATATCCATGACTTTCCAAATGTATGTGAAGTGGTTTTGCAAACCGTACAGGAATAAGGAAGGCAGGCCAGTTTCTAGGTGTAGTGCATAGATCGGTGTGATGCGGGGTAGTTTGAACAGGCGTTTAATAAATAATCTTTGCAAACGCTCCACCTCCTCAAATCGGCAGTGTCCCCAGATTTGAGATGCTTAGCACATTACTGATCTTGCACTAGCTTCAAACATTCTAAATTTAGTGCTCGGCAAAATGTGTTTTTTTTTCCAAAAAAGTTTTTCCACGTGGGATTTATTGCTTTTTTTGTTCGATTCTATTGTAGAAAATAGAATAAACAACATGATGATTATTGGCGATCTAAATGGAAGAATAGGAGACGCACAGTGCTATTCGAAAAATGAGCTGGTGAACAAATTTACATGTACCGAAAGAAACACAAAGGATACTGTAGTGTACTCCAGGGGTCAGAAAATAATTGATTTATGCGACTCATTTGACCCAATCGTGCTTAATGGCAGAACCCGAGGAGATGCTGAAGGATGTTTCAGTTTTACGCGCGGAGACTCAAACACCGTCATTGATTATTGTATAATTCAAGGTAGCTGGCACAAATGCGTGAAAGATATCGAGATCCAGGAACAGATCTTTGCGGACCACATGCCACTAGCAGTAGATATCCATATACAGTCGGAACAAATAGATGAGTGCCCAAAACTGCTACCAAAATTAAAATGGAATAAAAGATACGCAGCCAAATACAAAGAAAACTTAGACCGTAGCATGGAACACCTAGAAACAGCCCAAGAACATGACCTCATAACCGAACTCACAAACTCCATAAAGAAAGCGGCAGAATTCATGCAAAAATCTGAAGGCAAGTGTTTTAAGGAGGCTTGGAACGACGGCGAATGTGATCGTGCCAGAAAAGCAGCGATGAAAATGCTGAACAAAGCCAGGAGAACAAATAATCTCGAAGAGAGGAGAGAATACCAGGAGCACAATAAAAATTACAAACGACTTTGCGCAGACAAACAGCGTCAATATTACCAGCAACTGGAGCGCTCGATTTGCAAAATTAAAAACAGCAAAGATTTCTGGTCAACAATAAGAAAAATAAACGGAACATCGACACGATCAATAATAAAAGTATCCTGTGATACACCTATTTTAAAGCCTTGTTATGTGCAGAGGGAACGGATCTGCCGCAAGAAAAGTCATCACCCTTTGTGGAAGTCCATGAGCTCGACAAAGAAATTACTTTTGGCGAAATTCACAGCGCTCTTGGAATGAGACAAAATGGGCAAAGCCCCAGGAGAAGACCGCATCCCCGCGGAATTCATTGTAAATGCGCCAACAAACTTTCTAACAAGACTTTTAGATGAATTCAACAAAATTTTTAACTCTGGAGAAGTTCCAAAAAGCTTCACAAAAAATATCATCTTTCCAATATGGAAAAAGGGTTCTCCAACAAATGTCGAAAACTACAGGGGTATTTCGTTCCTGAATTCAATCGTGAAAACGTTCACTTCGATCTTACTAGCAAGACTTAATGCTTTTGTTGAGACTAAACAACTGCTCAGCGAGAATCAATCAGGCTTCCGTAAAGGATATTCTACAGTCGACAGCATTTTTGTACTGACATCAGTTGCAAACGCGTTCCTGGAAGAAAAGAAAAAATTGTACTTGTTTTTTATAGACTTTAGAGCTGCGTTTGATACCATCCATCGAAGAAGCCTGCTAGACAAATTGAACAGAATAGGTGTTTCAACAAAAATGATCAAAATATTACGAAGCTTGTACACGGATAATGAGACTGCAGTGTGGGATGGCCATACCCTATCGGAGTGGTTTGAAACTAACCTCGGAGTAAAACAAGGTTGCTTACTAAGTCCTCTGCTTTTTGCGCTATTTGTGGATGATATATCGACAGAGCTACCTGGAGGAGTACAATTTGGACAGATGAACCTAAAAATTCTCATGTACGCGGACGATATGGTCCTTTTTGCCGACAGCCCACAAGTCATGCAGAACATGATTAATGCCGCGCATGCATATTGTCAAAAGTGGAGCCTAAGGATAAACACCACGAAGTCCAAAGTTATGGTAGTTCGAGCAGGGAGAGGTCGTCTTGCGAAAACGGAAGAGTGGAGCTTGAATAGCACGCCCTTAGATGTGGTAAAAGAGTATAAGTATCTAGGAATAACTCTAACATCAAATATGTCATTTACCAAGCACCTAGAACAAAAGCTGAGAGACGCGAAAATAGCAATTAGCAGCACCTGGCGTTCACTTTACTGCAAAAATAATATAAGCTCGAGTACAAAATACAGGATGTTTGAGGCCACATCAAAAGCAATTATGTGTTATGGAGCAGAAGTCTGGGGTTATGCCAAATATGAAGACGTCGAAAAACTTTTGCGATACTTCATCAAAAGAGTGTTTTATCTCCCACAAAACACGCCTACATATGCCATACATCTAGAGACAGGACTTCCAGAAATGTTCGTACACACTCTAGGCACACATTTTCGCTACGTAAACAAAATAATAAAGCTGCATGAGAATAGGCTGCCTTGTACTGTTGTAAATACACTTTTGGTCGGAAAATCACAATGCTTCAAATCATGGGAAAGTCTCGCTCGGGACTTTGGAATCCACCTGGACCTGTCACAGCCCGATACTTGGAGCGTCTCTCAACGTGCCCTGCTACAAGCAATCGATGAACGAGCTCGTCATAGTTTTGAAGTCTCTGCACTAGCAAGCCAAACTCGCAACACATATAGGCAACTGAACCATAACTTGAAGGAAAGCAATTACTTCAAAGACGAATACGACTGCTGGACTATCTCAAACATTTTCAAAGCTCGGACAGAGATGCTGGCATTAAATTATATTCCCCACCATCAGAATGTAATTGAAGTATGCACTCTTTGCAATTTACGGAAGAGGGAAGACGTGGCTCATTTCTGTGCGATCTGTCCAATATTTAAAGAGCTCCGAATCAACATATGGGGAAAAGCTGTGCTTAATGAAATGGAGATGAAAACGATACTAAATGGATCAGACTGGAAAAGGATAGCAAAATTTCTCATAGACGCATCCCGCTACCGAAAAAAAATTATTTACGAAAGCTTTTAAAATAGTTCAAATTAAATTAAATGTATGTTTCCAATTTAGAATAACTTAATTATGTGTATGTACGTAAAATTTAAGTATAAAAATTTGTATAATTTTAATATGCAGACGGCCTTGATGCCATGCTAGTTATATCACCAAAATTAAAATTATTGCTTTTTTAGAGTCTTGCAGTTTTTCCTGTACGTGAGATTTGAAGCTAAGATTTTCAGTGATTTTTGTGACTTTTTACCGTTTCCAGCTCCACACCATTTAAGACCCATCTGTCGACCTTTGCACTACGCCCTCTTCCATCTCTCACAATTAAAACTTTTGTGTTATCCACATTTATCTGTAGACTCCATAGTATGCAATATTCAGAGAGCTTATCAATCATGGCTTGCAACGTCTCGGGGGACTCTGCTAGTAGCACTGCAAGGACTCTGCTTGTAGCGCCATATCATCTGCGTACATTAAAGACTTGGTAGTGGAGCCATTTGTGTTAACGCCTCCCGGAAGATAGGTTGTTACGTCGATGACATATAGAGAAAACAGAATTGGGCTAAGGAGGCATCCTTGCTCAACTCCGGTGTTCTTTGGAAACTTATGTAAAAGCTCTCGTCCATCCCAAACAGCAAAAGTGTTTTCTTCGTACAGGCTTGAAAGCATATTTAAGAAGCGCGTAGATACTCCTAAGAGGCTTAGCTTTAGTAGTAAACTTCTACGGTTAACGGTATCGAAAGCTGCCTTGAAATCTGTAAAACAGATATACAGCTTTCGTTTTGAGGAGAGGTAGGATTTGGCAATTGCGGTCTGCACGAATACGCAATCGACTGTTGAATATCCTCGTCAAAATCCGAATTGAATCTCGCTAAGGATATTATGTTCAGCTACCCAGTCCGTAAGTCGTCTTAGCAAAATTGAGGCAATCAACTTCATGGCTGCATTTATGCAGGATATACCGCTGTAGTTGGAAGCTGATGTAGGGTCTCCTTTCTTGGGCATTAAGAAAATTATGCTTTCCCTAAAGCTATTTGGAGTACTGGCTGTTCGCAGGATCCGATTATAAGCCTGAGTCATCATGTGGATGTAGATTGGGGTGGCATTCTTAAAGAATTCGACAAGGACACAGTCAAGTCCTGGAGCTTTGTTACATTTGGCCGTCTTAATGTCCAGACACACTTCCGAATTTAAAATGCACGCATCAAGGACTTACACTGCAGTGTACGGGAGCGCATATTCAAATTGGGCTGGAGGGTTACTGACAAATAATGTCATTTTGAAATGTTCAGCGAGACTAGAAGCGTCTGCTTGTATCTGATTTTTCGAAATACTCCCGTTTAGCTTTCGTGCTAGTGCTGCGTTATTTGGCATAGGTTCTTAAATGCGTTATTTGCTTCATGATAGTTGGTCCTAGTGCCTGGTGTGTTTTCCATCCTAGCAAGCTGAAGTAGATCAAACGAAAGTTTACGGGCAGCATTGCAGTGCGCAACAAACCAGGACTGCAAAAAAGAATGTAGGAGGTGACCTTTGCATGCATGCGGCAGCTTTAGAAATGCTTTAATTAGCTTTTATACAGAGTAGAGTAAACTGTTTAGCTTAGATTCAAAAGTACCTGCCAATCTTTCGCGCTGCACAGCACCGCCACATGTCCTGCCAGCAAGGAGGACAAGTCTGCTAAAAATTGCAGTAACTGTGGAGGCAATCACACTGCAAATTACAGAGGTTGCCCAGTCTACAAAGATCTGAAGAGCAGGATTAATACGCGCACATAATTAGCATGTTCCAATGGAAACCTTAATCAGTTTACACCCTCGCAATCGACTGCTGGAGTATTCTTTACCAAAGCTGTTAGATCGTCAATTGCCCCATCGAGGACCACCCAAGGCGTTTCTTTTGCAAGTGCATTAAAATTAGGAATGAATAGACCCTCATCCACAGCCTCAAACGAAACACGAACTGAGCCGGCTCTGCCAACAATTAATAAGCAAGCGGAACAACCATCAAACTATAGTATATTAGAAAACATGTTCCTATCGTTGCAGAAAAGACTGCAGGATTTCATAGTATACATGCAAAACACAATGCAAGAACAAATGAGGAATCAAGGCATCCTCATTCAAATGCTCGCCTCGCGACAATCCAAATAATGGCTGGAATGCAAATGGCATTCCTCGACACAAATTGGAGTTTTCAAAATTTCTCCAAGACAATGAAATCGACATAATGCTTCTTGCGGTAACTCATCTGACGTACAGATATAACTTTCAATTATCGGGGTATGCATTTTACGGCACAAATCACCCAGATGGTAAGGCCCATGGCGAAACTGGCATCCTTGTCAGAAACCGCATTAAGCATTACCCAATACCGGGATTTTCGGAAAACTACCTACAAGCCACATCAATATGTGTAGAATCCAAACGAGGCAATATCACCTTGTCAGCGGTTTATTGTCCGCCACGCTTCGCAATATCAGAAAATCAATTTCTAGATTTCTTTAATACACTCGGTCAACGCTTTTTAGCTTCGGGTAACTAAAACTCGAAACACCCCCATTGTGGTTCGAGACTGACTAATCCAAAAGGGAAGCAACTCTATAGCGTTCTCATGCGCGCAACAAACAAACTCGACTATGTATCTCCGGGTAGGCCTACATATTGGCCAGCAGATCCTAAGAAAATAACCGACCTTATAGACTTTTCCATAACAAGAAAAGTTCCACAAAACTTGGTTACTGCAGAAGCACTCGCAGATTTGTCGTCAGACCATTCTCCAATTATTTTCACCCCTTTAGAGTGCCCTCAAGTCAGAGAATATCCTTGGAGACTGACATCACATAAGACAAACTGGCTCAAATACAAAAAATATATCAGCAGTTACATTGAACTGAGCCCAACCATCAACAGCGAAGATGAAATTGAAACCTCAGTCCAAGTCCAAGGCTCAATTATTACCGCAGCTGCTCATCACTCGAACCCACTAACAACGACAACAACTCCTAAGCAAGATCGTAGATTAACGAGCAGCTACATAGACCGGCTGGTCACGGAAAAGCGGCGTGCAGGAAGAGAATGGCAGAGCAATCGGTCGCCAGCTGCAAGGACTCGCCTGCGACATACACAACGCGTACTCCACAAAGCACTCGAAGCAGAGAAGCTTTTAGCCCATAGATGCTACATCAAAAAATTATCGCGCACAAACACCAAATTCCCCCTATGAAGAGCACATGCAAGCATAAAGCCACCTGCTAAGGTAGACACGCCTTTAAGGGATCAGAGAGGAAGATGGGCCCGCAGTGACGAAGAAAAGGCAAATGTTTTCGCACTTCACCTAAGAAATGTTTTGCAGCCGAACCCACCAACCAATGCATATGCACTGCCATTGATCCTAATGCCGCACAGACTTGCCCAATCAAAGTTCATTCGCTTGAAATAAAAAATATTATCAGAGAACTTAATCCTAAGAAAGCCCCAGGATATGATCTAATTACGCCTAAAATGATCATGGGTCTTCCAAGTCCTGCCATTTCATATATCTCAAGAATCTTTAATGCTGTACTGCGATGTGGATACTTTCTAACTCAGTGGACGAAATCTACAATTATAATGATTCCGAAACCAGGAAAGGATAAAACTCAAGCGTCATCATATAGACCCATAAGCCTTCTACCTTGCCTATCAAAAGAATTTGAGAAGATCTTACTTCGCAAAATTGATACGCATGCACAATATATAATTCCTTCACATCAATTTGGGTTCCGAGCAAAACACGGGACCATTGAGCAAGTCAACCGTTTAACTTCGGATATTCGGACGGCGCATGAGCACCACGAATACTGCTCCGCAATTTTCCTAGATGTTGCCCAAGCATTTGACCACGTTTGGTTGGACGGTCTTATTTATAAAATTAAGACACTGCTTCCCCCAAATACTCACCAACTCTTAGAATGTTATGTCAGCAACAGAATATTCTCTGTCCGACAAAATGAGTACACAACGGAAGAGTTCACCATTGGAGCCGGAGTGCCACAGTGTAGCGTTCTCGGTCCTTTTCTGTATGTATTGTACACTGCAGACATCCCAACAAACCCCCGACTAACAATATCCACATTTGCGGATGACACGGCAATTCTAAGCAGATCACGATGTCCAATTATCGCATCAAGACTTTTGGCAAGCCACCTTCGTGACGTTTACACTCAACAGAAACACCTGTCCCCAGATATCCCTAAATGCGACCTTGATACCCCAATCAAACAATGTTGTATACCTTGGAGTACACCTCGACAGACGGCACACCTGGCGCAAACAAATAGACTCGAAAAAACTTCAAATAAAGCTCAAGGCCAACAGCCTTCACTGGCTAATTAACTCCCGTTCCCCTCTAAAACTGGAATATAAATTAATACTGTACAAAAGCATCATAAAGCCTGTCTGGACTTATGGCTCGCAGCTATGGGGAAATGCCTGTGCGAGCAGTGTGGACGTTCTTCAGAGATCACAATCAAGAATTCTTAGAACACTCACTGGAGCGCCATGGTACATTCGCAACGAGTGTATCCACAACGATCTAAGGATCCCATTGGTCGAAACTGAAATACAGCACCTGAATCGCAAATATTCAGAGAAGCTTCTTGCGCAACCTAATAAACTTGCACAATCTCTAACCGTGCAAGCAACGCATTTTCGTCTCAGAAGAAGAGACCTACTATCCCAGCGACTAAATTAAAGGGGCGCGGAACATAAACCACCTCCAATAGGGGATGGTTTTATAATAGTTTCTAGATTAAGATTGGCCCAGCGGTTAGTGTGCTGGACTGCTGGGCGGGAGGTCGTGGGTTCGATCCCGCCTCTGAAAATCTAATAATAAAAGATTTTTTCTTTTCGTTAGAGAAATAGCTTTTACACATACGGTCACCTTCACCAGCTATTGGCGCCAGCTGTGAAGTAATCTAGCCAGGAAAAAGCAAATTCTCAAACTTTGCCGTTCGGATTCGGCGTTAAACTGTAGGTCCCTTTCTCTTGTGCAAAAAATTTAAAGCACACACGCCAAGAGATTGGGAGAAGCTTGGCTTGGCCCCGTTGGAGGAGCTGTACAGCCAATTTTACATTTTAGATATATTCTTCCTCAGCATCAACATCCGAGTCGATTTAGCCATGTCCGTCTGGCCGTTCGTCCGTCCGACTGTCCGTCTGTTTTTATGGACTCGTCGATCTTAGAGACACACAAATTTTTGCATGTACATTAGGTTGGAACCTGTGGGTATGAAATTTTTAAGGTCATACTCTCACCCCCTATCTGATACTTTATGATGTATAATTAGAGAAAATAACAACAAAGAGTTTTAACAGGTGCGAATAGCCTTTATTGTTTTTGTATATAGCTCATACGCAGTGTATGCCTATTTGGAAAATCCCTCCTCCCTATTCTATTTTTGATTCGTTTACATTTTCATCCATATCTGTATTATGATGTAACTCCAGATTTTCTTTCGTTTCTCCCATTAATAAATTCTTAATCATGTCTTCGTTTTCGTTGTTGATGTTATTATCTGCATTCTTTCCCTGGAACCAAAACTTAATATTCAGTGAAGCCCAGATATTTTTTCCTCTCTACTCCTAAATTGCTCGAAATTTTTTTATAACCACATAATCTTCGCTTTTATACTTTACTGGTTTTTTTCTTTTCGAACTAACTTAGTTATACTACAGCGCTTTCTTTTGATACTTTTGTGCATTCTCTCTAATGTCTTGCAAATCTTTGCATTTTTCTTGTATTTCATAGTTTTCCCTAATATTGTGTACAATTTTCCCTTTTTGGTTTACTCCGAATAATATAGCGTTCGGCTGTTCATTAATAATTCTGTGCTTTGAATCATTTAGCGTAAATTCTACTGAATCGATGACTTTGTGCCACCTTAAATTATAAATTTAATTAAATAATAAATTTCGATTAACTCTCTCGACCCGACCATTTGCATGTGGTGAGCCGGTCGCAATTTTTATGTGTTGGATGTTATTATCTTCGGTAAAATGTGCAAAGTCATTCGATGTGAAGCTTGATCCACTGTCCGCAACTATATACTTTGGCCTGCTATAATACCGGAAATACTCCTGCATTGCTATAATAACTTCTTTTGTTGCCGTAGTTTTGGCAGGGTATAGTTTAACAAATTTGGTCTCTGCATCTACAATATCACAACTAGTAAATGTTTTATTTTTGTGTATTTCTGTATATGGGCCAGTAATGATATATGTGGATTATTTAAAAAGGATTATTTGATTTCGGTGTGGTGTGTAAGCATCCTTCCAATTTTGCACTTTTTATCGAAAAGGCTATACATTTCTAACAATTCCTAATATGCTCCTCTACTTTTGCCCTAATATCCGGTAATCAGTAATTTTTACCTATTAATTCTATAACTTTGATGATACACGGCGATTCCATTGCCGCGGGAACTTAAAATAATAACTTTTTATTCTCCACCTTATTAATTAAGACCCCATTTCTCTTTTTTAAAATTTGTGTTCTCTGTCCTGTAATTCGTTTTTCAACATTTCTATTTTTGGATCTTTATTTTGGCACATCACTAAATTTTCCACAAAAGTATTTGTCTCATAAATTATGTAAATTATATAATAATAGTGTCTCCAATTCGTAGCTATGGAATTTCGACTCTGCATCTCTAGTTCCTTTTTGAAAAATAAAACACTTGGTGACATTTTTTGTCCTCCTTCTTTTGAACTAAGACTGCTCAAAAACCCAAAGCACTGGCATCGCAATGCAGTTCTGTCTCAGCTTTTAAATCAAATAAGGCTAAGTTATACTTAAATGATCTGTAACAGTACATCGCTATCCTAATGCCTTCCCTTGTTTCACTAAATCTGCAAAAATGTTATTAATAAACATTTGAAAAACATGAGGAGCATTTTTCGACCCAAAAGGTAATGTGTTAACTTAAATTGTCTGAGCGGTGTAATAAATTACGTGCACTTCATGATTTCTTCACTCATATGCACTAAAATAATACGCGAAGTAAATTTTGACTTACTCACTCTGATAATGCACTTCTCTAACAACTCATCTAACATTTTCTGAATTTCCTTTTTTTCGCTATATGACAGTATTCGAGGTGGGCAATAGAAGGGTTTCTCATTTTCCAACAATTGTTTCATTTCGTACTTTACCCTTGGCACGTTGGGGCGTTTCATTTTTACGTAAAACTTTTCAAAATTTCCATTAACCAATCTGTAAATATAGTTCTGAATGATTTGAGCTTATATCGATAAACATAATTTGGCTTTCAAAATTTTCTGATTGGTCATTCTCATAATTTTCTTCATTAGATATTTAAACTCTATTTCAATTTCCCTTGAAATTTTGTTTTTATCTGTTATCGTATTCCTCTCTGATGCAGAGTTTCCCCATATGATTTTGCTTTTTGCTTTTGACAGGAAATCTCTTCCCAAAACGCAAGAATATCCCATAAAATCATAACTTATCAGGTCATTTCATATAACATAATACTTTTGCTTTAATATCAAATTCGGTTCTATTCAGGCCATAATATTTTAAGTTATTTACTTTAATTATCTTTGTATTTACTGGTATGTGTGCATAGTGGCCAACGATATTGCAATTATAGCAACGAATCATAACTTTACCTCCGACTGATTCTGCCAATTTTGTGCCTCAAAACGACTGCACTTACTTTTCTCTTCCCGTGCAGCGCTGCATCAAGGCTTGAACTCTAATTTGGTTGTCAGGTATACGGTATGTCCATGATATATTCAATTAGCTCTTCTTTGTCCCAGACCAGCACACAAGGACTGTTTTTCATTGTAGTAGACGACAAAATCTTCTTTGGGCTGCCACTGTCGACCTGAAAATTATTTCCGCAGCTCCAATTTACTTCCTTGAGACCCAAACGATACCATAAATTCTCGCATCAGCGTGGGTACAGGTTCCAGCAAATAATTCACGGGGGTGCTTTTTCCACCCGTAATAGTTCTAGTGCTCTCTTCAGCAGATCGTTATCTCTCTTTACCAGCTTCAACTCTCTTAATATCAACTCAGACTGTTTTTTGTTACTGTCTTCTCTTTTAATCACGGATGTTGTAATTTTTGTGTTGGCGACTGCAGTAACGGTTGATTGCTGCTGGAATTATTTCTCGTCTTCTTTGACAGCGTTAACTAAAATTCTTACTGTGTCTCTCCCCACGTCTTGATCTGCCTTCTCCTTTTCATCGAAATTCTTGCTGGGCTGGGCATCTTTGTCAAAATGTAATTTTTCCACAAATTTTTACACTTTTGAGATTGGCGGCAGTGTCTCTAATTTGGCGCTGCGTATTTAGTTTGCACTTCTCATCTTGGTCGCTCAGTAAATTTTCCGTGAGTAAGAAAAAAAAATTTTTTTTTGTGTGTCAAGTGAGTCAATTGCAAAATTGACTAAATCCCACTTCTGGTTTAGGATTAGGCGGCTTCTGTGGTATAACCTTTTTTTTATAATAAATTTTTTTTTTCTTATAAGAACAAAAAGGATGCACGGAACTCAATCCGCTTACAAATTTTTATAAGGTTACAGGAACAGGAACAAAAACAGGTTGCCACTTGGGGTGAACCAAGGAGACGGCCTATTGGTCTCCTTCCGTGAATCCATAGGTAGGAGGGATGTCGTCTTTTGAGTCGTCTTCATATCCTCTTTGTTGCCAGATCGTTGGCGAGGCGGTTTGTGTGGGCCACTAAGCGGTCATTGGATCTGCTGATGTGGCGGTTGATCTGGGAGTAGACTGGAAGAATGAACCATCTGTAAAATTTAGATCAAATCGTCTTCTTTCAAGGTGAGCTATCTATTCTTTGAACAGGACTAGAATGCCGGAAGCATCAATTGAGCTCTTGTCCTGGGCTGAGCCTTTAAAGAAGTCAAGATCTGTGTATATTTTCCTACTCACTGCTGGTGCATAATTTACTCCTTTGATGCGCTCTAGAATTTCTGCAAATTCCCTATAAACCCTTGCATAACTCGTATTTATGTTTGAGTGAGACATAATTTTTTCACACGCTGGAAAATTGTATGCAAAAGATTTAGCAAGCTCCATAGCTGTTAAGAATTTGTACCTATAATCAGGAGAACGCTCAGCCGCCAGGTGGTATATGATCGGAACAGGTGTGCATTTAATAAGGCCAAGTGCATTTCTAAGATGGTGGTTGCAGTGGACTTTGACCTTGTTCATGGCTGACTTTGAAAGATTACTAAAGCAGGAGCTTGCGTACTCAAATCTGATCCTCACGAATGCCTTTTGTAGCGTTAACCCTCTCCTCGGACTGACCCCAAACTGACAACCGCTTAGAAGATTAAGGAAGGCGCAGTTTCTATTAGATTCTGAGATAGCCTGATCTACGTGGGAGCAAGCTGAGTTGTTGAGTTGAGATAATTCTACCTAGATATTTAATTGGCTCCACTTCTCTGATTTGTACCCCCTGATGTACTATATTTAGTTGATCTCTTCGCGTGCTAAAGTGAATTACCCAGGATTTATTCGGATTGAAGGACAAGTTTAGACTCTTGCACTCATTCTCAAAAGTGGCTATCTTATTTTGAAGAAAACTCTTAGCTTGACTGATGTCTTGGTGGTAGGAAAGTAGGAAAAATCATCCGCGTATTGGAACAGCTGACTGTTTGTACTGTTTAGACGGTGGAGACCTGGCGTATCTAGATTTAAAATTGTGGGGCCGAGACAGCTACCTTGACAAACTCCTCTATCAACTTCTACTGTGCTTTTTCCCTTGACCAAGACTTGCTTACTAAGAAAAGATATGATCCAGGCCGATTGCCAAGAATCAAAGTCCATCTCATTGTGCTGCCTCTCTAAAACACTAACGTCAACACAGTCAAAGGCCTTCTGCAGATCCAAGCAAGCCGCTACTACCTGAAAGCCTTCCGCCTTCAGAGCCTGAACCTTGTTCACCAGATGGCGCCGTTGTTCTGTTCTTTCTAAAAGCGTACGACCTTTCCGGCGGCAGGTAGTGCTGTTCTATGTGAACATCGAACTTAAACTTTTTTAGTCCTTCAATGAACTTAAAAAGTACACTTAGCACACAGATAGGCCTATGATTTCTGACTAATGATGTGTCTGAGTTCCTCTTTAGTACCGGAACCACTCCGATTTGTCGCCAACTTTCCGGTACTTGCCCTGATTCCCAAATTCTACTTAACATTCGAAAGAGTTCCTGCTGCTTGGTTAAGGGTAGAGCTTGTATCATTCTATATGAAATGAGGTCCAGTCCTCTTGATGAGTTTGGATTTCTTGTATCCAAAAATGCCTTGAACCCTTCCAAACTGAAGGATGTAGGGGCGTGCCAAAGTACTAGGGGGTCTGGCACTGCATTAATCGGACAATTTGCTACTATATTTGGAGTATTTTTCACTACCTGCAGAGAGTTTTGGTTAGGAGCTGCAGAGATCTCCTCTTTAAGCTCTTTGAAGTTTGCCTTTCTCAGGGCTTCTCCAAATTATGGACTTTGCGTTGAGGTCGCCTCCAATAACACAGGGTTACATAAAAAATCTGCACATACTTTTCACGGGACCCAGTTCATAGTGCTGGGCTAGTCGAGAATAGCATTTCCTCATACTTGGTTTTATCCTAACACCCCCAAAATCTCAAGTTACGGCTCAAAAAACGATTTTTGCTGTGTTACCTCAAATCAATAGATATAACTCGCGAATGGACCATCGGATTGTTCATAACCTTATCAATTCCGATAGCGACAAGAGGAATCTAAAACAATTAAATCACTGGCTTGACTAATTTAACGCGATGGCTGAGAAATGCGGCTTACAGATCTGTGATTTTCAACTTTTTTTTTGAGAATTTTGTACTTTGGCCATCAGTGGTTTAACTATTGTATTCTAAGCGATTTTTCCCTGAAGTTCATTATAAAAGCCCATTTTATTCTCCGTTGAACGGTTGTTGCCTAAGTGAATTTGGATACCGTTTGTCGAAATTATGCGCGTTTTTCTGAGTAGACATCGACAATCTAGTATTTTTTTTTAGTATGTCAATATATGTATTTATATTTTTGCTTTAACATAAGTGCCCCTAGAAGTAAACTCAGATTTGATTGGCGCCAGATTCAAATAATCTTTTAAAATACTTAAAATTCAAATATATATAAACTTTCACGTTTCACCATTTCTGGGCCAATACTAAAGCTCTTCAATAATGTTACCTATTGAGCCAAAAAAAGCTATTTTGTACAAACGCCCGCATTGCACTTAATGCGCTGTCTGCTAACTCTCTTCAAACGAGCTTTTGCAGATCCTCGCCTCAAAAGAAGGCAATTCATAATGCGCTGAGTTCATCGAGTATTTGATTGCGAATTGATTTTTAGACAGAATATGGGGTCGATGCCCAGGTGGGCTATACATTACTGCTTTGGTCCAAGATGATGTCACTTTCCTCTCATTTTAACTTGGAACGGTCCTCTTTGGTTCTTGTTTGGTATTTAATGGTTCGTCCATCCTGCTAAAGTGATTTTTATATTCTTCATCATTGGTTATCCATGGTATTTCATCGCGGTTCTGTATTTTTACAATCATGGTTATGCAGTTATCATTGGGCCTTATTTGTGGACTTGAAAAGTAATTTCTTAGGTATTAAACGGTTAAATTATCTTATAGTACCCACAGCTTAGTTCTCTACATTAGACCAGATATGGCCACGCCTGTCCCGCAGGGCGGGACACATTTCGATATTCACCCCGATAGGAGCTCAACACTGGCCTAGGCTTGCTCCATGAGAGCAATCAGCTTCTGACAAGCCTTAAGCGTGCCTGTCTTCGTACTGTTCTTCCTGTGCACTGCTCTTTTTATAAATTCAAATTACAGTTCATTAACAAATAATAATAGCCACTTATAGCTACTCACTATAGCTCAGTTTATCTTTATGCTAGATAACAGTACTCTGAGACCATTAATATTTGCCCAAAAATGATTTTATTTATATTTTTGCATTTTAAGTATTTAAAAAGATTATTTGAATCTGGCGCCAATAAAAACTGAGTTTACTTTTAGGGGCAATAATGTTAAAGTAAACATAAATATGTAAGCATATTTAAAAAAAATCTAGATTGTCGATGTGTACTCAAAAAAGCGCGAATAACTTCGTCAAACGGTATTAGAATTCGTTGGGACAACAACAGCTCGACGGAAAATTAAGTGGGCTTTTATGATGAACTTAGAGAAAAAATCGCTTAGAATACAATAGTTAAACCACTAATGGCCAAAGTACAAATTTCTCAAAAAAGTTGAAAATCACAGATCTGTAAGCCGTATTTCTCAGCCATCGCACTATAGGTGTTTTTTCGTTTTTTTTTTGGCGTCAACTTCAAATTGAAAGATAGAAAGCTAAGTTTTTGCACATAAATTATTCAAATTAAAGTAGAATTTCGGTTTTTGTTTATTTTATGATTCGACCAAGCCTTCATCCCCTTCCCGAACATGGTATCTAAAATTATTTTACCAATTTGTGCCAAACTAATTAATAAATTTGGTCCTAAACGGTCAAGAGTCAAGGAAAAGCTTCTCAAATTGATAAATTTGTAATAAATTTTTAATGTTGAAAAGTTTTTAACATTTTTCCTTTCCATTTTCTCATACCTTCGCTTGATCTTGCTGCTTTCAAAACAGCAACCATGTCTTTATCTGCTGATTTTGTATTATGAGTTATTATTAACTTCTAAAAGCTTTGTCGCCAACTTTCGTTTTTGCCGGGAGCTAGCGTTCTCATAGTCGACTTTTGGACGACCAATTCTATTTATCGGTCCACAATTGACTTCGATATCAATTATAATCTTTTTATCAAGCCATTCAGAATGCTTATTTTTAAATCTTTGAATTTGTCGCCCGCAAATTGGCCATTTCCTTTCAAAATATTTGACAATGCCGCGTAGCTTTTCATTTACTTGTGTTTCAACGCTTTTACTTAGGTTGTTTTCACCAATTTTTTGCAGTATATGCTGTTTGACAGCGGCCTCTGAGCGTTTGTGGCTGACAAAAATGTCTAGCAGTTCTGCATGTTCAAAAAATATCCCTCTGGAAAAAGACGATTTTTTTTGCGTAAAAGCAAATTAAAGCAGACAAAAGAAGCTGCATATTATTCTGGACACTTTAGTTAGTAACTCCACGTTTAACAACCTGAGCACTTCGGAGTGCCTTAAGAGTTCTACTCCACGAAACACAGCTAAATTTTCTAAGATTAATCAAAAGAAGTAAGAAAGTCGGTCAAGCCCGACTATATTTATACTCTGTACCTAGAGTAAGAGATAAATGCAGAGCTGCTGCTGCGCTCATCTGTGAGTTTCTTTCTCTCCCCCTCTCTCTCTCTCTCTCTATTTAAGATTGTGCGTTGATTGTGCATGGGTGGGAGGGGGGTGGAGGGGGTGATTCACTTATTTGCTCATAACTTGAGAACCGCTCATCCGATCTTTATCATTTCTTCGGCAAATTGATACATATTGCTAATGACTAACTATCTCTAGAAGGTACAAATCATCTATCTACAAAACTGTGGTAGATATGACGTTTTTTCAAAATTGCGGGGGCGGGAGGGGGCGTGGCGAAAATTGAAAATAATCTTGATCTGCCTGCAAGTATAAGAAACATTTGTCCCATACATGCCAAACCTCTATCTCTTACCATCTCTGAGATCTGTTTGTTCATACGGACGGACAGACGGACAGACGGACGGACAGACGGACATGGCTATATCGACTCGGCTGTTGATGCTGATCAAGAATATATATACTTTATAGGGTCGGGAGTGATTCCTTCTCCCTGTTACATACTTTTGCACAAACTTATTATACTCTATGTACCTTCGGTACAGAGTATAAAAATACACATAAACAAAACCCGTTTTACAAGAACAAAAACACATAGAATTGACGAATATTTTATTTAACCCTTGTTTTACATACCTGAACTACAACTTTCCATCATTTAAAGTTGTATTTTTCACTTTATGAGGCCAACGAGAGCAATTAAATTTTAGCAATGTGTTAAGGTGAACTGTACACAAAGCATGCAACATGTGCGTAATCAGCTGACTTTGACAGTGTATCGCTCAATCAGTGTGACCGTAAAAAATTTTATCGATTGATTTTTTATTTAACTAGAGTATTATAAACATAAAAATAAAAGTTATTTTCAAAAACAGATCAACAAATTTTATTTGTTTATGCCAAAAAAACGAAAAAAACCCAATGTGCATCGCGTTAAATTAGTCAAACCATTGATTAAATTGTTTTAGATTCCACTCGTCGCTATAGAAAACGAGAGCGTAAGTTAAAGTCGGCTCTAACCGACTTCGATATACCCGTTACTCATAAAAAACATGTTTAACAGGGTTCCCGCGTTCCTGAGTGCGACCATCCAAAAAGTATGCAACATTATTTAGGGTGTTACCGTGGAGGGCTTAGTTCACTTTTTTGCTTATAACTTGAGAACCGTTCATCCGATCTTTATCATTCTTTCGGCAAATCGATTCATTTTGCTAATTACTAACTATCTCTAGAAGATACGAATCCTCTATCATTAAAACTGCAGGAGATATAACGTTTTTTCCAAATTGCGGGGGCGGGATGGGGCGTGGCCAAAATTTGAAACAAACTTGATCTGCGTGCAGAGAAAAGAAGCATTTGTCCCATACATGTCAAATCTCTATCTCTTACCATCTCTGAGATCTAGGTGTTCATACAGACAGACGGACGGACGGACGGACGGACGGACGGACGGACGGACGGACGGACAAAGGCTAAATCGACTCGGCTGTTGATGCTGATCAAGAATATATATACTTTATATGGTCGGAAATGATTCCTTCTGCCAGTTACATACATTTGCACGACTTTAGTATACCCTTTTTACTCTACGAGTAACGGGTATAATTATAAAGTTATGAACAATCGGACGGTTCATTCGCGAGTTATATCTTTTGATTTGAGGTAAAATGGCAAAAAGCGGTTTTTGGGCCATAACTTCAGATTTTGGGGGTGTTAGGAAAAAACCAAGTATGAGGAAATGCTATACCCGACCTGTTCTACAGCGTATGCTAGGTCATTTTAAAAGTTTGTGCAAAAGTATGTAACAGGGAGCAGGAATAATTTCCGACCCTATAAAGTATATATATTCTTGATCAGCATCAACAGCCGAGTCGATATAGCCATGTCCGTCTGTCCGTCTGTCCGTCCGCATGAACAAACAGATCTCAGAGATGGTAAGAGATAGAGGTTTGACATGTATGGAACAAATGCTTCTTATACTTGCAGGCAGATCAAGTTTATTTTCAATTTTTGCCACGCCCCCTCCCGCCCCCGAAATATCGAAAAAACGTCATATCTCCCACAGTTTTGTAGATAGATGATTTGTACCTTCTAGAGATAGTTAGTCATTATTAATATCTATCTTTTTGCTGAAGAAATGATAAAGATCGGATGAGCGGTTCTCAAGTTATGAGAAAAAAAGTGTAATATAGACGCCTCCCACGCACACGCAAACAACACCGCTTTGCATGCATCAAACAGAGAGAGAGAGAGAGAGAGAGAGAGAGAGAAAAAAAACTGAGAGATGAACACAGTGGCAGTGATGCATTCAGCATATACACCGGGTACAGAGTATGTTATAGTCGGGCTTGACCGACTTTCTCACTTGTTTCGTTGTAACACTGTGTAATTAAAGGGTTTCTTATCGCTGCAGCATGCGTGAAAACATTTTGGATACCTGATTTTAAATTGAATTTACGTTCAAGTT
This sequence comes from Lordiphosa stackelbergi, assembly GCA_018904235.1. Lineage (NCBI taxonomy): Eukaryota > Metazoa > Arthropoda > Insecta > Diptera > Drosophilidae > Lordiphosa > Lordiphosa stackelbergi. The sequence continues at coordinate 209,033 of JAEIFU010000087.1, read as the reverse complement.
TTTCCTAAGATTCAAAACAGCACTCTATGGTGCTGTCGATCTTTAGTATTTCAAATTTGATGTTGTTTTTATACACTTGAAAAGTGTATTATAATTTTGCCCAGAAGTTTGCAACGCATGGAAGGAATCATCTCCGACCACATAAAGTATATATATTCTTGATCAGTATGACGAGCTGAGTCGATTAAGCTTTGTCCGTCCGTCTGTCCGTCCGTCCGTCTGTCCGTCTGTCTGTTTCTACGCGAACTAGTCCCTCAGTTTTGAAGCTATCGAGTTGAAACTTTGCACAGAGTCATCTTTTGGCTGCACGCTGCTAATATGTCGGAGCCGGCCGGATCGGATGACTACTTCTTGTAGCTGCCATACAAATGTTTGGTCCGAAAATGGGTTTTAGTGAGAAAAACTGTTTCGTTCACAATATTACCGGTCTCAAACACGGTCATGAGTGTTATTGAATGTTTTAAGCTGATCTGCGAAGTTTGGTCAAAGTCGCTAACCGTTGAGACAAGCTATTTCAAGTGTATCAAAAATTCGGTACAGACGAAGTTAGCTTTGCCTTTCTCGTTAATATAAAGACCTACTACTCCATAGCCATCCCCTCTAGGTTTGCAGTAAAAATTGTATCCCAGGATACTGCAGTCCGAGTTGTCTCTTACCCAAAATTTCTGAAAGGATGGCTACATCAATGTTGTTGTTAGTTAGATACATATTGAGGAGTTGTTGTTGGATGTCAAACTTTTGATATAAAATTGCAAAACTATTATTAAAAATTATCTCTACATTGGTGGCCCTTAACTCTGTAATAAATAACTTTGCTGCTGTATCAGCCCCGAGGTTGTTGTTTTGGTCAGTAAGAAACGCAGTGAGTTAAGCGCTTAGCAGATCTAGTTTGGCCTTCGGATAAGAGTCTGGCAGGGACTTAGATCGGACAAACTCTTCCCTGAGTGAGTAGTTCTCTACTCCAACAGCTGAGCGCCACTCGTTCATGTTGGCTGCTGCCTTCGAGGACACACTGTCTTATACTTCTTTTCCATGCTATTTAAGCGTATGAGGTTATTTTATGAACCTCTCTGGCCGCCTCTTGAATATCTTTAAAACTGGAAAAATTTTACGGCTACTCGTATCTGGGGGCAGTCTATCAAAGAGAGTGGGGTAACGCAGCTTCACCTCTGACGTGGAGAGGTTATCCAAGGCCATGCATTTTTGTACTGCGTAGGCTTTTTCCTCGCCTTGCAATGTATGAAAGTTGCCACATGCCCCTCCTTACAGTTTGCTCACCTTATAGTCGAGCAAATAATGTCGTTGTCATGCTCAAGACCACATTTATGACAACGGGCCACTCCTTTGCAGTTCTGCGCCACATGTCCAAATCTAAAGCACCTGTAACATTGATTTAAGTATATGAAAGGCTGAACCTCTAACCCTTAACCCAAATTTTCACTCTTCCTGTTGGAACTAATTCCTCAGAGTCCCTATCCCTCCTTGAGATTCTAGTAACTTCTTGAACCGGCCTCTTAAAGGTTTGCTGGTATGTTAAAGATAACTCCTTCTCTGTATACAAAATGTCAAAAAAATGTTGGCATAAAACCTTTTCCTATTAAGGCTTTAATCCCGGCTAATTCATAGCCGGTTAAAGCGGGTTAAACTCGCTAGTTGTGAAAAACAATTATTTATTCAGGCAGTTCGCTATTGGAATGACCTACCACATTAACAACTTAAATTATCCGACTATCTAAAGGCACATTCTAACTCTAGTTCAACTTAATTTAATCTATCTCTAGTTTAACCTTGTCTAATTTAATTTTCTCTCTAAAAATTAAAAATTAAAAATATCAAACATAATGATCATTGTTAGTCTTAATTACTGCTATTATTTTTACTATTAATATTACTATTATTATTACTATTTTTTTTGTAAACACCTATTGTGACCGATGACATAATTTATAAGCACTATGCCTAGTGTCATTGGGATATTAAATAAAATAATATAAATATAAATTCATTTGCACTATGTGCTGACTTAAGCTTCACCTTTCCTCTACCATAGCCAATCCGAGATATCTCCTCGATGTCACCTACTCCAAACTCATGTAACACTTCAGTTAATGCAAATTGATTAATGGCTTTTCTGTTGGTTGTTTCCCCAACTTGGTCAATGTATACCACGAATGGTCCCTTGTGCTCATTGTCATAGACATTTTCTATATCACTTTTATTTCGTTCACCTTCATCTGTACTCACCGTAACCACATTAGTATTATCCTCCGTTATGGATTTGTCGATCTTCTTTGATTTTATTTTCTTGGTTTCTATGTCTTCCTTTGTAGGTTTGCATTTTGACGCGAAAACCAGCGTGGCTGCTGTTTTTCCCGCCATTTCCTTTGTAGCTGTTGCTAGGTTAGTTTATGTTTTCTCCTCCTCTTTCCTTCTCCCAAACGCCGCCCGGAGTTTACCGCTTGCTGGTGGTTTTTCCGAAGCAATGGCGCAAATAAGATGGTCATGCTTCCCCTGCTAGGTTCTGCGTCTTCTATAGTTCGCGCACAGTGTATGCAAAACGGCTCTGTCTCTTGCTTAAACCTATAGAGATAAGACTTGACGCATCCATGTCCAGTTAGTAGCTTAGGTTAAAGTCGATTTTTACAGGGTTTGTCCGTCGGTAGACGGCGTTCCTAGCTAACGAACGAGCGCTGGTCAGTCGTCTACGAGCACCTAGAGAGTCAGTACTGGCATTTTCGTGCGACGTGTTTCTGTGAGTGGTGCAAGCCGGCAAGAGGTACGCGATTAAATTCTGTGTGAAACTCGGTAAATCTGCGACAGAGACGTTTAAAATGATGAAGCAGGCTTACCCAGATGTTGCTTTAACAAGAAGTGGAGTGTTTCGGTGGACCCAGGCCTTTTTGTAGGGCCGGGAAGAGATCACCGATGAAGACCGTGGTGGAAGACCTTCGACGAACACCGACAACTCGTGTGGGCAAAGTTTTGAACTCAGACCGTCGACCAAGTACTCGTTTTATTGCCCAGATGTTAAATTTTCACAAATCTGTGGTCCATGGCATTGTGACAGAGCATTTGAACATGGGCAAGGTGTGCGCGAAGATGGTCCCAACAGTGAACTTGAAAAGTGACTGTAACTCTTGCGCACTCGGCTGCAGTTAGCCTGATCGAGATTTTAAAATATTTAAAAATCTGTATACATATGCGATAACTCGGGGCAGCTTAGCATATGATGAAAATCGACATATGTTGGCGCAAAAATCGGGTTTCGATACTTAGGCACTTTTTCTCGATTCCGAGTTAATAAGCTCTTGCGATATGGATATGAATAGAAATTATGGACATTCGAGCCAAATGGACTCATTGGGTTCATGAACATTACGACCTCGAGATGCAATATCTGCTGGGTTGGATTGTGATGGTATGTGTCGCCTAGTTATATTTTCGGACAGTTCCTGGATTGTTGCCACTGTATTTGCAACAAAGACAGCCAGAGTTGAAAGCGGCGTATTGATCCAGTGTAGGGTGATTTCTGAGTCCGTCCAGAAATGCACACTCTCGATTCGACAGTGTTCATGACTTGTTTAACGTGTGCCCATTATTGAGCCAAGAGAACTGCGGCACACAATTCGAGCCGTGGAATGTAATTCGTTTTAAGTGGGGCCTCTTGCTTTTGCCAATAGTAGTCGGCAGCAAACTTTACCGTTCCAAGTGGCTCGAATGTACAAGCAGCATCCAAACGTACTTGTATATCTGACCACCCACTGGCACCAGTATATCGTGGAGCTAGCACTTGCCATCTTGAATGTAATGACATGGGAATAGTTTCGTCCCACTGAAGTTGCAATCGCCAAAGCTCTTGAAGCAATATAGTTGCCTTTATACTAAAGGGGCATATGAAGCCAAGAGGGTCGAAAAGGCATTCGGCTTCAGAGAGAATATTGCGCTTTGTCGGGATTAATTTTGCGAAACTGTTATCCAAATGATAATGAAACATGTTAGTTTTTAAGTCCATAGCATACGCAATTTTTTGGTCAAATCGGCATCATTGAAACACAGAGTTTTTTCTGAGTTGGTTGATTTCATCAATTGTGGATGGTTTGAGTACCATTTGGCTCACTGGAAACCAGCTGATTCAAGGATTAGAGACACCTGAGCGATGTTTGTTTTCAGCGTGTCAAGATTATCAGCCCCAGTAAGCATATCGTCCACATAAAAATCACAACAGATTACTTTAGATCCGATTGCATGACTTTCCTTGTGACGAAGGCCAAGTTCATGCAAACAGCGAATGGCAAGGAATGGTGCTAAAGCGGTACCATAGGTGACCGTATTTAAACGACAAATTTTAAGGTCGTCAGATGGACTCTTCCTCCAAATAATAAGTTGGAAGTTGCGATCACTTTCTGCTACCATCTCTTGCCTATACATTTTTGCAATATCTGCAGTTAAGGCATAACGGTTTAAACTGTGACTTCTATGGTCTATTTGCTCAAATAAACTTAAATCGTTTCAATCATTTTACCTACTGTCGGTGAGTGCTTTGCTTTCTAGTTGTGCATCTTGGTATTATTAAATAAATAAATACAAATAACACGGCGTCTGTCCTGTGTATTTTGTTTGTGTTTTGGTTTCGCTAACTTCGATTTGGCGGTTCCCCCGTTCCCTCCTCTTAATAAAGGTTAGTGTGTATGTTCGCTGTTGCATACTCTCAGAGTGCATCGCTCTCAACGCAAATTTGTTGTTATTTTCGTTTGCAAAGATAGCTATGAGCTTTGAACTTTTGTACTCATTACACCGCTCTGAGAGTGAGTTATTGATACCTCGCTTTGATTTGCAAATCTCTTTGATCTTGAACCCCCGTGGTAAATATATGAGAATGTCGTGTTGCAAGAAGTCGTGCCCTTCAAAGATGCTTATGATTTGGACCAACTACGGTTTGTTAGTTGTTGGTTGTGTCAAAACATGATGCATGGTAAATGTGCTGCACTAAGCGGACGCGACCTCGACAAAATTTGCTCGCCTAAACAGGGCTGTGGGTCAATAAGATGGTCATGCCCTACTTGCACAGATACTCAATTTGATTTTTCTCGAATGTGCAATGACGTGAGAAAAAAATATAATAATCTGCGCAAGTTACATAAGCAATTCACTAGTTTATCTCTAGTTCTGAGTTGCTTAGTGAATATAAGTTTGAATCGCAGCCCTCGCGTCGGTTAGAGTCAGCTGGTCAGTTTTTAGAACTGCCTCCTTCCGATGTTGGCAAGTCGTGCGAAACTCTTTCTTCTGTGCCAGCTTCGCCTCAATGTTTGGATTTATCGCCAACCATTCCTCTGTCCGCACAACCTGGAACCAGTGTTGGGAATTAATCAATTAAATTTTCAATAAATTGATTAATCAACTACTAATTTCAATCAATTAATTCAATCGCAATTAAAATTAATTGCAATTAAATTATTAGTTGCAGCTTGCAATTAATTTAGTTGAATTAAATTAAATTAATTGTAACTTACAACTAAATCAATTGCAATTGAATTTTTCAGTTGTTCTATGCTACAGTTAAAACAAACAATTAAGTAACCTGTGTGCTTTGAAGTAAATTTAAAGAAAAATTATTTTGTTTTGAAAAACGCATAAATATAAAAAAAAAACAAGTGAGAAAGTCAGTCAAGCCCGACTATAACATACTCTGTACCCAGTGTATATGCTGAATGCGTCGCTGCCACTGTGTTCAACCCTAAGTTTTTTTTTCTCTCTCTCTCTCTCTCTTTGATGCATGCAATGCGGTGTTGTTTGCGTGTGCGTTGGAGGCGTCTATATTACACTTTTTTTCTCATAACTTGAGAACCGCTCATCCGATCTTTATCATTTCTCCGGCAAAAAGATAGATATTAATAATGACTAACTATCTCTAGAAGGTACGAATCATCTATCTACAAAACTGTGGGAGATATGACTTTTTTTCGATATTGCGGGGGCGGGAGGGGGCGTGGCAAAAATTGAAAATAAACTTGATCTGCCTGCAAGTATAAGAAGCATTTGTCCCATACATGCCAAACCTCTATCTCTTACCATCTCTGAGATCTGTTTGTTCATACGGACGGACAGACGGACAGACAGACGGACAGACGGACATGGCTATATCGACTCGGCTGTTGATGCTGATCAAGAATATATATACTTTATAGGGTCGGAAATTATTCCTTCTCCCTGTTACATACTTTTGCACAAACTTAATATACTCTATACTGCACATCGAACTTTTTAAGCCATTTAAAGCGAAAACACGGAAATGACTGCGTCAATGAGTACAAGGAGTACATTAAAAAGAAGACGAAAGAGAAGAAAAATCCCCAACATACAACCAACAGCCAGGCAAGTGTGAAGAAGAAATCAGAAATAATTCTGATTTTGGCCTAGATGCAAATAAAATAGTCGCATCAGTAACTGACAATGGAAGCAATTTTGTGAAGGCTTTCAAATTATTTGGAGTGAAACTTACTAACATAGACCTCAAAGATGACAGTCACAGTTTCGATACATTTAGATACTTCTGAATCTGAAGCTGAAGAAGATGAATCAGCCGAAAACATTTTTTTACTGCCTGCACACCTACGCTGCTCCGCACATACATTAAACCTATGTGCGACAACCGATGCAAATAAGGTTTTATATAATCAAAATACATCATTGTCAATTATGCATGCTGGATTGATTAAAAATTGCAATACTTTAAGAAAAGCAGCACGGCGAACTGAATCAGCAGAAATTATAAAAAATGTTTGCAGCCCCGGAGAAACCAGATGGAATAGTCTATTTGATGCGCTTAAAAAAATATCAAATATTAGAGACAAGAACCTGCTTTTACACAAATCGTTAAATTTAAAAAACTTCATCAAAGAAAACGAGTTTGAATATCTCGATATTATGCAGAGTGAAACCAACGTTTTTTATGGGATAGTGCTGCCATGCCTTCTGGCTTTATGAAGAAAACTGCGGAAAATAGAAAGGAACAACAATTTTATTTATTGCAAAGCTTTAATCAATTCGTACAGACAAAGCGTTGAAAAACGATTTGAAAAATTGTTCGACATCAGCACTCCATTTGCGGAAAATGCTGCTATTGCAGCTTTATCATATCCGCGCTTTAAAAATAAGTGGTTGACATGTTTAGAGCCAGCGGATCGCACTAGACTTTTAAAAGTTTTTAAAACATGCATATCAAAAAACATAAGTGAAAATGAATCGACAATGGAAACAAGAAAAATAACGAACCAACATAATAATTTTTTCAATTTTGATTCGGATTCAGACTCTGATGTCATAAACGAAGTGAATCGACTGCCCTCTGATGTTCCTTTGACTAAAGCAGAACTTTTTATGCTTCAGTTTTTTGCAGAGGAAAGTCAGGAAATGTAGCTGCTTAATCGATATACCGAATTACGAAACGTTTTTGTCAAATACAACACGCCATTACCATCGTCGGCAGCAGTTGAACGACTTTTTTCTTTTGCCACAATGACGGATTTGCCAAAGAGCCACAGTCTGTCGGATAGTATGTATTTATGTATGGTATTTTTTCGCGATTTAAGAAGTCTTCAGTCACGGGAAATAGGTGTAAAAAACTTGCTAACCACAAAGTCTGTGGGTCCCAGTTGATGGGTCCCGGTTGATGGCTCACGGCTCACGAGCTGTGTCTCTCAGCTCAGACCCAGCTGCGTGCAAAGAGCGATTCCGAGCCCTTGAATCAACAAAATCAATTGTTAGTTTTTAATCAAATTATTTAAAAAGATTAACAATTAATCAATTGTTAATTGTTGAAACTGACGATTAACAATTAATTAATTGTTAGTTGTAAGGTATTGCAATTACAATTAATTAATTGTTAACTGCGGAAGGAGCGATTAACAATTAATTAATTGTTAATTTTTTAATTGTTAACCAATTAAAATTTGCCCAACACTGCCTGGAACTAAGCTGGCTTTGTCTCCCTTGCCTTCGCCCTTGAATCAAGCTGCTAGTAGTGTTGTTGTTAATCTTCCAACACCGGGATTAGACCATCCTCAAATTGTGCCGTCTGAACCTGATGTCACTATTTTAGTACCTTCTCAGCGTCCTCTTCTTACTGTCATTGCACGACGCAAGCAAGTTGTTGTGTCTAGGTTGTCTCCTGAAACTACTTGCGAGAAAATTGCGCTTATATTGCGAGCAAATACTCAGCAAGTGTTTCTATTACAATGTTTAGCTTTGCCCAACCTTGTGATGTAGCTTTCTTTAGCATAAGTGTTCCAGCAGAAGCATTTTCAATCATATGTGACCCAGAATTTTGGCTGCCAGATATGATTGTTTATGAGTTTAAGCAAAGAAATCGAAATAGGCCAATTCCTGTCAGTTTGTTTTAACTCATCTTCTCAGCCAGGGACCAACTCTAGTAGTGTTTCAAAAATCTAGACACAACTCATTGTCCTCATATAGCCTATCAGAATGTTAGGGGTTTGTTATCCATACTTTCTACTTTGTTCTTGAATAGTGCTTTATTTGAATTTGACATTATTGCATTTTCAGAGACTTGGTTAAATCAAACAATCTCTGATTCTGAAATATTGTCAAATGATTTTTTTATCTACCGTCATGATCGACCTGTTCGCAGAGGTGGAGGTGTACTGATTGCAGTTAAATCCAGCCTGCGATCAGAAATGATTAATGTTAATGTGCCTAGGGATGTTGAATTTGTTGCCGTAAAGGTAACTTTTCTAACGGCATGTATATGCATGACTGGAGCCATGCGTACCTGTCCGACAGCGGCAATCGAGGTTCTGATGGAGCTAACACCGCTCCACCATACCATCTGCCTGAAGAAAAAAGTAACACTGCTTAGATTAACAGCAGAGGGAGTGGGTAGAAACCACATAGTAAGCCTCAGAGACTCTGAAAAGCTGGAAAGGGAAATCCCTTTAATCCTCCAACCCAGAGACGAAATGGTGGCCGAGTATCACTTTGACAGGAACTTTACTGTACACCAAAGTAATAAGAGAGAATGGATCTCACTAGAAGAAACACATAAAATGCAACCACACACAATTATGTGGTATACAGACGGGTCCCTGACGCCCCAAGGAACCGGACTTGGGGTAGCGGGACCAGGAACGAGAATATCTGAACCAATGGGAGAACTCACAAGCATATTTCAAGCTGAAGTATGTGCCATCTCCCGTTGCGCAGACCGTAATATGGAAAAGCACTACCATAATAGAGAAATAGCTATCCTCTCCGATAGCCAAGCAGCGCTTAAAGCGCTCAGCAGTAATAAGTTCACCTCTAAGCAAGTCTTAGAGACAAAGAACAAACTAGACCAACTAGGCAGCAGGAACAACCTGACCCTACGATGGATACCGGGACACAACAACATCCCTGGAAACGAATTGGCCGACGAACTGGCACGCAAGGGTGCAGCCACCGCAATGGTAGGGCCAGAGCCCTATTGCGGTATAGGCCAACACCCAATAAAAGGACTCCTAAGAATGGACGAGAATACGCTTAGAACAGCCTCCTGGGTAAACACCAAAGGAATGAGACAAGCTAAAGCATTAATAGTGAACCACAACCTCAAAAGGTTCCAAAAGTTAATCCAACAAGGAAAGAATGCCCTCAGGATTCTGACAGGGCTCTATACGGGTCACTGCAGACTGCGGAGCCACATGTATAAGCTGGGAATAACAAACACCCAACTTTGCAGATACTGTGAAGAGAAGGAGGAGTCCTCTGAACATATACTAGCACATTGCGACGCCCTAGCGAGGCGCAGACTCAGCAAATTTGGGAAACACATTCTACACCCAAGCAATATCGGCATCTTAGAGCCCACAAAAATCCTGGCTTTTGTACAGGAGATAGGGCTGCTAGGAGAGCTGTAAACTCAGTAGGGGGGCACAATAGACCAATATTGGTCGCGGTGCACCACTTCCCCAACAACAAATAATAATAATAACTTTTCTAACACTCGCTTTATTTAGTCTGTTAGACATGTCGTTTTTACAAATTAACGCAGTACCAAACAATTTAAATAAATTGTTGGATCTCGTTTTCGTCTCTGACAGCGCGAATGTTGTTGTCTCTAGGTCTCCCCTCTATCACTGCGCGAAGATATTTACCATCCTACGCTTGAAATCTCTATTTCAGCTATTGGACCTACCTCTCCGACAGTTAAGATTTCCAATAAGCCTCGTCGTGGTTTTTGTAAAGGAAACTTTACGTTATTAAATCAACTTATTTGTACATTAGACTGTACTCCTTTGTACAATTCAGTTAATTTAGACTTTGCTTTTAGTTATTTCTATAGTTCCATCAATTCTCTTTTAGATATTTGTATTCCTAACAGCGCTCCCTCTCCCGCGTCCTCCTTGGTACTGTCCTAGACTTTCCAATTTAAAAAATATTAAGTCTAGATGTTTCAAAAAGTATAAACGTTCTGGTTCTGCAGTTGACTTTTCTAAATACTCAATTGCAAAATCGAACTTTACACTTTTTAATGCTGAGTGCTGTAGGAAATATCTTGTCCGATGTAAAATTCAATTCGCAGAGGACCCTAAGCAATTCTACAGCTTTGTAAGCTATAAACGTAGGTCTTCTTCTTTGCCTTCTTCCTTATTTTCTGGGCGACCAAAAAGCTTACGATGACTCCACAGCCGTTGACCTGTTCGCCGACTTCTTTCAATCTTCTTATTCCTCTACGCGCTTTACTTATACTTCTTATACTTATAACATTTCTTTTTCTAACTCGATAACTGCTTCCTCGATTTCCGAAAGCACATTACTTTCTCATTTATAATCACTAAAATCTTCATACTCCCCTGGGCCTGACAACATTCCTAGTTGTGTGCTCAAAGAGTGTTGTATTTCTTTGTGCAATCCATTGCTTAAGCTTTTTAATCTATCGTTAGAATCTGCTGTTTTTCCAAATCTTTAGAAAGAATCCTATATTATTCCTCTTTATAAAAAAGGTGGAAAGTCTGATATATCAAATTATAGGGGCATAGCTAAACTATCCGCTATTCCAAAATTATTTGAACAGATTATAACCTCTTCCCTACAGCACTGTTGTAAATCGATTTTATCACCTTTCCAACATGGATTTACAAAGCGTCGGTCAACTGCGACCAATTTACTTGAATTTACCTCAATGGTTAACGATGGATTCCTTTAAAAAAAACAAACTGATGTCATCTACACCGACTTCAGTAAAGCATTTGATTCTGTGAACCATGATCTTCTCCTCGTTAAACTTGATCGTTTAGGATTTCCATCCCCTTTTATACTTTGGATTTCGTCCTGTTTAAAAGATAGAACTCAAAAAGTTCTTCTTCGCTATAATACCTCAAAGCCTGTCATTGTCACTTCAGGTGTGCCACAAAGCAGTCACCTCGGCCAATTGTTTTTTACTCTTTTTATTAAGGGGAGATCCCCCACAATAATTTCGAATTCTCGGATATTTATGTACGCCGATGATGTAAAACTTATTTTATCTTTTAACGACCCGATGCACTCCATCAGAGTGCAAGATGACTTAAGCTCCTTGCAGTCCTGGTGTCTGATTAATCAATTACACCTTAATTGCTTTAAGTGCATGTTCATGACTTTCCATCGTTGCAAGCCTTCGCTGGCTACCTGTACGATTGACAATGAACCCTTGGAACGAATATCTACAGTCGTTGATCTTGGAATTCTTTTTGACCCCAAATTGAGTTTAAATCCTCATATCTCCTCTATTGTTAATAGAGCAAATGGTGTACTCGGATTCATTAAACGTTGGTCGAAAGAGTTTAATGATCCATATACCACAAAGCGTTTATAGACTGCTCTAGTCCGTCCTGTCCTCCGCAGTATAAAAAGCATATAGATCGTATTGAATCTGTTCAGAAGCAATTCTTGCTTTTTGCGCTACATGGCTTAAATTGGGACCCTAACCTTCGTCTGCCATTGTACTCTAACAGACTCTTGCTTATTGACCTTCCTTCGTTAGCTAACCGTAGAACAGTATTAGGTGATTCTTTTCTTCATAAACTAATTATTGGTGATGTAGATTCTTCTGAACTTTTAGGTCGCCTTAGCTTCTCCGTTCCTTCTAGGCCAACCAGAAACTATTTTCCTTTAATACTGCCTAGATGCACAACTGATTATGCAAAGCACAATCGATTTCGAGTCTTATGTCAAAATTATAATGATCTCTATCACCTGCTCTCAACATATCTCTCTCTCTTCTCTCTAAAAACGTCCCTCTATCATTATCTTAGGGGAAATCTCTGACCACTCCTGGCTGTGAGTAGGGCCATAGCTTCCCAAACTGGCTAAAACAGCTTCCCCCACCGGTTCAGAGATTTCTGGTTATTTAATTTTAAGTTTGTCCTATAAATTTTTATACCCTTGGAGAGGGTATATTAAAATTGTCCGGATGTTTGTAACGCACAGAAGGAAGCATCTCCGACCACATAAATTATATATATTCTTGATCAGCGTGACGAGCTGAGTTGATATAGCCATGTCCGTCTGTCCGTCCGTCTGTCCGTCCGTCTGTCCGTCCGTCTGTCCGTCCGTCTGTTTCTATGCTATCTCCTCCGTCAGTTTTAAAGCTATCGTAACCAAACTTCGCACGAAGTCTTTTTGTACAAATACCCTGCACCTTTGTCGGAACCGGCCGGATCGGATGACTATAGCATATAGCTGCCATAGGAACGATCGGTTGAAAAAGGAATTTTAGTTTGAAAAACTTTTTTGTTTTCAATGCTATCTCTACCAAACCTCATATTTGTAAGTTTTTTATGTTTTCACATAATTTCAGCAAGTTTTATGCAAATCGGGCTACTATTTAGTATAGCTGCCATACAAAAGATAGATCTGAAAAAAAGTTTTAGTATGAAAAACTTTTTTGTTTTCAATGCTATCGCTCCCAAACTCGTTACTGATCAATATGATATGCTAACACATAATTCTGTCAAGTCTGATCCAAATCGGATGTCTATAGCATATAGCTAAATAAATATTAAATATTATCTGTCTCAACACAATTTTAGAGAGATTGATCAAAATCGGATGAATATATCGTATAGCTGCCATATAAAAAACTGGCAGAAATATAATATATCATGCTCCAAGGGTATATAAACTTCGGTCGAGACGAAGTTAGCTTTCCTCTATTTTTATACACTTGAAAAGTGTATTATAATTTTGCCCAGAAGTTTGTAACGCATAGAAGGAATCATCTCCGACCACATAAAGTATATATATTCTTGGTCAGCATGACGAAATGAGTCGATTAAGCTTTGTCCGTCCGTCTGTCCGTCTGTTTCTACGCGAACTAGTTCCTCAGTTTTGGAGCTATCGAGCTGAAACTTTGCACAGAGTCTTCTTTTTACTGCACGCTGCTAATATGTCGGAACCGACCGGATCGGATGACTACTTCTTGTAGCTGCCATACAAATGTTCGTTCGAAAAATGGGTTTTAGTGAGATAAACTGGTTTGTTCTCAATATTATCGCTTTCAAACACGGTCATGGGTAATATGTCATGTTTTCAAGCTGATTTGCGAAGTTTAGTCGAAGTCGCTAACCGATGTGACAAGCTTGTTCCGCCAAATCCAAACACTGGCGGAGATGCTAACGAGACCTCCAATAATGGCCTCTCAACAACTTGATCGTCTTTTTAGGTTTCTTGTTGAACCTTGGACCCGTCTTTTACCACAATCAAACGCACTTCTTCTCACTTTGATTTACAATGACAATGTTGTAACTGATTTTAATTTGGCGGCTGCAGCAAAGGCAGCAGCCGCCGTTTCAATGTGCATGTAAGTATATACAATGATAGAGGGCGATAGAGAGAGAATATAAGAGAGCCTTACACAGGGGGCTGACTCTATAGTTTTGAGAATTTAACAATTTATTAAATTTATGAAACTAATGAAAGAACCAAACATCGGCCGCGTTGAATGGCCGCAGGGCGTTAATACAAACAATCATATTTCTGCATTCGCCTGAAGGGCATATAAGAAGTGAATTTAATGGCCTGAAGGGCATATTTACAATGTCTGCTTCATTACTGGATCACTCGAAGTTGCAGCACCAGGACCTGCGACCTTCAGGACCAGGACCTTCAGCGACCGGTAGGGGTGCCAACTTGTGAATGGCTCTCTTGAACAAGCCAGCCTTGGTCCTAACGGTCGCTACTCGCTCTTTTCCATCAGCGCTGTTGATGGCTCCCCCTACGACTCCTATTAGCCACTGTTGAGGAGGAGCGTTGTCCTTGTAGATGAGAACGACCTCGCCTGGTTTCACGTTGCGTATTTCCTTGGTCCACTTCACGCGCTGCTGTAGCCCTAGCAGGTAGTCGCATGTCCAGTCGATCCAGAATCGCTGCTTGATTGCGGATATCCTCTGCCAGCGCTGCAAGTAACTCAGTTTGTCGTCTGTGACTGGCTCTGGCAACGCGGATGGCAGCGCTACGTGAGTTGTTCCGATTAGGAGATGTGCTGGAGTGACTGCTTCGCCATCGTTGGGGCTGGTATTGTCGACGACCATTGGCCTCGAATTGAGAATGGCTTCGATTCCCACCAGGACGGTTTCCAATTCGTCTTGCCTGAGAACTGCGCTGCCAATGGCCTTGATCAGCAGTGTTTTAGCCGACTTGACGGCCGCCTCCCACAGTCCTCCGAAATGAGGTGCTCTCGGTGGGATGAACACGAAAGTGATCCCTCTGGTGGCGGCAAACTCCATGATGGTGTTCTTGAACTTCTCGTCCAAGTCCGTCCACGTACTCAGCATGCGAGCAGCACCGACAAAGTTGGTCGCATTGTCGGAATACAGTTTCCGGACAGGTACACGCCGACCAATGAATCTGGATAATGACATAATAAAAGAATTAGCCGTCAGATCAGCAACAAGCTCTAAATGTACAGCCTTAGATGTGAAGCACACAAAGACTGCAATGTACATTTTAACTGGAGATTGTCCCCGAATTCCCAGAGTCATACGTATTGGACCACAAAAGTCCACTCCACTGATCTCAAAGGGTCTATTTACGTGTAGACGATCAGCGGGTAAGTTTCCCATTATTTGAGATGCTAGGGTCGGTTTGTACCGAAAGCACAGGATGCACTTTCTGACCACAGAATTACAGAGTCGTCGAGCATCAATTACCCAAACATGCTGTCGAAGAAGTCCTACCAAAGCTCTAGGTCCTACGTGGCAATGTTTTTGATGCAGATATGAAACGAAAAGCCTTATAAAACGAGACTCTTTGGGCATCAGCAGTGGAAACTTTGAATTGTGTGGTAATGGAGCTTCTAATAACCGGCCTCCAACACGCAAAAGTGATCAGACACGTTCACCATAGACATGCTGGTGCACGAACGGACTCAATTTTTGGAGCGATGGCTTCAGGAAATACATGTTCTGTAGTATAGAAACTATTGCCAAAAATGCTGACTCAAGCTCTTCAGCTCCTACAACGACAGATTTATATTTACAATTCTTTCCACGGATAAATCGCAATACATATGCGACTATTCTCAAGATTTTGAATACGACGACTTCTTGTCTATGAGCTCGACAATGGGATCCTGGGCAGTAGATGAAGTTATCATCACGGTAGCGGATGCGACATCGGCCGCGATTATCGCACACTTTTTTTAGCTCCATGCAAGCTGCCTTTCGCAAAATGTGGATTTATGGGCCAATTTGTGCGTTCCATCCTCATAAATTCTGGCTGATCGAACCAAATGGACGCGATGAGTTCCGATGTTGAGCATCCTCGGGATACCAGGTCTGCGGGATTCTGTTTCGTTGGCACATGACGCCATTCAACCTCTGGCGTTATTTCTTGTATATTGGCCACTCTGTTGGCAACAAACGTATTTAATCGAGACGGGTGTGTCTGCAGCCAATGCAACACAACTTCCGAATCGGACCAAAAAGTAACACTTTTGATTGGCAAGTCCACAAGCTGCTTGACCTTCTCCCACAGCGTTGACAACAGATGTGCTGCACACAAGGATTCGTGGAATAGTCAAAGATTTCAGAGGAGCCACCCTTGACTTTGAGGTGAGCAACCTGACGATGGTTTCATCTCCATTGGGAATACGCACGTACAGGCAACATCCATATGCCCTGCTTGATGCATCTGCAAACCCATGAATCTCACATGTAGAATCCCTCGTGACACCAATGTGTCGCGGTACGGCTACTGAGTCCACCTCAGCAAAACAAGCCTTCACTGCCTCCAACTCTGGTATTAAGCGGGCTGGTATTGGATCATCCCAACCGACCTTTAACAAACAAATTTCTTGCATTAGCATTTTTGCGCGTGTTATAATGGGACCTAATAAGCCAAGGGGATCATATAATCTCGACACAAACGATAATATAGATCGTCGAGTGGGTACTACTTCAGGGACATCCTTCATGGTATACTTAAATTGATCTTCCTTGGTGTTCCATCTCAGCCCTAATGTTTTGGCATCATCCTGATCGCCAATATCGATCGGAGTGTCACCAGCTTGAGCTTGGAACCCATCCCAATTTGATGCCCATTTTGCCAAGGAGAACCGAAATGGTTCCAAAATAGCCAACAGTTCGTCCTTCAAACGATTTAAATCCTCAGTTGAAAACGCACCTGACAACAAATCATCTACATAGAAGTCGTTGGCCAACGATTTAGACCCGACAGGAGATGATTCAGCATGTAGATCGCTTAGGTACTTTAAGCAGCGGACTGCCAAAAACGGAGCTGACGCTGTACCATATGTCACGGTGTTTAATCGGAACACTGTACGAGGTTGATTTGGTGATTCTCTCCACACAATTAAATGAAACTTGCGATCAGCTTCATCTATTTCAACCTGGCGATACATTTTCTTAATGTCCGCCGTTAACGCTTACGGACGTAGCCGGAATCGTAACAGTGTAGCGTATAGAGTGGGTTGAATGGTCGGCCCTACCATTAAAATGTCATTCAGAGACATTTGCGATGATGTCTTGCTGGACGCATCAAACACAATTCGAAGTGCTGTGGAAGTGCTTTGCGGTCTTAACACGCATTGATACGGTATAAAATAGTGCGTTTCTCTCGGAACTGTGTCGTTTATGGCAGTCATGTGGCCTAATGAGATATACTCTTTCATAAAAGCAATAAACATTGCATGAACCTCAGAATCCTTTGCCAATCTTCGCTCAAGTGCAAGAAATCTCCGCTTAGATGACCCGAGGCAAGTTGGACTAGATTTAAATGGCAATGACACACTAAGTCGTCCCGAGGGCAATCGTGTAACGGATTCGTTAAATGATTTTTCACAAAGCACTTGTTCTGAGGTATAAAGCTGTGATTTTGTCACGTTTGGAACTTCCTCCAACTCCCAGTACTTTTTGAGAATTGCATCGTATAAGGTCAAATCCTCTAAAAAAGTCATATGTGAAGATGCACGCTGTTCCGATGGCCCAACAGCCTGACAGCGACCTGAAACAATCCACCACAATGTAGTGGACTGTAAAGTAGGTGAATCTTGTGCAACTTTTATTCGTCCTGTCTCCAATAGGTCATAAAAAACATCTGCTCCAAGCAAAATGTCTATGCATTGTGGTTTATAAAACAATGGATCAGCAAGCTCCATGTTTTCAGCGATAGACACATCAACTACCACTTTTTCTGGCTGGTACGAAGAGATAGACTTTAGAACTCCAAAATCTGTCGTCATTACAAAGGAACTGACTCGTGATGCAATAGTTGTCTGTACTGCACGTCGAACTTGTGACTTGCACTTTCCAATTCCCAACAAATTAATAATCGTTCGCTCCCTTGACAACTGCAATCGGCTTACTAATTCTTCAGTCATAAAGGTAACCTGTGATCCAGAGTCCAATAACGCTCTTGCCATCACATATGAACCAGAATTGTTTATTACACGTACAACTGCTGTGGCCAATATTAGTTGATCTGAGTTCTCTTTTGCCGCATGATTAACGGACGAAGTATGTTCTGAAGCAACGACTGGTGCTGCTGCAATATGACTGGAAGCTAAAACCTGGTTTGTGTTTGTTTTATATCTATGTAACAAAAAATGATGCGGCTTTGAACAGACTCGGCAGACACTAGCCTTGCAAGTTGAAACAGAATGACCCTTTCGTAAACAATTTATACACAAGGGACAACTTTTCACGAATTTAAAGCGCTGTTGACAAGATTGTGCCTCAAACGAACTACAAGCTTGTATAAAATGATCGCTGGCCTTACAAAAAAGGCATTTCTCAACAGGATTTGTTACTGATAAAACAGTCTTGTTGCCTTTTGCAGAAGGTCGATCAGCTTGAGCTGCACTTTGTGATTTAGGCCTACCAGATGTTATTTCCTCAGCAGATAGGTGCTGATACCGCTTGTTAAGGGCAAGTTCACAATCGTCCCAAGTTGGAATCTCTGTATAGTTCAAGTTTTCTTCCCATCGCGATCTTGTCCTTGCATCAACTTTCCCCATTATGATATGAATTAGCATCGCGTGTACAATTTGAGTGTCATCTCCTAATGTCTGAAGAGAACCATTAATCGCTGAAACACTATCTATCAAACTTCGCAAAGCAGATGCTGAAGGTTTTTGCATTATTGGCAATTTGAACAGCTTGGCTAAAGTGTCAAAGAAAATAAGACATCTATTGTTGTATACACGTTTTAGAGCACTAAATGCCTTTGGGTAGTTTTCATCAGAGACTTGAAACGCGCTCACTGTGCCTAATGCTTCATCTTCTAGACAGGAAAGCAAATGATGAAATTTCTCAATATTGGACATTGACAAGTCGTTATCCACTAAGTTCTCGAACAACCCAATAAAATTTTTAAATTCGGAATACGTTCCTCCGAATTTTGGCAATTTGATCTTCGGCAAATACCTGGTTTGAGACTTGAACGTACTGCGCATTGTACGTCAACGTCCATATAAATTGTCCGAGACAGTGACATACTCATGGTAGAGTTCGCACTCATTTGCTGTGGAGGTGTGGGCTGGCTCACCATTGACAACAACAACCCTTTAGTGGAAATGCACAGAGTTTCCAACTCTGCCCGCCATACAAGATCAGGACCAATTTGATCTAGTTCATCTTGAACCTGAAGCGCAGAATCAATATATTTTTCTAAAATTTCTATACGGCTTTTTAATTCAGACTGATTGATCGACTTTCCAGGCTTCTTTAAGTTCTTCATGGTCTCCTTTATCCGCTTGATATCTTTGGACACATTGTTATGCTTCGCCAGTAACTCAGTTAGGATTAGTGACTCGTTGGTTGCCGCATCATCTTTATCCTCTTTAGAATTTCCCATTGCTGAAACTATTTGGGTGATTTTTCCTACAGGCCAAGTACTTAAGATTTGCTATATTGCTCCAACAATAAATTTTAAAATTTCCAATGACCAAATTTATACGACTCTGAGATGAGACTTTCCACTAAAACTCCAATTAAATGGGAATACTCTTTGTGAGAATCAAGCCACACCACTCGAATTATAAGAAGAATCGAATTTTTATGATAAGCAATTTTATTTGTTACCCAAGCTTAACACACACTCTACAAACCACACTTCAATCCATTCGGTTCAATCCAATGTCGAACCACTTCAATTTCAGTTCAACCGTCGAACTGCAACCAGCTCCAAGCATTCAATTCCAACAGCGTCAGTGCGAATAATTCTGACGCACTGCTTGACTCGAGCGCTGCTGACAGCTAACGCTAGTGTGTAAGTATGCGAATGCAAAGCGAACGAAAAACTTTGTATACCAGTTGTGCAAACGCAATGCTAGCGGTTGATGCTTGTTAGCTGGGCAATTCATTTGCTTTGGCACAACTCCAATGGCTTACTCCTGAGTTTCGTTCCAGCCCAATGCCAGATGATATGGATATTACCGAACGACAATAATGTTGTAGTTGGGGAGTCAGGATCTTTTCAAGAAGCTTAGGAATATCCGATAGTTTCGATACACACCTGTAGTTCGAGATGATTGACTTTGGTCCCTTTTTATGGATAGGAATGATATAGGATTCTTTCCAAAGACTAGGGAAATCTCCTTGTTGAAGAGATATGTTAAATAGTTTACAAAGCGGCACACATAAGGAGTCAGCACAAAGTTTCAACACACAGCTGGGAACTTTGTCAGGTCCGGGACTAAAAGAGGACTTGATTGATCGTAGGCTGGATAAAACACTATCTGCATCTACAACAGGGCATACAATGCAGTTGGAATTTGCCACAGAATAAGGATATTTAGAGACAAAATTATTAGCAGATGCAGAATAGCATCGTTGGAAAAAAGTTGCAAATAGATTGGCAATATCAGAGTCGTTGTCACCCGATACATTATCTAAAGAGAGGGAGGGCGGGAATTGAGAGGATTTCCTTTTAGCATTGACAAAGTTGTAGAACTTCTTTGGGTCATCCTGAAAGCTCAACTTACACCTGACCAAGTAGTCCTTATAGCATTCTGAGTTGAGAACCATAAATTTGGATCGTGCCACCGAATATTTGGCAAAATCCTCGCGGGATCCAGATTTTTTAAATTTTTTGTAGAGCCGAGATTTAATATTTTTCAGGTTAGATAAGCCTTTCGTGAACCATGGCGGCGCACGTGTTCGAGGAGAAGAAATCCGAAGGGGCACAATATCGTTAAATACAGTATAAAGAACTTCGTAAAAAGCGTTTGTGGATTTTTCAATATCCTGAGATGAGTCCAGAAAAGACCAGTCTACCATGGATAACGCCTCATTTAGGCGTATAAAGTCAACCTTTCGAAAGCAAAAGGATGCAGAATTCTGGAAAGGGGGAGAAGTGGTGCTCGGTATATCAAGGTCACAATCAATTTGTAGAGTAGGGTGATGAATGTCCTCCGGAATTGACAAGGGTGAAGTTCTGGACACCACCGAATTGGAAATATCGGAAACAAAAACAAGATCAAGGAGTCTGTGCAAACCATTACTAATGGAGTTAAGCTGCCCAAGAGATTAATCAGCCATAAGATTAAGAAATTCATGAGAGGCAGATGGGTACAGTTCGAAGGAATTGTCATATGAAGCCCAAGAGATATGTGGAATATTAAAATCCCCGACGACTACCATACGATCACGATCACCCAGCACGGAAGCAATTCTTTGTATGTGTTCAGCGTGAAGTAAATAAAGAGAAAGGTCAGAGGCAGGAGGAATATAGGAGCACGTTAAGAAAATATTTGAATCGTGTGTTTGAACTTTAACAGCAACGAACTCAATGTTGGGCAGAAAATCGCAAGGAATCTGTTGGGACGGCCAGATTGAATCTACTGCAATTAGGACTCCACCTCCACGACCAAAAGGACGGTCAGATCTATAAATAAAGTAGCGATCTGTTAGGATCTCATGATTAGAAATGTTTTCATAGAGAGAAGTTTCGGTAAAAGCAAGAGTATCTTGCATAAACCCAGCACTGCTAGTATGCAAGGCACTGAGCTTACCGCGTAAGCTATTTACGTTTTGATAGCATACGGAAAATGACGATTTTAGTTTTTTGGGTTTTTTCGGTTTTTTGAAGCCTGGGCAGAAGTTGAAGAGCCATCACTGACTTTAGGTTTAGAGTAATCTTCGAAAATGTGCGCGATTACGTGCTCAGGCCAGAACGTCGGCTCTAACGCTCTGTCAATATATAAGTCAGGGAGCGAAATCTGAAAAGATGAAATGTTTCTTGTAGATTTAAAGTTAAATTTTCTAACTTTCACACTGCTGGAGTCAGAAATGTTAAGCTTTGAACAAATATAACGCTTCACAACGTCTTCCGAAGCCGATGGCATAAGTCGAGACACAAAGATTAATTTAGGTGGTGGCACCCCGATTAAAGTGCTGTCGGTGGGGACAGAATCCGTACCCACTGGCGGAACCAGAGGCACGCCATTTAATTCAATCCGCAATTGAGGAGCATCAGTAGGTGGGATATCGTTTGCAGTACCAAGTAGAGCAGGAGGTGCAGCGGTCGCAACGTTAGCTTCAGAAGCAAGAGGAACAATTGCCTCAGCCGGAGCGCCAGCAGGAGCAGCCATACAATTGGCGGCTGGTGCAGGACCAGAGACCGCAACGGCAGCCACATGGAGGGCAGCCACGGGTTGGTCGCTTACCACAGCCAGAGAAGCGGTGGCGGATAAGGCACCGACAGGAGCGGCAACACAAGTCCCGACAGGTGCAGAAGCAGGTGCCGCAACGGCGGCCATAGTTGGGGCGGCAACAGAATGGTCAGTCACTACCACCGTAGGGAAAGCCAAGGGAACCTCAACTTGGGCAATGGTGCCCATGGCGGAAGCATCAATAGGGGCAGCAGCAGAAGTAGACGCCTCAGGATGCGAATTTAAGACGCCCGTAGAGGTCCCAGAATATACAACTGGCAGCATAGCCAGAGTATCACCCACAGTTGGTGGGAACGGCATCGATGGGGTAACAGCAATGGCAGCAGACGGGGGGTTATTGTACAGGAAGGCAGCAGTTCCAGTAGGAGTACAAGGAGATTCCGGCGGATATGCTGCAGAGCGAGGAGGGAGAACGTTCAGTAAGTTGGTTGGGTTCTGAGGTTCGCATTTTTTCCGTTTGGGAGACTCGCATATAATTTTTAGACCGAGGAATTGAGAATCCAGAGTTACAAATTTCTGATGCAATTTATTAAATTCGGAGTGGATTTCCTTGAAGCCGGTTCGCGTTTGCCGCATAAACGTTCGCATTTCGTCTTCAATTTCTCGGCAATCCACGCAGGACCAGGTCAAACCTATCCGTTTGGAAATATAGTCGCTCACACGGCCAGTTAAACCAGCACATTTAATATGGGCACAGTTGGTGCATAGCCAGCAGATGACGTAGGAGTCGCCAGCGATATTGCCACCAAACTCACACTTCTTCATAGTGCATGGTAGACTCATAGTGAAGAGACTTTGCGGACTAAAACCAATAAGAGAACCCAAAAGAGAAGGGCGGCTGGATCAATTTCTCAAAGGCGTCTGTCCAAACGATGGCAAGCGGGGGAGGTAGCAGCAGATGCCCTTATGAGAGAGCGGCAGCGAAGTTAGTCCAAAAATAGACCAAGCAGTAGCGTAGATCTTAAGCCACACAAAAGTTTACTGTTTGTCGCTGAGAGTTGTGACCGCAACAACAATTGTTAGGAAACGAAGTGCAAGGTGCTTGCTCTCTGCTCACAACAACAAGCAGCCAGTACGGGGGAGTGCAAACGTAATCAAAACAAATGAAATGCTTTGGTTTGTTTGCAAATTGGATCACTTTAACTTTTAATTGAATTTTAATTAATCTTTAGGCCGCTGTGATATCACAGTATGGGCAAGATTGATTTGGAATGAGTCCTTGATCACGTTGGCGGGAATAAAGATGATATATTCGCGTTTAAGCACAATACAGAGTTAAAAATGCAGGAGCGCAGAGACAACACGACCGACTTCTTTGACAGATGACAATCGAAACGACATTAGTATACCCTTACACTCTACGAGTAACGGGTATAAAAATTTATCAAAATTAAAATGCTTGTAGATTCATAACTCTACATAATTTTTTATTTAACTAAACTATTCAATTTACTTTAAAACAAGTGAGAAAGTCGGTCAAGCCCGACTATAACATACTCTGTACCTCTCTCTCTCTCACTTTCTCTCTCTCTCTCTCTCTAAGATTGTGCGGCCTTGGTTGTGAAAGGGTGGGTGGTGGGTGGTGGGTGGCGGGGAGTGATTCACTTATTTGCTCATAACTCGAGAACCGCTCAACCGATCTTTATCATTTCTTCAACAAATCAATACATTTTGCTAATGACTAACTAACTCTAGAAGGTACTCGGCTGTTGATGCTGATCAAGAATATATATACTTTATAGGGTCGGAAATGATTCCTTCTCCATGTTACATACTTTTGCACAAACTTAATATACTCTATGTACCTTCGGTACAGAGTATAAAAAGACCTCAGATACAGAAATCGGACATAAGGTGGATTTATTAATTTTTTGGTGAAAACAGACAAAACTATAGTTTTCTTCAGATGCCGCTGTGGCTGTTTTTTCTGACTCTAAGTGAGTGGTTTTAATGAGCTCAGGAGAAGAAAAATTATTACTATTATTTGTTGTTTGGGAAATGGTGCACCGCGACCAATTTCGGTCTATTAAGCCCCCTACTGAGTTTACATCTCTCCTAGCAGCCCTATTTGCTGTACAATTTGTATTTTTGTATTTGTATTTATTTAACAGAGTTGACAAATGTAGCTGTCAACATAATAATTAAGAGAGAAAAAGAAGAAAACAGATTAATCCTAATCTCGCCTCCACCGAAACTAGGAGAACTTTTTTATGATATGCTCCGACTCACATCAAGTGGGTGGAGGCAAAGATTTACAATTGCTGGGAAGATAAGTGTGACAAAATATTAAATACATTTAACGACATCGAACCCTCAGAAGCTAATAAATGGTACAAATTGTTATATAACATGCATATGATTCGAAACGGGTCATGAGATTCGAAATTAGATCTACTTATATTTAAGAAAATTGGCCGGAACTGCCTTGTAGGTCTAGGTGGGATCGAAAAATTAATTTGGCTCAGTAGAAAACAAGAGTCAATATGGCCATTTATTAGTTTATGAAGGAACATAACTCCATGACAGATTCTACGATCTTGCAAGGACGGTAGACTTAACAGACGGAGTCTGTCCACATACGATGGCAGGCGACGGTGTTGTTCCCAGTTAAGTCCACGTAAGGCGAACAGGAGAAATTGCTTCCAGGATTTGCCAGGATTTTGGTGGTTTCTAAGATACTGATATGAATTGGGTGTTGAACGTGTTTCCCAAATCTGCTGAGTCTGCGCCGCACTAGGGCATCGTACTGTGCTAGTATATGCTCAGGGCACTCCTCCCTCTCTTCACAATATCTGCAAAGATGGGTGTTTGTTACTCCCAACTTGTACATGTGGCTCCGCAGTCTGCTGTGAACCATGTTGAGCACTGTCAAAATCCTGAGGGCGTTCGTTCCTTGTTGGATTAACTTTTGGAACCTTTTCAGGTCGTGGTTCATTTTTAATGCTTTAGCTTGTCTCATCACCCTAGTTTTTACCAAGGAGGCTGTTCGAAGCGTATACTCTTTCTTTCTTAGAAGTCCTTTTAGACTATGTTGGCCTATGCCGCAGTAGGGTTCTGGCCCTACCATTGTGGTGGGTGCACCCTTCTGTGCCAGTTTGACGGCCAATTCGTATTCGGGGATATTATTAATACTGGCTATCGGAGAGGATAGCTATTTCTCTACTATGGTAGTTTTTTCCCATATTAATTTCTGCACAACGGGAGATGGCACTGGCTTTACAGGGATAACATTCTACAGCTTTTCACAGTCCCTGAGGCTTACTATGTATTTTCTACCGACTCCTTCTGCTGTTAGTCTAAGCGGTGTTGCTTTTTTCTTCAGACAGATGGTATGGTGGAGTGTAAGCTCCATCAAAACCTCGATTGCCGCTTTCGGACAGGTACGCATGGCTCCGGTCATGCGTATACATGCCAGCCTTTGCAGTTTTTGCAGATGCGTTCTTACTGTGAGGAGGCTTGCTCTATCTCCGCACACAACAGTGCTCCATAAGTGAGCATTGGTCTCACAACCATGAGGTATAGCCATCGGAGTGAAAGTAGTGCCATGCCCATAGTTTTTCGGCAATGTGAATAATGCTCTTGTACACTTGCTGAGTGGATGCTCTAAGTGCTTATCAAATCACAGCTTGTTGTCAAAGACAACGCCAAGATATTTGACTTTTTTTCTGGTGTAATGAAGCAGCTGGATAGGCGTATTGGCATCATCCTGCTTTGCCTGTATTTTCTAGTGAACGGTACTACAATGGTTTTCACAGCGTTTAGGTTGAGCCAAACCTCCGTGCACCAGTCAGACGACACTTTCAGTCCCCTCTGGACTATGTCACATAGGGTTTCTTCGTATTTTCCTCTCGCGAGAACGACAATTGCATCAGCGTATCCTTGGCATGTTATGCCTAGGGAGGAGAGTTTTTCTAGGAGCTCATCCACTAGTAGGTGATGGTTTCTTCACCTGCCACTGCAGAAGCTTCTCTGCATCGTAGGAGTGAGTCTACCCATTTGCCTACTGTGTAGGGCATTCTTGACAGCACTATGGGATGTGTAGTCCATTGTTCCCCCAATGTCTAGGAAGGCGTATAGAGTCACTTCCTTGTCTTCTATTGTTTCTCGAGCATCTTCCCGAGTTAGTACAATGGCGTTTAGGTCGAACGGCCTGCTCTGTACGCGTGCTATATTGGTTGCAGAGGTGCCTCCTTTATCAGCGTACTTCGTATGCTATTGTCCACTAGCTTTTCAAACGTTTTGAGTAAAAACGATGTCAAACTAATGGTTCTGAAAGACTTAGGGTTAGTTATATCCTTCTTCCCTGACTTGGGGATGAAGATAAGAGCAAGAGTACTCTGCGCCATTCACGTGGGATATACCCAGTTGCCAGACTGCTGGTGATGATCTTCCTGAGGTTGGGTAGGAGTGTGTCCTTTCCTTCATGCAGGAATGCTGGTTAAACGCTATTCGGTCCGGCTGATTTGAAGGGCTGGAATTGCCCACTCAAGTCTGCCTGCGGACCCAACTGTTTTTGCTTCTGCCCACTCGGAGCTACGAGGGTGGTAGTAGTACTCTTGGTCGACACATTCTTCCACGGGGATGTTTCCCGGGAAGTGGGTGTCTAACAAGAGACGTACTCTCTCCTCGCTGCTCACTGTATAGGTATTGTTTGGCTTTTTCAGCGAGATGTAGCCAATCGGGCTTTTCTTGGCCTGGATTCTAAGTAAACTCGCTCCTTCTTTCGTGTTTTCTATAGACTTGCAGAATTTTCTGTAATTCTTTCTTTTGGCTTTTCTAATCTCACCATTGTTTTGTGACAGGGCTTGCGTGTATTTATGCCAGCCCCCCTTTTTTTGGCTTCAGTAAAAAGAGTTCGGGTCTTCTTTCTGAGTTTCTCCAAGGTAGGATTCCACCAAGGGGTCATCTTTGTCTTTTCTCGATTTGCTAAGAGAGCAATTATCTTCGTAAGCATTGATTATACTTTTGTTTAGTTCAACGACTACAATTTCTAGTTCGAGGCATATTTCCTAGCGTGGAAAACAAGCTTCTCCAATCTGGGGGTTCCTGCTAGGGATACTTTGCTGCTCTAAATTGGTTTATTATATGATCTGACATAGATTCCTCTACTGAGACTTGCCAATCCTTTATCAAAGGTTTAAGCAACTTGCTGGAGAAGGTAAGGTCAAGAACTTCCGCCCTTGCTCGAGTTGCAAATGTCGGGACAGATCCTACATTACATATTTCCAGGTCGAGTCTGGATAAAAATTCTAATAAACACTCACCTCGATCGTTCACATCTGAGCTTCCCCATGCGACATGGTGGGCGTTTGCGTCACACCCGACTACAAGCGGATTTTGCTCCTGCAGTACTCCCTTTCATAGGGATACTTTGCTGCTCTATGTTGTCAACCTTAACACGTTGCTCATCAGCCACTTCGCGGTCGTCTCATCGTTGCAGTCGATGTGGGCTATTGCCTGTGAGGGGGTACAAGCCGTTGCGTCTTTCAACGTCCCGGCTGTGTACTGACGTTTCGCCGAAGCAGTTAGCGGTGTAATAATATGATATACGAAAACTGGATATCAATATGTTAATAATCAAGAAAACTACATATTTTGCAGAGCTCGCAAATAACTGTTGACCGTTTTTCGTTGTCCAAAAATAACTGTTATTTACGGACCCATTGAGCAAAAAGTCAGAGATGAATTGTTAACATCGTCTCTTGAATAAATCAGTCTGCGCTTAACAAAAAACCAAATTTTTCCGCTTTGCTCTGCTCATTCGCTGACCGTTTTGTCGAAAACAAAGAAAATAAAAGTCTTTTGCGTTTGTATCCGTGTTTGTGCGAGTGAGGCGCCTGTTTGGGCTTCTGAGTCACACAAGCCGCACACAAAAAAATATATCTAAGCTGCTAATCTGCTGACTATTAATGTGCGAGCGCTCAGTCGGATCGCTTTTTTTATAAGATGTATTGAATGAGCACAACAAGAACAGCTCAACTGAAAACCAAAACAAAGAGAAATAAAGTGTTCTGCGAAATGAGAGAGCAAGCGTTTATGATTTCTTCGGATATGTTAGTGCGCAGACCGCAAACGGAAAAACGGTCAACAGATATTTGCGAGCTCTGATCCTTTGATTTCACTAGGATTTAATTAGATTTTAAGATCATATCTTCAATACTAGATGTATTGTCTCCGGCTCGACGTCAGGTACCCTTCTAGCGATAGGGTAGTTATGTATGTATACTCATTTCCTTCTCCAACTTCATATCAGGTTCATTTTATTCTTACTCTCAATTCAATCGTCTAACGATACAGTCGTTGTAGCTTTAGGTGAATAAAGCAACTCTAAAGAGAATTTTTTTAAAACACAATATAAAATCATCATTTTAGTCGATGCTTTTCAGACACACGCACCCAGCCCTCTGGGCCCCTTGCAGAACACAGCTGACGCAGACCAAGCATCAGGCCCTACTGTTGGCGCCTGGTTGGAGACAGATTCAACAAAACTGAAATTGCTCTCTACTGTACATCCGGCCCATGACAGCTTACTTACCATCGCCCAACGTAAAAGGGAGTATCAGTTTTATATTTTTTTACCTTTCTAAATAACTTGTTATTTGATTCGGGTTAAGAAATAGCACTTCTACCGATATCAATCAATGTCCTCATGTAGAGACAACAAGAAAACTTCAACTACAGGCAACACGATGACCTCAACTAGAGGCAACCCGAAGTTTTCTACTAGAGGCACCTCAAGTAGAGGCTTAACAACCACTTCGACGAGACGCAGCCTCAGCCTGTTCAGGCGAACTTACTTATCGACTCTCAATCGAAGAAACGGCCTCAACGCGAGGTTACAATCGACTTAACTACAACTCTAACAGCTCATCACAGCATGCCACATATGTCTAGCTTACAGAATCTACAAATTGCAGCTCCAGTCAATAAACCGTTGGAGCAACCCCACACTGGCACCCATAGAATTTTCACCGCTGCCGTCGTCACGGATGCCATCGCCATCACCATATCCTACAGCACGCTGGAATTATATAAGGTGAAACCAAGTGAGACAGCGCTGTTTCTCTTTGTAGGGCCAAAGGGCCAGTTCGTTGTACGCGTAACAGTCTTTGTTGAGCTATTGAGCTTATTCAAAAGCTATTTAATTGCGAGAAATTTTTTCCAATTAAATTAACACCTATTAGTGTTTTTATACCCTTGGAGAGGGTATATTAAAATTGTCCGGATGTTTGTAACGCCCAAAAAAAGCATGTCCGACCACATAAAGTATATATATTCTTGATCAGTGTGACGTGCTGGTTTGATATAGCCATGTCCGTCCGTCTGTTTCTAGCTATCACCTCCGTCAGTTTTAAAGCTATCGCAACCAAACTTTGCACGAAGTCTTTTGGTACAAATACGCTGCACATTTGTCGGAACCAGCCGGATCGGATGACTATAGCATATAGCTGCCATAGGAACGATCGCTTGAAAAGGAGTGAGAAAGACTTTTTTGTTTTCAATGCTATTGCTCCCCAACTTGTTACTGATCAATATTATATGCTACCACACAATTCTGCCAAGTTTGATGAAAATCGGAAGACAATAGCATATATGCGATGCGATGGATTGGATATGGGAGCAAGATAATAACGCTACCAAAAGAGAAGAAAAAACAGAAACCACCACCCCCCTGGAAGATATACTACAGCGGGCATGTTTTCAAGCACAAGTTTGGGTGCGGCTTTGCAGTGAGTGATAGACTACGCCACTCAGTCATCAGCTTTACACCAGTTGACGAGCGGCTTGCAGCGCTCAGACTTAAGGCAAAATATTTTAATATTAGTCTTATCTGTGCACACGCGCCAACAGAAGACAAGGACACCTCGACAAAAGACGAATTCTATGAGCGCCTAGAACAACTATACGAGCGCTGCCCCGATCACGACATAAAGATCGTGCTAGGCGATTTTAACGCGAAAATCGGGAGAGAATGAGTCTTTGGTTCGACAGTCGGACGATTTAGCCTTCATGAAACAACCTCCGGTAACGGAGAGAGGCTAATATAATTAGCTGCAGGCCGGAACATGGTCATAAGTAGTACGAGATTTGAACACCTCGACATCCATAAGGCGACCTGGAAGTCCCCTGATCAACGAACACGAAATCAGATTGATCACGTTGTGATCGACGGAAGGCACTCATCGAGTGTACTAGACGTGCGTGCGATTCGAAGTGCCAACATAGACTCGGATCACTGCCTGGTTGCAGCCAAGCTACGCACGCGGCTCAGTGTGGCACATGCCTCACGCTCTGGCACACGTCGAAAGCTAAACGTCGAGAACCTGCAATCACAAGGGACCTCTGAAGCCTACAAAGCCAAACTCGCCCAACTGCTCAGGGAAACCTCCCCATCTTCTTCCGATATATGCGAACAGTGGAATCGTATATCACACTCCATGAGTACGGCTGCCAAGGAGATACTCGGGTACCCGAGTCCCCTCGAAGTCGGACTTGGTACGATGAGGAGTGCCTACTTGCTACTGCAGAGAAAAACGCAGCCCACAGGAGAACTCTGCAGTCGGGAGCAACGCGGGCTGTTAAGGAGCGATACCGGGAGAAAAGGAAAGAGCAGAAGCGCCTCTTTAGAAGGAAAAAGAACGAGCAGGAAAGGCGCATGCGCGAGGGAGTCGAGATGTAATTCGGCATGAGTGAGACTCGAACATTTTACCAAAAAATTAAGCAATTAACAGAAGGTTTTAAGCCCAGAGTCGCACAATGCAAAGACGAACACGGGAATCTGGTCACCGATCCGCAAGTGGCGCTTATCAAATGGAGAAGCTACTTCTCCAACCTACTGGGAGGCGATGACGAACATGATGCCGCCTCTAGAGAAGTAGCGATGCCACTAATCGACAACATAGAGATAGACCCGCCGACCCAACAGGAAGTCTGCTTAGCCATACAAAGGCTAAAGAACAATAAATCACCTGGCGCTGATGAGCTGCTCGCTGAATTGTTCAAGGCTGGAGGGGAAGAATTGGTAAGGTGCATGCACCAACTTCTTTGCCGTATATGGGTTGACGAAAGCATGCCCGACGATTGGAATTTAAGTGTTCTATGCCCAATCTTTAAAAAGGGAGACCCTGCAGTTTGCGCCAACTACCGCGGGATCAGTCTCCTTCCCATTGCATATAAGGTTCTGTCGCGCATTATTTGTGAACGTCTTAAGCCGCTTATTAACACACTGATTGGACCTTATCAGTGTGGCTTTAGACCTGGTAAATCCACCACAGACCAGATATTCACATTACGACAAATCCTGGAGAAGACCTATGAGAGAGGCATCAACACACACCATCTATTTGTTGATTATAAATCAGCCTTCGACACGCCGATAAGGTCAAGGATTTTTGAAGCCTTGTCTACCCTTGGTATACCAGCAAAGTACTTCCGTCTTTGCATGATGACGTTGAGAAGTACACAAAGCTCCGTCAAAATAGGAAAGAACCTTTCCGAACCATTACCTTGTATCCGCGGACAAAAAGTCCTTGCGTCTTGGACAATCTGTTACAATGGGAGAATACAACTTTAAAGTTGTAGAGGATTTTGTCTACCTCGGAACGACGATAACCAGCGACAACAACATCAGAGAGATCAAGAGCAGAGACCTCAAGCGAAGAACAAAATTAGCCCTATACAAGTCGCTTATCATCCCAGTCCTGCAATACGGCGCAGAAGTATGGACAATGACAGCAGCGGATGAAGCGGCGATTGGCGTGTTTGAACGAAAGATTCTTCGGAGGATTTATGGACCTTTAAAAGTTGGCGATGATTTCCGCATTCGAAATAATGACGAACTGTATAAGCTCTTTGGGGACACCTGTCTGCTCAAGCGCATAAAGCAACAGCGGCTGCGCTGGTTAGGACATGTCACCAGGATGGACGAAGAAGCTCCAGTAAGGAAAGCTTATTATTCGAAGGCGGTTTACTACGGAGGAAGAGGCAGGCGGGGGAGACCTCGACTAAGATGGGAAGACCAGGTTCGTGCAGACATTGCCAAGCTTGGTGTGACCAACTGGTCCCAGCTCGCACGGAGCAGATGCGACTGGCGGACATTGATTGCAGCGGCCGAGACCGTCGAACGGTTGTGAGTCATGCATCGGGCCAATCAAGATGAAGATAGCATATAGCTGCCATGGAAACGATCCGTCAAAAAAGTAGTTTAAGTGAAAAAAAAACTTTTTTGTTTTTAAAGGTAGCGTCCTCATACGTTCCAGTTATGAATATTATGTGTTTCAACCATAGCTGTTAAATAATGATGGTGGCCAGCACTCGGGAAACAATCAGCCCTGAAAAATCTGCACAAAGTACAAAGAAGTGCGGAAATTTGTATTAGCGGCGCTCTCCGAACGACACCTACGGAAGCGCTAAATACTATTCTTCACCTTCTACCACTAGACCTCGTAGCTAAGCAAATGGCTACCACAACAGCCTTAAGACTACGAGAATCCGATACCTGGAACAGGGGCAATTCGGGACACGCTACCATACTCGAAGACCAAACGAATACACCATTAAGTACAGACTACTGTATACCACAAACGACGTTCGACAAATTTTACGACGTCTATATCCCAAGCCGAAACGATTGGGACAACCTGCCCCACAGCAGAGCTAACGCCATTAACATCTACACTGATGGTTCTAAGCTCGACGAAAAACCTAGATTTCAACTTATCGTTCCGCCTTCCTGACCATTGTAGTGTGTATCAAGCGGAAATGGTGGCCATCCAGGAAGCTGCCACCTACCTTAACACACTCACGGTCAAAGAAGGCAACGTATTTATATACTCTGACAGTCAAGCCGCCCTCAAAGCACTATCTCTCAACGAGATCGCACGACATTTTAGTATACACCTTATATGGGTACCTGGACACCGCAGCATAGATGGAAACGAGTCTGCGGAAAAACTGGCCAGAATAGGAACCACCATCGAGCTCCTTTCAGAGAGGAGTACGATAGGTATGCCTATGGCTACATCTAAGCTCCACATAAAAGATGAAACACTGAGTCTCGCTACGAATCGGTGGAAAAACCTTTCCTCCTGTGCAGTAGCGAGGCTTACGTGGCCAACATTCGACCAAAAACGTACTAACACACTTTTACGTCACAGAGGGGAACACATATCACTTCTGGTGGGGTCCCTCACAGGTCACTGTCTTATTGGCAGACACGCAGCACGCCTAGGCGTCATTTACCATGACTTTTGCAGAAGTTGCAGACACGAAGAAGAGGAGGAATCGGTACAACACCTTTTGTGCCATTGCCCCGCCTTGAGTAGAAGGAGGCTCAGGACACTTGGTCAACCTCTGCTACTCAATCCCTCGGAGACATCCTGGCTAGAGATCCCAGCTCTACTCAAATTTATTCTGTCCACACAATGGTTCAGTAACGAGGACCCACCTCAGTATTAAAAAGGGTTAACAGGGAATAAATATGGCATCGCAATGGGCCCAAAGTGGCCTAAGTGGGAGAGCGACTTGTCGCTCTCAGCCATCCCAACCTAACCTAACCTAATTCCAAGAAATAAGTCGAGGCGCCAGCGATTTGTTACGTGAGTTGAGAGAAATAAGTAAAAAAGTATGTAAGAAACTTCTGTCGCGCTTCTGCTGCTGTCGAATTCCAAAAGCGAACACCAACTTTTGCTTCGACTTATGAACGGAACCGAATCAACAGCAAAATCAAAATGAAAATTTATGAGGCGACGACTGCAGTCGCTTCTTGCTTTTGGTGAAATATCGTTTTGGGCTTTTAGATGCTGCTGTCGCTTTTGTATTTCGCAAAAGCAGAAGCAAAATCAAAAGCGGACGAAATGAAACTTATGGCAGTTTTTTAAACACTGCTTTAAAATAGGTGGCTATCTGATCACAGAATACTTCCGATATTCCGTTTATTTTTCTTACTGTTGAGCAGAAATCGTTGCTGTCTTTAATTTTGCAAATCGAGCGCTCCAGTTGCTGGTAATATTGCCGCTGTTTGTCTGCGCAAAGTCGCTTGCAATTTTTATTGTGCTCCTGGTATTCTCTCCTCTCTTCGAGAATATTTGTTCTCCTGGCTTTGTTCAGCATTTTCATCGCTGCTTTTCTGGCTCGATCACAAGCGCCGTCGTACCAAGCCTTCTTAAAACACTTGCCTTCAGATTTTTGCATGAATTCTGCCGCTTTCTTTATGGAGTTTGTGAGTTCGGATATGAGGTCATGTTCTTGGGCTGTTTCTAGGTGTTCCATGCTACGGTCTAAGTTTTATTTGTATTTGGCTGCGTACATTTTATTCCATTTTAATTTTGGTAGCAGTTTTGGGCACTCATCTATTTGTTCCGTCTGTATATGGATTTCTACTGCTAGTGGCATGTGGTCCGAAAAGATCTGTTCGTGGATCTAGATATCTTTCAAGCACTTGTGGCAAATTTCCTTGAATTTGACAATAGTCAATGAAGGTGTTTGAGTCTCCGCGCGTAAAACTGAAACATCCTTCAACATCTCCTTGGTTTCTGCCATTAAGCACGGTCAGGTCAAATGAGTCGCATAAATCAATTATTTTCCACTACACAGTCCTTTGTTCACCAGCTCATTTTTCGAATAGCATTGTGTGTCTCCTATTCTTCCATTTAGATCGCCATTAATCATCATGTTGTTTATTCTTTTTTCTACAATAGAATCGAACATCTGGCAATAGTCTTGGTTCCATTTGTTGCAGTTTAGGTATGTAGGTAGAATTCACAAACTCTTTCCATGCGTAGCAATTTCAATGCTATCTGTGTCTCCATATGATAAAAAGCAGCAATTGGTTTTTTGTTTCAGCTCATGTTTTATCCCGAGTAAAGTTCCACCACTTGCACGGCATCTTATTATACCCATCGTAGCTCATATTTGCTAAAGTATAAATTAAAGTCCTCTTCAGTTTTTTCGACAAAAGTTTCAAATAGGCAAATAATATCAAATTTGTTTATGTACTCAAAAAACAGTTTTTGGATCAGTTTAGAGAAGTTTGCTTATTCAAATTGAAAGCAACATTATTGTAAATGAATTTTCACTTATTAGCAGAGGTTTTGCTAACAAATTGGAATTCATGGTGAATTCAACCGCTTCTTATTGAGCACAATTATTGTACAAGTAATTAAAAGCAAAGGCAAACCTCTATAAATTCGGCAATGTCTAAGTGCCTCTAATATCTCTTCTTCAGATCTTCCTATTGAATGCGCCAAGAGAAAAAAGCTTTAAACTCAAGTCTGCCTCGCATTTTAAGCAAGGGAGGCGAGAGCCTGGTGCCATTTCAGTCTTGGTCCAGGCTTTGTCCATAACCAACATGCTACAAGTCAGCAAAAAGTGCCCCTAACACAGTGAAAAAACAAACCATCTCCACAAATTCAGCTCATCAAGTGCATCAGAATTTCATAAACATATGAACGTTTTCTCCACACCAACCCCGAAACATCATCAAACACATCATCTGAGACATCAAAAAGTGAGAAGTGGTTAAGGGCATCGATAATATCTGCAGAATCCCTATATGTATGTACATACGGCCTGTGAAAGTGGAAAACATCAGTTGTCATTCAGTTCTTATCATCGTTACATCACTTGAGCATGCGTACATAAAAGACTAAAACCAAATTAACCCACACATATATACACAAAAGCGTAACCCAGAGAGAATGCTCTCCATGAAAGACGAATAAAAGTAGAATAGTTTTTGTTAAATTTTGTTTTGTGGCATACATTTTCTTTTTTGTTCTTCGTTGGTAATAATTTTTTGGGCTGCTCATAATTGTTTTAAAATTTTTTTCTGGTGGTCATGCGAATCCCAAAAGTGTTAAACAATGTTCAAAATGTGGAAAACTCAAAAATAAAATGGAAAAAATAAAAACCAGTTCAATATCAAAATCAAAATTTAAAAGTGGTGTGTGTCTTTTAAATAAACATTTAATCCAAAGGTACAACAATAACAACAACAAAATTCAAAACGATCATCGCAACTACGAAGGCCTTCGGAGGGATTGACGAGTTTTGAGTTTGAACTAAAAGTATTTATTTAATAAATGTAATATATATAAATCTGTACGCCCGACTGAAACATTATAGCCCTCAGCCTAAACGGCTTATCCTACAGGTCTGATATTTGGCATAGCCTTTAGTTTAGCTATGCAGGCGCGCACTAAGAAAGAAAATTTGAAAAATTTTTTTCCGCAGTGTCATAAAAGGCCAATGAAAAGGTTTTATGGGGTCATAACGGTTGTTGCGCTCAGGCAGTGTAGTGGCATAGGTTGTTTCGCTGAGAGCGGGAGAGATAGAGTAAGAGCGCGCTGAGTGCGTGTGAGATTGTGTGTGTGTTTTTTTTTTCACAAAAACAAACAAAAAATCAAATTGAGAATAGCTCCATCTAATTGAATTGAATTTTATGGCACATACAAAACACATCGATAGCTTGACCAATATGTTGACCATATTTCCAAATAATGAAGTTAAAATTACACAAAACTAGCAGCCAAAAAATGTAACATTGCGTCCGCCTTTGTTAGAGGTGGTGGTACGTGATCTCAACGATATTATCGAAAAGTGATGGCACATATGACGTGAGCGGTCTGCTAAAAACTTGTTGTCTCCTTATCTCATTTGCGAGTCTTTGTTAATAAAACAGGCTGGAAGTTAATAATCTAAGAGATTTGCATCGATTTAAGATCCTAAAAATTCATAACACTTCGCAATAAAAAGTGTGTTTGAAGGAGAAAAATTGACAGTGTTGCCAAAACAGCTTATTTTTCAATTTAGCTTTTTGCAGATAAAAAATCAGGGGGCAGCGGGAATTGTGACCTTTATCAAAAATATATTTAAAATTGTACAACTTTTTTAGGCGGGCTCTAGGTCATTAAGTTATGGATATTGTCCACAACTTTTCTAAAACAAGACAGGCACAACACTACAAAGGAGGCTGGTTGACAGTATAACGCTATTTCATGAATACCAATTCAATCTTCAACTGTCTGCGCCTGTCCTTAGTGTGTTGGCAAAGGTTGCCTCATGACAGAATTGCTATGAATGCTTGGGAATCCCAAAGGGAAGCTCATAGCAAAAACCGACATCAGCAGCAAATGCCAAAAACACTGAGGCTTTGAGTGTTGTCCGCCAATTGTTTGAATCACTTTGTGAAAAATGTATTTATTTTTTCCGCTTTTAAAAAAGAAAAGTTAAATTTGCTTCTTATTTTTTCTATTTTTAAGAAATGAATTTTCCCTGTTTTGGTTGCCGCATAATAAGGTCACATAGTTACACATGTTTAAATAGTTACATAATCTCATACAGCGTTAATTTACTTAAATTCATTAGAAAAGAATATCCTGGATATCTAATATTAAACAAATGTATATAGGTGCGCACTTATAGATAAAATGTCCCTTGACCCAAAATTCACTACATAGTCCTTAGTAAGAAGAATATACTATAGTCTGTTCAGCATTCACAAGACAGGAATAATTTTTAATTCTAGAATTTCCACGCGACTTAAAAATTTGGTTGTGTCCCTTACAACGGCCGGTTCAGTTACAACGGTTCAGGCCACTGCATTTCCCAAACCTTACTTAATCCTCTTTTCCCAGATTGATTGTTTTTAATAAACCGCAAACTCAAAGCTGTCCAAAAATTAAGCTAATGAAGCCAATGATATTGTAACGAAGTTTTCCCAGCCGACGTGGTAACACTATTCAGAACCCTCGAAATCACTGTGTTATACCAGACGGCTCAATCCTAACTCAGACAAAATCGAGAGTCAGATCTGACTTACGACTGTTTGACGATACCCTGTGGTGGGACGGACGGAGCGAGTGGTTTCTACCCTCCGGGTCTTTCGAGTGACCTTTAGGTCACCCTCTCCCAAGGGGGAGATGGGTCGGAACTCGAGGTTAATACCCTTCGTGTCCTACGAGGGCCTAAGGATCACATGGGATGGGGCAGAGCACGCGGTTAATACCC
Organism: Lordiphosa stackelbergi; assembly: GCA_018904235.1. Lineage (NCBI taxonomy): Eukaryota > Metazoa > Arthropoda > Insecta > Diptera > Drosophilidae > Lordiphosa > Lordiphosa stackelbergi. The sequence continues at coordinate 170,860 of JAEIFU010000087.1, read as the reverse complement.
AACGTGCCCCTCGACCGACCTAAAGTCAAGGATGGAACAGATTACTTAGTTAGTGCCCTACTTGTCTTAATAAAAGCCTACTGTTACCCAGGGGTGAGATGGTCCACGCGGTTAGTACCCGATTCACAAAACTCACATTGCCTGCCGCAACGTCCCTGAAAAGCCCCAAAATAGTTGTGAGCACTCGCGACAATTATTCACTTCGTCACTTTATTAATAAAGCGTCTTAATGCTAACCCCAACTGCACCAGCCCTGTCCTTACTGTACACAGCGTCTTGTCTTCTACAATAATTACCGGCTGGCTTCTTTTTGCGTATGCGAAATCTCGACTGCTCCCTTCCTTGATCAGAAACTGACTGTCCCGCATTTATGCCGGTTCTTGCAGTCGTTGCGACCTGCGCCAACGCTGGCGTCCTCCAGCGTCGCTCTCTTTCATACACGCCAAACACACTCTCATCTTCCCTCCTTGTCTCACACGCGCCGAGACTCGGCGTGTATGTATGCCTGGCTCTCCGTTTTGGCAGATACCGTTAGCCTTAACCGTTCTACTGGCCTCACCATCTGGCTGCTGCGCAGATGCCGGAGATGATGTGCGTATATGTGCGTGCCTCTACTCGGCCTGGCGACTGTACTTTTGGGCTACAGCTGTGCGGTTGTCTTTGACGACAGGCGTATGTGTGTGTTCGAGTATGCTGCGCAGCACAGATGAAGCCGACGTTGAGTGTGTGTGTGTGAGAGCAAGTGTGCGGCGCAACTGTTGACGGCGCCAGCGTCGGTCCTTGTGTGAGTCTGGTTGTCGGCGTTAATTACAGATGTGTGAGTGCATGCATTCTTGCTGGTGCTGTGATGGCACGGCCATTATCGCCGCGATGACCTAACTATAAACCCGTTTTGTACATCGTCGTACAGGTCGATGGGTATTCGCCTCCCAGGGGTGTCGACTTCCCAGTTGGTGGGGGCTTCGACCCACTCCGACTAGTCTTCGAAACTCTCCTGGAGGTCGATGAGTATTTGATTCAACGCCGGTTCACCCTCTTCCCAGTCAGCACTTAACTGACGCCAGTCTCCCTCCGTAGACAAAGGAGTTATCACGACTTTTGGGCTGGCATCACTCAGAGGGGGCGTGGTTTCTTCGTTTTGCTCGGCCTTCGGAGGTATCGAAGCGCTATACGGTACTCGTTGGAGGATAATCGGCGGGAATCGGCTACTGGCATTTATCTCCCATCGCTCTCCTGTTTCACGCAGATGCGGATATTTACGCTTGAACAGCGGTGCCTCTCCTTCCTCGTCAGAAGTGGGCGGTTCCCATCCTGAGTACCCATACTTCATCTGCGGACCATCCCCAAAGGACGTCGAGAATGCCTCAGCCTCACCAGGGCGGTCAGTATCTGGGTCTTCCACTCGGACCGGTTGTCCATTTTCTCTCGCAGGTGGAAGGTCTACTCCTGTGGGCACCACCATCAAGCCCGGTTGTCTATCTCCTCCAACACGGTTTGGGGGCAAAGACGGGGAATTAGCTCCGGCTGGCTCGTCTAAAAACAACGGGCGGGTGTCCATCGAGACATCTCAGCGAGGAGTTCCTGCGGATAGCTCTGCATTAAGACGTACTAGCTCATTGGGTTGGCCCCCCCTCTGGTGATTCGGCGTGTTCTGCTTTGTTTAGTATATCTTCCGCTGGTCCCGTGGGGAAAGGGAAGTCCCATGGGGGATCCGGAGCCTGGCCGGGTGGTGCGATGACGTCCATGATGACCCTGCAGATACGGGTCTAGCGAAAGCCGAGCGGTACCATTGTGTAGTGGAAGTCTTCTTCAAAGGGGTCTCCTTCTTTTAGCGAATAAACTCCGCTCCCGCTCCTCGAATCTCGAAACTGATGAAGTTCACGATGATCAGAAGGTTCCTGGGCTGGGTTCGGGTCAGGTGGCCATTCCTCATGAGTCCAGTACGGTGAGCAGCGGCGTCTTAAGCCGTGACTATCTCGTGACCAAGTCGGCGAACACACGGGCCTGTTGCCGAAGTCATATCTAGGCTCACCTGGGTCGTATTGGTAGTACGGTTCACCTGGGTTCTGGTGTGCAGCGGAGCGCTCCGAAAAGACGAAGGAGTCTCCGGAATTGGTTGAGTGACGCTCGTGATTTTTGAACTTGGGTAACTCTGTCTCTAAGAATTCTCTTATCTGCCTTACTGTCTCTGGAGGCCAGTCGTTGTCCAACGTATCGCCGTCGGTTGTATGAGCTTTGGTCGAGCTAGTACCTTCGTCGGCCATTACCGATTCGGGTTCACACTGTTCTTCGACTGGACTGTGTACGACGAAGGACAATACGGGTGTGTCTGAACTAGGTCTATCATGCGGTGAGCCCTCCGATCCGGTGTGAGCAACAACACTGAATGCACACTCGCTCGGCTGTGCTTGACCCGCTCCACCAGGACTTAGCTGGGGTTCTAGAGGCGCGTGAGCTTTATTATTAACCTCGATTTCTAAAACGTCTTTAGGACCCCGTAGGACACGAAGGGTATTAACCTCGTGTTCCGACCTATCTCCCCCCTTGGGAGTGTTTAGGTCACTCGAAAGACCCGCAGGATAGAAACCGCTCGCTCCGTCCCACCACAGGGTATCCTTGCTATCCTTGGATATATTTTGGTGGCATAAAAGTCGATGGTAGAGGGTCCTTAGAAGGAAGCCGATCCCCCCGTCGCCCTATCATTCCCAATAGTCCCGCGAATTACAAATTTCTTGTAATTGACCCCGGCCAGGCTGAGTGCGACCCCGGCTGGTAAAACTTCGTTACAATATTAAGAAGAATTTGCTTTTTATCAAATAGATTAAATACAAACATAGTGTTAAAATAGCTATACAACTTTTCCTACTTACTACTTTTTTTTTTTAAACTTGGTTGCGGACGAAGTCGCGGCGGGTTCAGCTAGTATTCATTATATTTATGTATTTTAACTTTATATAATAATCATATTATCTACAGTGTTCAAATTTAAGAGTTATACTAGTTACAACAACATCCTAGTAGCTAGTTTTATTTTTGGTATGAGTCTTTCTGTACATACTATGCGACTGCTCGCTAATTTCTATTTCTTTTCTTTTGTTTCCGCTTGTAAAGTTCGCGTATGTTATGCTCGTGTACAAAGTCTTTAAGGGATTTTTATTAAATATGTGTCGGAGGTTTTGATGGGTAGGAGAAGTCAAGAACTTGGTTGAGATTCATTCAGTCCTCGATCGCGCCCGAATAACTTTAACGCTTGTATTCCACTAGCAACTCGAATTAAGCTTACACAGCGCCTTTAAGCTTAACTTTTCAAATTTTTAAACACAGAGCTTCAATTTAGCTGGGCTTGTTCTCACTAGGGTTACTCACTCAACATTTTGGTAGTAATTGCGGTAGTAAAAGTTGAACTGTTACATTCTGTTTTTCTATAATAGGGTGTCATGGAATTCTCTAGAGATTTTTACCTCGGTGGGTTTGCCAAACACTTGAAAAATCCGTTAATCTAATAGAACTTCAAGAGATATCATTTTCTTATTTGAAAATCTAGTAAGAAGGCTTGTGTCATCTCTAAAAGAGACAAGTCATATTTTCCTAAATTAAAATGCAAAATTTCAAAATATTTTCGCGCAGTCCACAGGGGTCGGATTTGTATGGAGCGATCGGCCAAAAATACTTACATTGGAGATATCATAGTGAATCTCTTATCATAATTCTATATTATTTTAACTCGTAATAGAACACACAGTGGGTGTGCATAAGTCCTTGCAAAGCACAACATACCACCCCCAACATAAGCAAAAAAAATTTCGTCATCGATTTCCTCAGCTTTCCGTTTTTTTTTTCTTTGTCTTGAACACTCGGAAAAACTTGCCCTGGGACGACCACGACCTATATCATTTATAGATATATGTACTTTACAATCCAATAAAACATATTAGTTTTTCGCAAGCCGATATAAATGCTTTTCAAAAACTGTAGCTCGTTTTCGACTGCATTCTCTCCAAATTGTTTAAATTTTCGTGCAGCAATAATGAACGCGTTCTTCCATTTCTTTCAAATTTTCAGTTCCAACTGCAAAGCCCTTGCACTCGATCTTCAATTTCAAAATAGCACATATTTTTTTAATCTACTCTGCATTTGTACCCGTCTCGGAGCACCAATTTTCAAAAACTACCTGCGCCTAAATCCGCATTCACAAGAAACCCCTAAAAAACAGAAAATTATATCAAACCATCAATAGTACGCTGGCTCTAGGTCTCGTTATGTTTGCACATAACTTCAAAAAGCAGGAACACAACACAACACAAAGGAGGCTAGGTAGACATACAGCTGTTTCATTGGTACCTCTACCAAATCATCAGTGCCTTTCGCCTAATGTACTGGCCCCAACGACTCTTACTCCATGCCGGAGCTGCCATAATCGTTTGGGAATTCCTAAACGACTTGACAGCAAAATCCGGCACACATAAGAACAGTGCTGGCTGCCAGTACCTTTGTGACTGTGTGTGTTCCCCAATCTGGGGTCTGGGTTTCTGGGTTTCTGGGTTCTACGTGGTATTATTATATCTAATATCGTTTGGTTCTATACTGTTGAAGGCGCAGCGAAACGCGTCGGCTTATTTGCTAGTCTCAGTATATAATATTTAGCAAAATGTGCGAAACAAAACTTTTTTAATGGCAACGCAAATGTATAGAAATAACACAAACCAGAAAGCCGGGCTAACTTCGTCTGAGCCGAAGTTTTAATAAACTTGAAATAGTTCGCTACAACTGTTAGCGATTTCAACCAAACTTCCCAGATCAGCTTAAAATCATATTATTTAAACCATGACTGAGTTTAAGAGCGCTAATATTGTTAACAAAAAGGTTTTTCCTACTAACAAGAAGTAGTCATCCGATCCCGGCGGTTCCGACATATTAGCAGCGTGCAGTCAAAAGAGGACTCTGTGCAAAATTTCAGCTCGATAGCTTCAAAACTGAGGGACTAGTTTGAAACAGACTGACGTACAGACGACGGACAACGCTCAATCGACTCAGCTCAACATGCTGATCAAGAATGTATATACAGGGTTGCCCATATTAGACGGACCCATCTGGCAACGCCATAACTTTTGACAGAGATGTCAGATCGCTTAATGACATACCGCGTTTGAAGCGTCAGTCCAAGCAGATTTTTACCATGGAACAATACACGCCCCGCGAGCGCTCTGAAATAGTTGAAATTTACATTCAACAAAACAAGTCAATTGTGAAAACTCAACGTGCTTTTAAAAAATTTAAAAATGTGACCGAAATGTGTGAAATGGGACCGTAAATAAGCAAAATTGCCGTATTTACGACACTGAAAATCCTCAGGAGATTCAAGAAGTGCCTCTTCATGACGAAAAAGTCACAGTTTGGTGCGGCGTTAGTGCGAAAACGGTCATTGGGCCGTTTTTCTTCCAAAACGAAAATGGCCATGCTGTTACCATCAACCAGGAGCGTTATCGCGACATGATGACCAATTTTGTGATGCCAATTATTCGTCGAAAGCGTATGAGGCAGTTCTGGTTTCAACAAGACGGCGCTCCAATCGATTTTCTGAAGAAATTGTTTCCGGGCCGTTTGATGTCGAAAAGTGGTGATTTGGACTGGCCACCGCGTTCGCCCGATTTGACGCCGCCTGACTTCTTCTTGTGAGGATATTTGAAGTCAAAGGTTTGCGTTAACAAGCCAAGGACCGTAGAAGAGCTCAAGGACAACATTCGTGAAGAAATAGCCGCTATTCCGGCCGAAATGTTGGCGAAATCGATGGAAAATGCTACAAAAAGGGCACAATACGCCATCAACGCCAGAGGCGGCCATATGAGAGATATTGTATAGGATTATACACCTTTAAGTGAGCACGGTTGTAAGTTTGAATTTGTACTGACTCACTCTGGCGAATGAGTTTCTATTTATTAAGATATTTTCCTTAACTATATTCTTATCTAACAATGTGTGTGTAAAACACAAAGATGTGTATAAATTTCCTGCGTTGGTCGCAAGAGTGGTGCATGCGTATGTGATAAGAATACATATTGTCACACACGATGCATCTTTAATCAGCATCCACCGGATGGTGGTGCTCTTCAAGCACACGACCCTTGTCAAACCGTAATTAAATCTAATGTTAGAGATGACTTGTTTATGATCGGCTGCTGCATGTAAGCGATCCTCGTCTGTGTCGCTATTAATATTAATGCTATTAGAAACAGTGGCATATTTGTGACATAGGCTGAGATAAGTAAATATGAGATTAAGACTACGTGTGGGCCGAGTTGAATATCATGTTAAAGTATTAACAGATATCATATTCAAAAATTTGATGTAAACAAATCTACTTGGAACAAATAAAATGATTAAGATTGCCAACCGCCAAATTTTTATTTTTTTCTTTGATTTTTTTTAAAAAAACATGGGTCCGTCGAATATGGGCAACCCTGTACTTAAAGTGGACTGAGATGATTCCTTCTGTGCTTTGCAAACTTCTGGGCAAAATTATAACACAGTTTTCAAATGTATAAAAACACATACTTTTCAACATAATTAACTTCTACACACGCTCGTGGACATCATAAATATATATATTATACTAAGCAAATAAAAATAAATAGAATAAAGTTCCCAAACAAAATATAGGAACTATATAATTAAGCAACATATGCATTCTATATATGTATCAAATAACACAGCAACATTTGAAACTAAAACCAGAAAAAAAACACAAACAAGACTGTTTTGTCACCCAACCAACACAGCAGCAGCAAAATCTTTAAATTAATTCTATTTCTTTTTTTATTTTTTAATTTTGTTGCTGTATGTAGCAAAAGCGCAAATAAAGTAACTTTCTCACACTTACAGTTTGTGTTGATATCGCGCTCTGTCTCTTACTCTGTTATTCTCTTCTAATTTGCTTGCCCTTGGCCTTCTGCTCAAGTGTAATTTGTCTGCATAACACAGTCTCAACGACTAGGGAACGACTAGGGATCTAGACCATGATACAACTAATAAGGTACGGGACTCGATGACTGCGGCCTCGGCTCGGGCCACATAATAATGTTGTTGCTGCTTTAAAGAAAAATAAATTCAAAATTGCTTGCTCTTTTTTATTCTTTTTGTTGTTGATTAAATGCACATTTGGGGGGTGAGTTTTTAGAGTGAATTGATATCGTTTTTGGTTTGATGTTGCTGCGTTGCAAAAAAATTGTGACGACGTCACATTTTGTAATAATAATAAGGTAATAAGGTAGCTAGTAAGATAAACACAAGAAGTGTAAAATTAAAATAAGAAGCACACGGAGTACAATAAAAGAAACCATTAATTTGTACATGCACGACTACAACCATCCCTAACATGAGAAAACCACGCGACACGAGGTAAAGCCCATCCCTAACACGAGAGTGCTCGCTGCACAAGTAAAACCCGCCACTAACACGAAAATGCGCGCCAAACGCACACTCATACAACGATAAAGCGCGGGCAGCGGTGAGCCGACGCCGCTGTCGACAGAGGCCGGCGACACACTTACACCAACACAAACATACGGTGTAAGCAGAGGCAAAAACAGACGCCGCGGTCGACACTGCCGGCGACACACTCACACCAACACAAACATACGGTGTGAGGAGAGGCGAAACAGACACCGCTGGCGACAGAACACAGCAGCACGATCGGCGAACATTTGCCGTAAGGGCAGATCGTCTACTGTACCTCGACGCAGCAAACACAACGGCGACGCAGTTTGATCCCGCAAGCCAATGAAAATCGGGCAACCAAATGCGCTAAGCTGGGCAGAGGAGAGCTTCGGAAAAGGAAGGCGACAAGTCGACGGAGTGGACGGCAGTCAGGGAGTTGTGTTTTAACAGTGACAAGCGACGGTTGATCTTCGGAGAACAGAAGTTTAAGGAAAAAGTGAAGTGCAAAGAAAAAAAGCAAAATACAAAAGGATAACCACACAAGTAAGACCCCCGCCCTCTCACGTTTTAAAATTAACATAGCTTGGTGCAGCATAGGACTAACCTTAGCAAAACCTGGAAACAAATAAATAGTGAAACGAACTACCTGTGCATTTTGTTATACATATTAACCAGTGACTCACGTCTAATTGAGAATGGGAAATGGTTGTACCGTTTTCTACAATCAATTATAACTAACCTATCCCATTGATACAAATTGGTGTTGGCACGAGGCATGAGTAACGGTTGTACCGTTTCTATACTTAAAACCCCCACCCTTTTGTGGGATCTCAGAGTGAAAGCCAGCGGTTGTACCGTTGCGTGCCACAGATTCCCCCTGCAGACGGTAGTACCGTTTGCATGGCCTACTAACGTTAGCACAGCGAGCCCCACCCTCCCCTTGCATACCGGCCACGGTTGTACCGTAGTCAACAACTGCCCTAGCCAGGGATCCCGACCGGAAAAACGGTAGTACCGTTTTGCCAACCTTTAGTTTTCCCCAGAAGGCAAAGTACGGCTCGATTGGCAATAAATAAAATAGAAGAATAGAGAAGTTGATAGACCCCGAGAACGGTGGTACCGTTTTCTCCCACACTGTTCCCCCCCTTCTGTGTGCCAGGACGAGTAGAATCCTTTTGCAAGTTCAAATACACGGCCCAGGACGCGTAACTGACGGTTGTACCGCCTTTACCCGCCACAGCTCCGTCTCAGAAAGGTCCCAACCAAATAAATTTCTTGACAAGAACCCTGGACAGACTGAGCCATCTCGCCCTGGCCCTGTAGGTTATTTACAAGTGGCGCCCGAGCAGGTACCCTTTTCTGATCTTGGAAACGACGCCACAGTCCCAGCATCAAAGTCACAGAATAAAAGTCACAGAGTCACAACGCAAAGTCACAGTCACATAGTCTAAAATCAAAGTCACAAATTCAGAGAATATCTAAGCCAGCCAAGCTATAGTTCTAAAACGTCAGTCGGGGGTGTCTAAAGATAATCGGAATCGGCCCTACGTTACTATATACAACCCTATACCCAAAACCACACAACATGATTGGGTCACGGTGGATCTTCTACCGCCGCAAGGTGGAACTGGAGGAAATACTGACAAAATGTGGACTCGGTAAAGGCGGCACGGTGGAAGAAATGAGAATCCGTCTATCCTCTTTTGTCTCGCGGGGCGAATTTTCCGAAGAGACACACGAGTATCTCAAAAATTGCGCAGACACCTACGGAGCATCTCCCACCCCAAGGGAGCTCAAACCGGCATTCGGAAGAACGAGCCCAGCAAATCCCCGGTGAAGGAGGTTAAGCACGGCATAAATGAGGACCAGGCAGCCGCAACCAAAGGCTTACACCCAAATTGGCGACCTTCAGATCTAGAAGGGCACCCGAAACCGAAGCCAGGAAAAGTGTTCTCGAGGACCTATTGTGTTGATACCCCCACCAACGGACCATCGAAGAGTTATTCAACCCTCTCGTGCAGATTTCGACGAATCCTCTGCCTCGCCCGTCGATGGTAATCACCGAGACGCCCATGAGATTCTGGAACGGAAGACAGGAACGATTTTCCACGTTTGAATTGATACCCCCAGCAACGGACCCCCGAAGGGTCCCTCCGCCCGCTCGTGGGGTTGGTGAGCTCGAGCCTCGTCTTCCAAAAAACATCATACCCACCAACGATAACCCCCGGGAACCCCGCGAGACGACAACGAAAGCAAACAAAGAAGTTCCAGAGCACCACGGAAGCCCTCCCGGTATGGTGGCGGAAAAAATACGGCGCTGGGGCATCCGTTTCGATGGCACCTCAGATCCGCTACGGTTCCTAGAGCAGTTAGAAGAACGAGCCTTCGCCTATCAGCTCGACGAGGAGGACATTCCGCTAGCCGCCCCTGAACTCTTGACCGGACGTGCTGAAAAATGGTTGCGTACGGTCTGATACCAAGCCTGGCCCTGGTCGGACTTCAAGCAGGAGTTCCTGGAGTTTTTCCTCCCGCCTATAGAACGAGCCTTTCAAGGATTATATGCTTGATCTCGAATCTTGATGAGGAGAGCAAAATACTCGGCCATCCAGGAAATGGAGCGCATATATGAAAACCTCTTACCCGACTACCAGCTGTACATCCGTCGACATGAGTTCGGATCGCTAGCTCAATTGACTCGGATGGCTACACACTACGAAGTTGTTCAAAAACGCTACCATCAGCGCTACGTAGTTTCAGAGTACCACCCACAGCAAAGGCAGACGAGGCAGATATTCGAACTCCCAGGATCACACCAGGGATCGGCTTGGGCTCAGCGGGCGCCCGCGGTCTTAGATCCTAGTCCCACATACCCCTCCCAGGGCAGTGCAAATGCCCAGATCACCACCAATGGCATGGTGAGACAAGAGACAGACCTAACGATGGATGTCCGCACAGCTTGTCGGAGGTGTGGGCAGAGCGGCCATTTTGCGCGACAATGCCAAAATCAACGAGTGCTATTCTTCTGGACCTGCGGTCGTCAAGGAGTCCGCACCATCGAGTGCTGTGTGGATCGAGAGGCGGGAAACGGAGAGGGTCCCCTCTTGCCGAGGGAACAGGCGGGACAATAGAGAAGAATCCCCGAAACCAGTAGGATCACTATGCCAGGAGAAAGCTCGAATCACCGCGGTGGTCAGTATCGAGGGTCAGCTGTTGGTAGCAACAATAGACACTGGACCAACCAGGAGCTTCATGAGCGAGGCGGTGGCTAAACGGTTTGAAGGCAGGGGTAGAGCACGAGAGGTGTGTACCCGCATATGTTTGGCCGACGGCAACCGTAAACTCGTGGATAGAGCGATTATGGCAGAAGTATGATTAGAGCAACAGCGAGCACTCCTCACGATCTTAGTGCTGCCCACAGTCGTCGATGACTTCATCCTTGGGATGGACTTCATCTGCGAGAGCAGATTTTCGTTACAATGTGGCACTGCGCCCGTGCAATTGGAGCCAATATCGCCGGTAACTATACCCAGCAGAGCAACATCCCCACCCCCGGTACATAGCACAAACAGCTCACACAACTCCAAGGATCCATCTATAGCTCCTGTCATCTACTTTCTTGTAGCTCCCAGACAAATTGAGCAGAAGCTCGTCGTCCCAACCAGCAGCAAAGATCACGTCGAAACCCCACACTCTCAGGAACTTGTCGCCACCGACAACCAGGAATATAAACACGCGTCACTTCAGAATCAATGTTCTCCCGCCCAGACAATCCGTCCTCCGAACACCTTTAATACACCCCAGGTCGGTGGGATAGCAAATAATCAGACGATCGTTGACGACGCCCAAGGGCCAAACCAGATGCGAAAGAAAACCCAAAGATCACACCGTCGAAGTTCACGCAGTCAAAGTCAGAGCCGGGAATGTAAGGACACCCACAACCCTTGTTTCCGCGCCACACGACACGAAGACAACACCAGTGCAGAGTTAGAACAGTCAGAAGACACGGATCCTCTGATTAAATCGTTTTTAGAAGAGGAATTACGTCCGTTCGAAAAATTGGCGGGAGTTTCCACTGTCGCCGAGCATGTTATTACCATGCGCGATGACAAACCAATTAAACAACGATATTATCCCAAAAACCCGGCAATGCAAGAGGTCATAAGCCAACAAGTGGACGAACTAATCCAGCAAGATTGCATCGAACCTTCAAAAAGTCCCCACAGTGCCCCGATTGTCTTGGTACGGAAGAAAACCGGTAAATGGCGTATGTGCGTGGACTATCGCCAACTAAATGCGAAGTCCATCCCCGACGCCTACCCACTGCCACGAATCCACCATATCTTGGAAAGACTCCGCAATGCTCGCTTCATTTCCACACTGGATCTTAAAAATGGATATTGGGAGATACCGGTGGCGGTTGGTAGTCGCGAGTGCACAGCATTCACTGTTCCAGGGCGCGGCCTGTACCAATGGAAGGTGATGCCCTTTATTCTTCACTACGCGCCAGCCACTTTTCAGCGTGCTCTGGACAGTGTTATTGGACCGGATTTGGAACCATTCGCTTTCGCATATCTGGACGACATCATCGTAATTGGAGCCACGGTTGAAGAACACATGGAAAATTTAAGGGAAGTATTGCGACGCTTGCAGACTGCTAATCTGAGGATCAACCAGGAGAAGTGCTCCTTCTTCAAACGTCGTATTGCTTACACACACCGATCCGGAGAAAGTCAGTGCTGTTCGCGGATTGAAACCCCCAGCGACTCTGAAGGAGCTTAGGCAATGTTTGGGTATGGCGTCCTGGTATAGAAGATTTGTACCAAACTTTTCCGCTGTGGTAGGCCCAATGTCTTGTCTCCTCAGGAAAAACCAGAAATGGACATGGGGCAGACGGATGCGAGCGATTTAGGACTAGGCGCAGTCCTCACACAGCAGATTAACGGAGAAGAGCGCGTGATCGCTTACGTGAGCCGACGCCTGGCTGGAGCGGAGCAGAACTACTCCGCGACAGAAAAGGAATGTCTGGCCATTGTATGGGCGATAAGGAAACTTCGGTGCTATCTTGAGGGTTATCACTTTGACGTCATAACTGACCACATAGCGCTCAAATGGTTGAACTCTGTCGAGAGCCCAACTGGGAGAGTTGCACGCTGGGCACTTGAGCTGCAACAATTCCAATTTGATGTGCACTACCGCCGAAGAAAGCTCAATGTAATAGCCGACGCCCTTTCTCGTCAGCCGTCCGATACATTACAGGGGGCACAGGAAGAACCGGCAAAGTTCCGTTGGTACCGCCGTATGATAGAGCAAGTCGAGGACAGGCCTAAGGAACACCCAGATTATCTTCTCGAGAACGGCCAGCTATACCGCCACATGGGTCTGGGACCGGAGGATGGGGAATACATCCCGTGAAAATTGTGTGTCCCATCCGACCACCGCCTTCGAGTGCTAAATGAGTGCCACGACCGCCCTACCGCCGGACACCTGGGAATCCGGAAAACAACGAAACGGGTAACACAGCGGTATTGCTGGCCTGGACTCTTCCCAGACGTTCGCCACTATGTTCGGAAGTGTGAGCCCTGCCAAAAATTTAAGGTCAGTCAACTGAAGCCTGCCGGAAAAATGCTGACTCGACAAGTGGATGAGCCGTTCGCTGTCCTTTGCGCCGATTTCGTTGGACCCCTCCCGAAGTCAAAGCACGGAAACACCACTTTGTTAGTTTACTTCGATGCCTTCTCCAAGTGGGTGGAACTGATCGCCCTTAGGAAAGCTACCACGGCACAACTGGTAAGAGCCTTCCGAGAGCGTGTTCTGGCCCGTTTTGGGGTCCCGAGAACGTTCGTGTGTGACAATGGGACACAATTCACAATCAGAGCCTTCGGACGATTTTTAAAAGAAGCTGGTGTCACCCTACAGCATACTGCCTCCACAGGATTCAGCCCAGCATTCCTCGTCCAAGGGCGGGAGCCCCGTTTGCCCGGTGCGTTCTACGAAAGCGTGACCCCCGGACTAGGTAACAACCCAGCCAGGGCAACTGAAAAAGCCGAAAAGTGGGCCCACAATAATTCCCAATATGCCTCAGAGGAGCAGCGGAAACACTACAATCTCCGTCGTCGCGATTGGCGACCCACACTTGGTTCTCTGGTGCTCGTTCGGCAACACCATCTTTCTAAAGCGGCAGATGGATTCGCAGCAAAGTTAGCACCGAAATTCGATGAACCTTACAAGGTGGTAAGCTTGGTTTCCAGTAACATCGCACTAGTTCAACGCCTTGGGGAACGTAAAAAGAGATCCGTCAACATCTCCGACCTACGAGAGTTTCATCAGGACGAAGAGGAAGACCTCGAGACACACCCAGACAAAGACGACTGCAACCACCAAGTAACCATAGAATAAGTTTGTAAAATAACCCAATTGTAAGCTGCACCAAGTAGGCAGGGAAACCTCTCCACTAGCTTCATCTTTGCTTATTAGGCTTTTCTAACCAACAGCCAAAGTATGGGATCTCGAGACCCCAGAAGAGGGCGTGGTGTCTACAATCATCGCAGCCCGACACCACCGAGAATCCGACGAGTGTGCACCAAACGTGTTCGCTATTACTATGGCTATGGGCCCGGCGTCAGCCGACTGCAACAAGTAGTGACGACTACAGTGGATATCTTCAACCACTCAGGGGATGACCACAATCCAGAAGTAAGCCCCAGTCGTCGACGAGAACCTTCTCCAGAGGTGATCACTATCTCCTCTTGCGAATCCTCACCGCGGACATCCCAGAGGCCGTCTCCCGTAATTTTAGGAAAAGTCATCGTTGGCGACGACGGCGAAGATTCCGACGCGACACCCCCTAGGCCCATACCCCCCTCGAATGCAGGTCACAACAAGGATACCAGTACACCTCAATATGAAAATGACGATACCATGTCGCCTTCCCCTCCAGCACCAGTGGCGGACGAGGAGTGCGTCCAGGGCGGGGAACTTGTGACATCTCCCATTTCGGAAGACGAGGACACCGTGCCCCCTGCACGTCCAGAACAACCAGCTGATAATCAGAGGGCTCCCGAAGAAGAATTTTCTATATCCTCTACGGAGGGAGACGGAAATACCACGACCCCTAGCTCGCCCACAACAACCTGCGAGAAAGATTCCTCAGAGGAAGAGTACGAACCGTATCAGGGACAGTACAAGCCAGTCTTCACCTCGGTATTCGACACTTTAGAGGGACCGATTAAACAAGAGGGAGAGATCGTCCAGGACGACAGCTCTTCCGATGAGCCGCCTACTGACAGCGATAGCGATTATTCGCCTTCCGATTCGTCAACTATCAGCAGTGATAATAGCCCGGAAAAGGCACCACGATGAAGACGACGCACTTTAACCCGCGGCTGTGAATCTCCACCATTCGCAGTCCAGAGCGCTCCAGTTCATGTGGCAGGGTCAGGTCAACCCCATGCATTAAACCCGACCGCCGCGTTGGAGCCCGTTGATTATACCACACCGACCAACCCTCCAGAAGGCGACCCCGAAAACCCTGGTGGTAACCCTCTCAGAGCACCGAGTTTGATAGAGGCGGCAAACGAGTTGCCCGACTTGCTATCCGACGCAGAACAGTTGGAGGCCGAACTGCAAATCAACGCAGAGGACATGGAAGAGCTGCTTAGCTGGATCAGTGCCGAAGAAACAGTACAAGTCGAGCGCGATGAGGTACCAACAACGACCCCGCCATCCAACCTAGGGCACGCCCCGTGGAATGAAGCTCCTGACGAGTGGGAAGTATCCACTGAAAAACGTTTGCTCCCCGAGTCACTCATCGAGTTCCTGCAGCAACACCCGAGGAACCCAAACAAGGAGGTAAAATTCTTACGAGAGGAGGACGGCCATCAGTTCAACATCCGCCTTACTAAGGTAGGCCGAATCATAATTTCATTTCGTTGACCGAAGTAGAGGGGTGTGACGACGTCACATTTTGTAATAATAATAAGGTAGCTAGTAAGATAAACACAAGAAGTGTAAAATTAAAATAAGAAGCACACGGAGTGCAATAAAAGAAACCATTAATTTGTACATGCACGACTACAACCATCCCTAACCATCCCTAACATGAGAAAACCACGCGACACGAGGTAAAGCCCATCCCTAACACGAGAGTGCTCGCTGCACAAGTAAAACCCGCCACTAACACGAAAATGCCGGTTCAACGGTTAGCGACTTCGACCAAACTTCGCAGATCAGCTTAAAAACATTACATATTACCTATGACCGTGTTTGAGAGCAGTTATATTGAGAGCAAAACAGTTTTTCTCACTTAAATCCATTTTCCGACCGAACATTTGTATGGCAGCTACGAGAAGTAGTTATCCGATCCGGTCGGTTCCGACATATTAGCAGCGTGCAGTAAAAAGAAGACTCTGTGCAAAGTTTCAGCTCGATAGCTCCAAAACTGAGGGACTAGTTCGCGTAGAAACAGACAGACGGACAGACGGACGGACAAAGCTTAATCGACTCAGCTCGTCATGCAGATCAAGAATATATATACTTTATGTGGTCGGAGATGATTCCTTCTATGCGTTGCAAACTTCTGGGCAAAATTATAATACACATTTCAAGTGTATAAAAAGCAAAATACAAAAGGATAACCACACAAGTAAGACCCCCGCCCTCTCACGTTTTAAAATTAACATAGCTTGGTGCAGCATAGGACTAACCTTAGCAAAACCTGGAAACAAATAAATAGTGAAACGAACTACCTGTGCATTTTGTTATACATATTAACCAGTGACTCACGTCTAATTGAGAATAGGAAATGGTTGTACCGTTTTCTACAATCAATTATAACTAACCAATTCCATTGATACAAATTGGTGTTGGCACGGGGTATGAGTAACGGTTGTACCGTTTCTATACTTAAAACCCCCACCCTTTTGTGGGATCTCAGAGTGAAAGCCAGCGGTTGTACCGTTGCGTGCCACAGACTCCCCCTGCAGACGGTAGTACCGTTTGCATGCCCTACTAACTTTAGCACAGCGAGTCCCACCCTCCCCTTGCATACCGGCCACGGTTGTACCGTGGCCAACAACTGCCCTAGCCAGGGATCCCGACCGGAAAAACGGTAGTACCGTTTTGCAAACCTATAGTTTTCCCCAGAAGGCAAAGTACGGCTCGATTGGCAATAAATAAAATAGAAGAATAGAGAAGTTGATAGACCCCGAGAACGGTGGTACCGTTTTCTCCCACATTATTCCCCCCCTCCTGGGTATCATTTGCGCTTGTACCGTTTTCTGTGTGCCAGGACGAGTAGAATCCTTTTGCAAGTTCAAATATACGGCCCAGGACGCGTAACTGACGGTTGTACCGCCTTTACCCGCCACAGCTCAGTCTTAGAAAGGTCCCAAGCAAATAAATTTCTTGACAAGAACCCTGGACAGACTGAGCCATCTCACCCTGGCCCTGTAGGTTCTTTACAAAATATGTATTCATATTTAGTGCAAAGTGCAGTGCCATGTTGTGTTCTTGGAAATTAAATGCTTATATAGTTATGCACTGCGTGCACTTGGCGTTTCGTTGTTTTTATTGTTGTTTCATCACAACAGAAAATGTATACATACTTACGTATGTACATACATTTTTTCAATGCACACACATATTTAATTTGTGTGCATGTGCGCCGTTGATTCTTGCTCTCACCCTCCCTCTCTTTCGCACTCTCAGCAAAAGCGCTTGGGCCACATTTTTCAGCTGAATGCCGTACCTTCTATAATTGTATCATGATCTAGACTGAGCGTTTGCTCGGTCGCTTCGTTTTTGACGTCTGCGCCTGTGGCGGGCGCATTTGAATTTTCCAACTGAGTTCGAACTTGATTGAGGGTTTGCGACTTGCGTGTGTTAGAGGAGAGCGGGTATAGGAGGCTTAAATTGCAAATTGTTTTGTATGGCGGGGTTTTAGTTAGGCGAATTTCTTGTTTAATTTAATGTTTTGGGGCTTGCAAATGATTGTTATTGGTGGCAATGTAAGAATGCTAGGCCAATTGGTCGTTTAAAGTGGCCAAGAGGGTCAATAACTGGTAAAAAAAAAAGATACTTTTTTTGTATGTTGTTTTAATGGGTGGGGCTATTTATTTAATGTATGGCACAATGCAGATTATTGCATTATTTCATTAATTTGTTGATTTAAATGGCTTGGCAAAAGTGTGTTTTTTTAAATTAACAGTGGAGCGAGCAGCACTGTTAGGGTTCGACAGCGCCGTTTACAGACCATGTCAGCAGCCAACGACCATCTAATACTTAGACTGAGCGCTTGTTACGTGCCTCTTCTCTGTCAGCTTGGTTGTAACAGCGCTCGCGTTCGATGTTCGAATTTCGAACTTGTATGATGCGCTGTCGTGCTTTGACTCAGCAGGGCTGGTGGGCGGGAGTGAGACAGGTGCATTGGCGGTCCAACATATAAAGATCACCGGTCGAACATATAAGGATCATGGTTGCATTCATACCGCAGAGCTGGAAGAGGGGGGAGGGGAGCAATGGAAGAGGCAAACAGCTTGTTGCTTGCTTCACTGTTAATTTAAAAAAACACACTTTTGCCAAGCCATTTAAATTAACAAATTAATGAAATAATGCAATAATCTGCATTGTGCCGTACATTAAATAAATAGCCCCACCCATTAAAACAACAAACAAAAAAAGTTGTTTTTTTTTACCAGTTATTGACCCTCTTGGCCACTTTAAACAACCAATAGGCCTAGCATTCTTACATTGCCACCAATAACAATCATTTGCAAGCCCCAAAACATTAAATTAAACAAGAAATTCGCCTAACTAAAACCCCGCCATACAAAACAATTTGAAAATCCTCACGGAGTTTTTATTTTGGCGCCCGAGCAGGCACTTCGATTCGGTTTTTGTGGTAATCCAGACAATTGCTTGTGACAGTGCATCTTGGCGTCTATCAGCACAAACAAGAATTGCTGGATTAATTCTCTTTGTTGGTTTTTGCTGGTGACTTTGAAGTGGAGCTTTACCAGCGATTAGCTTGAATCACATCAAAAGGAAAGTTTGGAAGAAAACCTAATGGGATCACAGGAATTTATTATTATTTATTTATTATTATTGTTACTTCCTAGTGCTACAAGGATAACCTTATATATTATTGCACTAGTCACTAAAGAGAAAACGAACATTGAGGAAAACATTTTTACATAAATAATTAGTTGTTTAACATTAAAAATTGTAATGCCAAGGTTGACAGCTTTCTCTACGTATTGAATTGGAGTACTATTAAGCATTAAATTAGGTAGTGATTCAGTGCTCAGCTGTTTTTTATAAATAACAATACACTTACATTTAGACGGATTGAGAGATACATTGAGCCCATTTACTGACATTAGACAGTTCACTGTTACATAAATTAACACAATCAATTATACTTTGCAGTGGACAACTAGCATACAATTGGACATCATCAGCGTACATGTGGACATTACAGTTTGACAAAGAGACAGGTAGATCGTTAATACACATCGAAAACAGAAGAGGACCAAGAATTGAGCCTTGAGGTACACCGCATTTGACAGGCAAAAATGTAGACATTTCTTCTTGGGTAAATACTGCCTGTCTTCTACCACATAGGTACGACGAAACTAAAATCCAGACAATTGCTTGTGACAGTGCATCTTGGCGTCTATCAGCACAAACAAGAATTGCTGGATTAATTCTCTTTGTTGGTTTTTGCTGGTGACTTTGAAGTGGAGCTTTACCAGCGCTTAGCTTGAATCACATCAAAAGGAAAGTTTGGAAGAAGACCTAATGGGATCACAGGTATTTAGTGCCAAAAATTGAAGTGTGTTTAAAATCCACAGTTTGTGTGCGTTCTTTTTTGGGAAACCTGCTAAGCGAAGAGCTATCAATTTTTGGCACTCAGTTCATTTGCATGCTTTACAACTAAATATCACAATCAAAGTCAACCACCCCCTAAGTAATTGAACAAAATTGTATACAAAAATTGTGCTAAACTCTGCTGTTTTAGTTGG
The DNA here is from genome assembly GCA_018904235.1 of Lordiphosa stackelbergi. NCBI lineage: Eukaryota > Metazoa > Arthropoda > Insecta > Diptera > Drosophilidae > Lordiphosa > Lordiphosa stackelbergi. Next base: position 151,406 of record JAEIFU010000087.1, on the reverse strand, counting down.
TCAATTTACCGCTGTCTTGCGTAGCGAGGTTTCACTGTTCTAAGCGAAAGCAAAATCGGTTTACGTTTGGTTGGATACCGTTCATTCTCGTCGTCTTTGGGTGTCCACTGTGTGTTGAGACATTAACTGTTTGCGCTATTGGGGAGAGGATTTGTGTTTAGCTTATGCACTAGCTGTTGCTAAGCTGAGTTTGGGCGAGGGCATTAACCCCAGTTTTTATTTCCCTTTTGTGCGAGGGCTTTGCTTTGACTTGGAGATAGCAGCTGTTGCGACATATAAAAGTTTACATTTGGTTGAGAGTAGGGTTGTCGAAAATTTCAAAAATATCTATATCGATATTTTTAGCGATATTGAAAAAGTATCATTTCGATATAAATATTTTGGTGTCAAAAACATCGATATTATCGATATTTTCGATATTTTCCAATAAAAGCCCGGATCTTAACAATGAACAGGTCTATTGAGGTAATTGAGGCGTCATTTGACGCGTAATAAGAACTACAATCTAACTGCGCAAAATATATAGATTTAATGTATATTTATTAAATTAACAAAAGATGTTTATTTTTTATTTCATATATAACATAAGAAGTTCTGAAAACTTGTCCATGAATTAAAATTTATGGAACAAATGCAGTGTTTACTTTTTTAATTCATCATCTTTTAAACTAGAGCATTTGAACTACAAAGCATAAAAAAACTTATTCAGTTAAATCTTCGAAAATAAAAACTTCTGATTTTAACAATAATCGTTAGACAAAGATTTAAGGGTGACGCGTTGAGTTACGTGCTCATCGGTCATTCGGCTTCTGGTGTCAGAAACCACACTTTTTTAGCCGATGCCAATCGTTCCGATGGCACGGTGTTTCTTGGTGTAATAAGATATGACAAAGCGCAGTTAGAAAGCACTGGCAATGTGTATTTCTCTGCAATCCAGAACATAATAGGGTCCTGTTCCAGGGCAAGCAACGGTAAATTTCAATTGTACTCCAATAATTTATTCTCCTGTCCTGGTGGAAGTTGAGATATCATGGCAGAATTGTGATCAGCGAAGAGCGATCCTTCAAAAATTACATCTTCAGATGGCGCACACTTGTGTTTAAAGGGAGAACAATATGTGTGCAGCATGATTATAGGCGACTGCCACTGTTTGACGATAGTCGTCATGCTGCAATCATGTTATTCTTTACTGTTTTTAAAAATTAGCTGCATTTCAGCCAAGGATCTCCATGCTTTGCGATTAAATGCGCCTTTATGTTTGTTGAGTTGCCATGGTCCTTACAACTTTTTGCACAGTTTGCAGTTAATAAAACAACTTTTAAACATTGTGCCTTACATATTCAGAGCACAAGAAACAGTTATTCGCAGCCTTGTGACTGAAGGCTAAAACAAAAATGTCCCCGAAAAATATCACCAAAAAATATTCGATATCCGATATATCGCCTCCGAAAAATATTTGATAATGATATTCTTAATTTTGGGCAAAAATATCGATATATCGATAATATTTTCGACAACCCTAGTTGAGAGTTAATTTATCACTAGAAAACGATGGCAGGTGAGGATGCACCACCACCATCAGCGATATAAAGCGCTTGAAAACTGGTTTCGAACAAAAGACCATCTCGTTCGATCTTATTTAGCCAAAATGTCGGCTGGAGTTGCTCGAAGGGTATATTAGTAAGCTCATGGATCTTCTGGCGAATATTGATAATTTGAACCCCAGTAACGATTCCAGAGCAAATGTGGAGGATGTTTGCATCTCAGCAAAGGCCTTGTATTTATCTGCCATTAATAAGCTAGAGCGTCCAAATCAAGCCGATGTAACCCTTTCCTCGTCGTTCATACAACATCATACGTCACAGTTACCAAAAATGCGCCTGCCTAAGTTTAGTGGCAAGCATGCGGAATTTTAAAATTTTATTTCTCTATTTGAAAGCTTAGTTCACCATGACTCATCATTAACAAATGTTGAAAAGTTCAATCATTTGATCTCTTGTCCGAAGAAGCACTGGGAACTGTAAGACCATTTCAAATCACAGATTCTAATTATGAAAAGGCGCTTCTAAGTTTAAAGTCTGTCTACGATAACACTGTGGAACCAAATTCAACTTTTTTTATAGCCTGGGATTGAGACCAATAAATTGTGAAACTTGAGGCATAAGGTAGCAACTTCTCATACCCAATTTTTCTTGAGCACGTCAAGTTCGCGTTTAATGGGCACATTTATACTAGCAAATACACATATGTACAGTATCTGTTGCTGGTCAAATAAAGATAAAAGCTAAAATTTTGGAAAATTCACCAAAGATGAAGAGAGTCACCACAATTGTTTTACTACATTCCCGCCTCCAATGGACAAGCGGTTAGTACCCTGCCCATAGAGGTTCAACTGAGAAAATGGAATAAATTGAAAACCACTCGATGGAATTTTGTAAGATTTTTTGCTTTTCAGCTTTGAAGAGCAACTTGATTATAATAAGTTGCGATCATGGGCGGATTGTGCAGCCACCTTGAATCGGCGCACCAGCATTTGGCGGCTAAAGAGTCCACCAAGAGCAAATCCAAACCCAAACAGGAATTTAACAAAATCCACACAAGAGTTTCGTTTTCTTGTTCTAAAAGTGAACAAAAGTCTGATCCTAAATGTAACTACTGTTCAGGTGCGGATCATAGTATTGTGAATTGTCAATCATTTAGCGCTCATCCTGTTGCTCAGCGGTTTGACTTTGTGAAACAGCAGCGCTTGTGTATCAACTGTTTCAAGCCAGGACATACAGTGGCAAAATGTAAAGGAACGAAATGTCGAGTGTGTTCCAAACCTCATCATACTCTACTACACAGATATGATGTGGAAAGGCCTCAAACTACTGATCCTGCTTTACAGCAACAGGCTTATGTAAGTCATGTGCTGAGTATGGATCATGTGATCTTGGCTACTGCTGTTGTTAAGCTAAAGGATAGATTTGGTAAACTTCAACCTCCACGTGCAATTTTAGACTCTGGCTCTCAAATCAATTTTATATCAGAGAAATTGGCAGAGCGTCTTCGTCTAAGTCGTAAAAATACTTCACTAAATATTGTAACGGTTGGAGAAAATACCGCTGCCATAAAACAACATTCTTCGGTTCACTCTCGAACCAATGACCACAAATTTACCACAGATTTTTGGGTTTTGGACTTGATTTCAAAATATCAACCAGACCAGATAGTTCACTCTTCGCAGTGGAATACACCAGCTAACATTGAACTTGCTGACCCTCTGTTCCATAAGCCTTCTAAGATGGATCTGCTCTTGGGAGCCGAACAGTTCTTTGAACTGTTATGTGTCGGCCAAATAAAGCTAAGTCCGGGACACCCAACAATACAGAAGTCTTTGCTGGGCTGGAAGTTTCCGGAAAATACTCTCAGGGCACATCACCTGAAGTCTTAGCATGCAATGTTTCGACTGATAGCGAAAAGAGTTCTCTCGACAACCTGGTACAACGATTCTGGGAATTGGAACAAATTCCAGAGAAGTCGAAGGCTGTATATTCAGCTGAACAGCTTGCATGTGATCGCATATTTAAGCAAACAGTACGAAGGGTGAGACAGCAAAACGTCGATTTTTGGCATTGGAGCGGCGATTGTCGGAAGATGACATAATGCGAAAAATGTATAACGATTTTATGCAAGAATATCGAGATCTTGGTCCTCTTCTATTCCTCGAGGACTGCTTTATTACATTTCACATCAGTGCGTCCTTCGTCCTGATAGGAGCACCACCCAGTTGCGGGTAGTTTTTGATGCGTCAAGTAAGACATCAACTTCAATATCTCTGAACGAAACTTTAATGGTGGGCCCTACTGTTGAGATGGAACATTATTCGATCCTCGCAAAATTTTGGTTGCATAAATATGCTTTAACAGCCGACATTTCTAAAATGTATCGGCAGGTAAACGTTGCTGAAGAGTATCGCAATTTTCAGTTAATTGTTTGGATAAAGGGTTCGACTGAAGAGTTGCAGACATATCGTTTGAATACTGTAACGTACGGTACCGCTTCTGCTCCTTATTCGGCTGTTCGTTGTCTAGTAGAATTGGCAGAGATATATTCGAAGTCTCATCCTGTTGCGTTGCAGGTAATAAAAAGCAGTTTCTACGAAGATGAAATGCTTACTGGAGCGAATTCGTTAGAAGAGCTTAAAGTTACTCGTGCACAGGTGAATGAAGTGTTAGAGAGTGGGGGTTTTAAGTTAGCAAAATGGGCAACAAATCACTCAGGGCTATTAACATATAGCTGCGAGGAGAAGCTCTTACAATTTGACCCCTCAGCGTCTGTAAAAACACTCGGAATGCAATGGAATCCGAAAAATGACGTGTTTAAAAATTCCCTTGACAATTCATTTGATTTGTTGAAGCCTACTAACCTCAATATACTTTCAGTTGCATCTCGATTATTTGATCCCCTTGGCATGTTGTGTCCTTTAATTACCAAAGCGAAGATTTTGGAATTGGCGGAATTGGAATTGTGGCAAAATAAATTAGAATGGGATGAAGCTATTCCCATCTATCTAGAAACAAGCTGGGTCAACTTCAAGCAAAATTTTACTGAATTGCACAAAATATCTATTCCTCGATGCATGTTCTAATCCACGTTGAAAAATGTGCAAATTCATGGTTTTGCAGATGCGTCTAGCCACGCGCATGGTTGCTGCATATACGTGCGCACGAATGATAACGGGAATATAGTGTGAAGGCTCTTCACAGCCAAGGCTCGTGTAGCCCCACTCAGCACAAAATCGATCCTAAGACTCGAATTCTGTGCGGTCCATCTTTTAGCGACACTGTGGTCACAAATCACTATATTTGAAGAATTTAAAATTGACAGCGTACATTTTTGGTCGGATTCGTCGCCAACAGAGTGGCAGAAGTTCAGGAGTTTACTAGTCAAGTTGTGTGGCGTCATGTACCATCGGAGTCAAATCCGGCAGATTTGGTGTCACGTGGCACAAATGTAGATGACCTAATTTGCCCACTTTGGTTCAATGGTTCTGATTTTTTGTTAAAAGAGTCTACTGAGTGGCCAAATCTGCACCAGTTCGAGATAACTCCCGAGTTAAAGGGATCTGAAAAAAAGAAAACTGTGGCAGTACATTCTGTCACTTTGGAAACACCTAATAGCATCATGGTCTTAATCGAAAGGTGTTCATCGTTCACAAAGCTCTTGCGAATTGTAGCATACGTAAATAGATTTATTCAAGCAAAGACTCGAAGCATCGAAACTGTTTTTTCTGCAAAGAAGCTGCGCATGGCGTTCTTACGAGTGGTGCAGACTGTTCAAATGTTGGAATTTGGCTGCGAGTTCGTTCAATTAGAGAAGGGTGAATGTTTGGCTCCTCATCTTTAAAGTCTGAACCCATTTTTACACTGAACTGCTGAGTATGGAGTCAAGGGTCGTGTTATTCGTGTGGGTGGAAGGTTGCTAAATGCGCCTATTCCTTGTGATGCGAAATTTCCCCTCTTGCTGTCTCGAAATTCGCATTTTGTCGAGTTCTTGCTTGACCTTCACCTTAAAAATTATCATGCTGGCGTTAAGGTGATGGTTTCTTTTCTGATGCAGCAGATATGGCTTGCTCGAGAGGCATGCAAGAAGATTGTTAAAGGCTGTGTACACTGCTACAGATATAAGCCATAACTTTTGGGTCAGATAATGGGTAACTTGCCAGCCGATCGACTTCGAGAAATGCGCCCATTTTTAGTATGTGGAGTGGATTTTTGTGGGCCATTTTATGTTAACCTTAAGATTCGTGGCAGACCCCCTATTAAAACATATGTGGCTGTATTTGTTTGATTTGCGTCCATAGCGGTTCACCTTGAACTAGTAGAAGACCTGTCAACTGATAGCTTTTTATCTATCTCTAAAAGGTTCGTCGGGAGACTAGGTCTCCCTCAGAAGGTCTTCGGCGACAACTCCACGAATTTCGTGGGAGCAGCGAACGTGCTTCGAGATCTGCAAGAGGCGTAAGAGGCGCAGAAACATCAACTGCAGGCATACGCAGCGGAGCAAGGAGTCGAGTGAATATTCATTCCACCAAGGGCGCCCCATTTCGGAGGAATGTGAGCGGCCGCCGTGAAGGCAGCCAAGAATCGTTTGGTGCGAGGAGTTGGCAACGCCAAACTGACACACAACGAGTTGGCAACTCATCTCGTCGAGGTAGAGGCGCTACTCAACTCGCGTCCTTTGGTGTCCCCAGGCAACGACCCCAACGACGGGGAAGCGCTGACCCCCGGCCACCTTTTGATAGGGCAGCCTCTCCGGTCGCGGGAGTCCGCGCTGGGAGGAGCCAACAGCAAGGGGAGCTTCGCGTACTTGAAGCGGTCGCGCATGCTGTTGGAACTCACGCAGCAGTTTTTGCTGACCTGGTCCAGGGAATACCTGGTCAGCTTGCAGCAACGCCCTCATTGGCTCAGAACGCTCCCAATCTAGAGGTTGGCAGTCTCGTCCTCATCCACGAGGACAATATACCGCCTCAAAAATGGATTACGGGGCGCGTGGTTGCAACAATCGCCGAAACTGACGGATGCGTGCGCGTGGCTGAAGTTCGCACATCTTCTGGAGTGCTCAAACGACCAATTCATAAATTAGCTGTTCTACCTGTGTTTGAAACCCCATAGAGCTTAAACGGGGCTGGAATGTTAAAGCATATATTTAATTATTAGATTCTACAATAGTTCAAATTATACATGGAGTTGACAAAGTAATAGAATACGTATATATTAATGGAAAAGGGCATAAACTAGTTTAAGAGATTCTTGCAGCATCACTTCAATTATCTATACTTATCTCATCCGCTCTTATCTTTGTGCTTGGCGCTCGCCGTGTAACGCAAGCGACAACAAAACGTTTGCTTAGGCCACTCCTGTGGTCACTTATTGTACTCAGTTTTAGTTGCGATTGATTGCTGGCAGCAGCCAGACAAATAAGCCAGTGAAACGAAAGAAGTGAAGAAAGCAGCAGCCCGCGGGACAACTGGATCGCCGTTCCAACTTAGTTTGTGGAAACATCCTCTAACGCTTCGTGAAAATCCTCACGGAGTTTTCAGCAGGAATGCAGTATGCGAATGCGCAAGTCCTGGTTGGAGCGCAGCTTTCACGGCGATCGCAGGCTGCGAGTGCAGAAGCCGTAAGTGTGTCACTTGTTTAACACTGGCTTTGAATTTCGTTATTGTTTGTGCTCTTTTAATAAGACTGGGTCTCCACTTTATCTACCTCGTTTGATAGGTGTAACAAACTTTGTTGAATATAACTTAAATGCCAACAATTATGTTGAGTTTAATAGTGCGATGCGCAGTGAGCCACGGCGAGGGCCAAACAGACACTCAAAGAGCGCGTTAGGGATGGTGCACTGGTTGTCTTGCTGCTGAAGCGATATCACGATTAATAGTGTGACCAGGGCAGCCACACAACCACATCAGTGGCGCCATCTAGCGATAGTGTCGCCATCTGGTTGGCAGCCAGCGGATTAAGTGCTGACAAGTTATACCTCTTGTTTGGCGCCAAAAATTTGTCAAATTTTGCATTTTATTTACGGAGAATCTGACTTCAATTTTAAATACCGACGAATTTTTCCAGAGATTTACAAACCAACCGTCAGCAACCCTTTGCACCAAGGCGCGCTGATCACTGCTTTTGGGAACAGTGACCGAAGCGTTGCTTAAAACATAAATAGAATGCACAAAATTATTTCTTATCTTGAGTTCTACGAATGCTTAATGGGGACAAATGGTACACAAGGTCACGGATCTGACCAAGCCAACCCTATCTGCTACCGCAGCGTACCTAATAGACAGGAGCTCTGGCGGCCGAATAGGAGCGGCATAACTCCCACCGGTCAAACGCCTTAGGGAAACCTTTGGACACCGCTGAACACCCCAAAACAACAATACCATACACACTCCACTTGATCTGTGCAATGGCAAGCGTCTGACTCACAGTGAGCGGCTTGCTGGGCTGAGTCTGAGCCGCATCGGCCGGCAGCTACAACCATCTTACCAAGCATTGGTAAAATATATGTATATTAGACTGAACATAATCATATGGGAATTTTTTTTTGGAAATGTTCTGTTCCTCAGTGTCCAAAAAATTCGTAATAATTTTTAGTTACCGTAATGAGAAACAAAAATTCAAAATTTTAAGGTGTAGTACTGGCGCCGTGGGCTTAAAGTTGCTACATTAAATTTCAATTTCCCCTTTTTCAGTTTACTTTTTCGTAGAAGTAACCTTTGAGATGCCAAAAATTGTTGTTGAATTTAAAATCTACTTTTAAAAATATTTTATGCAAATGTGGGATATAGAGGATTCGAACAGCATTTATTTGATTGTCGCCTTGCGTGCAGAGCTGAATTCAGCAAAGCTATCTAGAAAAGATGTCTTGGCGGTTCTTCTGCATAACCCAAGAGGATGCAAATACTCATTAAGGGTCAGCCTAAACCTCACTATCCTTCAAATTGATGGTGTGTTGAAGTCATTTGAGCTTATCAGAAAACAGAAAGAAGGTTGTTGTGCAGAAGCTCAAGGAAAGAATGGTGGTCGCGATAAAGAGTTGTACTGCAACAGAGAAAGTAATTTTATTGACTGTTTATTTACCGGAAAGCCTCAAAGTTGTGAATGATGTCGGAAAAAGAGGCGTGAAACTAGTTAAGGACTTCAATGAGCTCTTTACAAAACTCGATACTGCACCTTTTTCAATGTATCGAAGAACACAGACAATCCAATCCTAGCAAAAGAACTACTATTATGAATAAATTTGAATCACCACTTTTAAGTTATACTTTTTTTGATTTATTTTTAATTTTTTGGCCGACCATTTAAATCAAAGTTTTTCGCCGGCAAACAACTTTTGTGGAATGACTCGTAATGTCGACTCGTATATGTTAGTTGTTGGTTTCTTGTTCGGCTCATATGCATATCCAAGATTAGTAAAAAACCTTGAAAGCATAGCGATTAAATTTGCTAAACACTTTATGGACAAATTATGAAGAATTCCACGCAAACAAAACCAGCGGAACATGGAATGTCCGGGTGAAAAATGCTTACGCCCAAGGACCACTTCATCTCATGGTATGTCACATACCGATCCTGCAGTATTATTTCAGGCACAGCATTGATTGTTTCTGGCACAGCAACCGTTTTTAAGTTGAACAAAAACGTTTGGCATCTCAAAGCTTGCTTTAATGAAATAGTAAAATGAACAAGTAAGACCGTTGCAGTCGAGTAATTTGACCATTGTCCAAGAATTAAATAAAGTGTTTACCAAATTTAGTCGCTATGCTTTCAAGGTTTTTTACTAATCATGGATATGCATATGAGCCGAACAGAGACCAAAAACTAACATAGACGAGTCGACATTACGAGTCATTGCACAAAATGGCCGGCCAAAAAATTAACAATAAATCAAAAAAAGTAAAACTTAAAAGTGGTTATTCAAATTTATTTATAATAGTAGTTATTTTGCTAGGATTGGATTGTCAGTGTTCTTCGATGCATTGAAGAAGGTCCTGCATCGAGTTTTGTAAAAAGCTCATTGAAGTCCTCAGCTATTTGCACGCCTCTTTCTCCAACATCATTCACAACTTTGAGGCTTTTGAGTAAATAAACAGTCCATTAAATTAATTTCTCTGTTGCAGTACATCTATTTATAGCGACAACCATTCTTTCCTTGAGCTTCTGCACACACTTCTTCCTAGTTTCCTGGTAAGCCCAAATGACTTGAAGACACCATCAATTTGAAGGATAGTGAGGTTTAGGCTGACCCTTAATGAGTATTTGCATCCTCTTGGATTATGCAGAAGAACCGCCAAGACACCTTTTCTAGATAGCTTTGCTGAATTCAGCTCTGCCAGCTAGGCGCCAATCAAATAAATGCTGTTCGAATCCTCTATATCCAACATTTGCATAAAATATTTTTAAAAATAGATTTTAAATTCCACAACAATGTTTGGCATCTCAAAGGTTACTTCTACGAAATAGTAAAATGAAAAAGGGGAAATTGAAATTTAATGTACAATAGTAACTTTAAGTCCACGGCGCCAATATTACACCTTAAAATTTTCAATTTTTGTTACCCATTACGGTAACTAGAAATTATTACGAATTTTTTGGACATTGAGGAACAGAACATTTCCGAAAAAAAATTTGCCATATGATTATGTTCAGTCTAATGTATATATATATATATTTAAAAAACAAAAAACCCATGAAGCGTCTGCCTCACATTGAGCGGATACATGGTCTGCGTCTGTGCCGAATCGGCCGGCAGTTTCTTCCTTAAACCTGGCAGCAGGTATAAAATGCAAAACATAACAAAAAAAAAAACATGTTTCTAAAAAATGGCCGCTAATAACCTAACTACTCCAGGTGGCAATCACCTTTGTGAAAATCCACCCGTGGTACACACCACGGCCGGGGCAAGGATTCTGGAGGCCTCAGCACCCATTTTGAAGTAAACTACTACGACGGTGGCACACTTGGCCGTCATAGCGGACACAGCAACAAGGAACTCAGCAGACCTCTTTACAAGGAGCGCAAAGATGACTAGGTCTCCGCCACTGGCACCACACTCGGCGCCACAAGGTGACCATGTCTTTACGTTCTCCGCAGGTAGCGAAGAGAGTGAGACCCCAAAAAGGACCAGGGATCCTAGTAGCCCGAACAGCACGGCATGAAAAACACCCCAAAGAAGCCTAAGGGCCATTCCGCCTTCCCTAAGGCACAGATGACCGAGCTTGGTTCCATTCTGGATGAGATCATCTTCCTCATAGCAGAAAAGAAGCCAGTTATGAGGCATATCAACCAAAGTATGGGGGACTCTTTGGCAAAGATGAATAAAATCCAGGTGTCGGTAAGCGACTTCCTAAATATGCCAACCCTGTCTCCAGGTACTTGTACAAAGTGCAAACAGGGCGACATTGGTGTGGAGAACATGCCCGAAGTCACGATCACAACATGTGAAACAGCGGAGAAGGAGTCCCAGACTACACCAGCCCCTAAAGGTCAGCGTGGTGGACCCAAAGCAGATGCAAACAAGGGGAATGACCAGCACCCCAAGACAAAAAAGCATCCTCGAAAACGAACCCCGTGGAAAGGCCCATCCCAAGCAAGGAGACCCTCGCTACTCAGCAGCCAACGGCAGGCGCACCATCAAGCGCGGTTGCAGACAAACGGGGCTATACAGAGAAAAACATGAGCGCAAATGCCTAACCGACCGGAGACCCAACCAGTCACACAAGGTGGCAAAAGGTGAAAGAGAAGACGAAAGAGAAGCGAAAGCAGCACCGAAGATCACGCCCAGATGCCGTAATGGATACGTGCAAGAATCAAGCTGACTATGCCAAAGTCCTAAGTTCTGTGCAAACCGACCCTGGACTCCAGAAGTACCAGGACAGTGTGTGTGGAATCAGACGTACTGCTTTGGGCGAAGTTCTATTGCAGATGGGAAAATCTGCAGACGATGCAACTGCCCAGATGGGCCAGGCGTTACAGGGTATCCTAGGCGACTCGGTACACGTTAAAACGATCTCCGCACAGATTCCCTGGGAGATCAGGGACATCCCAGAGTGGACGACAACAGATGACGTTCTGCAGGCCGTATTTACCCAAGTGGAATCGGACATCCTCGAATCATCGACATCGTGGAGGATGCGAGAGCGAAAACGTCAAATTGGATGCAAAAATTATACTAATAAATGAAGCAACGCTTGCGGGCATTACATATAAAATTACTCCGCTAACAATTTCAACGACATTTATATAAATTATACGAGTTTTATCACCGGCCGAAGATACCTTTTCTCTACTTTTTGCTCACATATTTCTTATAAAAATATGTAATGACAGCAAGCGCAGCCCATTTTATTAGGATAGCTTTTGCATTCAATTTTATTCTTTTTTGACTCTTGCACTAATTTTTCAACCCAAGTAAATCACAAAAAATTTTTACCAGGTACAAAATAAATTTGGCAGGTCAGAGTAGCCCTTTAATAGAATAGTTTGAGTGTTAACTATGCCTCCTACGACGAACACAAAAACAATGAAACTAAGTTAATTTGCATAAAGTTAAAACCTTCAGTTTTTACTTAAATGCCAAAAACTTCTATATTCTTGAACGAAATTTAATGAATTATGTGGCGTTGTATTTTTAATAGATAAATCTTTAGTGACCATCAATAAAATAAATTTTTCACAATTTTTTTCGTGGTGAAAATCGCACTTAAAATCTAGCTTTTTTAAAAAAAAAAATGATAAATTTAATGCAAAGTTGCCGATAAAAGCCTTTATAACGCCGAATTCAAGCACCAGATAAGGAAGTGGTGTATAAATGAATATTAGGGTGTTCAATTACCTTTCAAAAAAACACTACCTTTTTCATGAATGAATCGATACTGAAGATATACACAATTTTTTAAAGGTACTATTTTCAGAATCTAAAAACTAGCTTTTCCGCGATTTCTCGCAAACGGCCCCACTAAAAAAATTGTGATATGGATTTTTGAACTCAGCGGGGGATTTACATAGGAAATTGCTACCAAACGTTCGGGATCGCAAAATTTTTATTTTTTTGTAAACTAGTAGTATAATTAACCAATTTGTTACAATTTGTTAATCGCTTAAGCACGGCCAAGCGAGTATGCATCATCCTATACCGGCCCTATGCGGCAAATATTTATATACGCTTGGAGCATGATATGTGTCTGCCTGTTTTTTATTTGACAGCTATAGGATATATTCATCCGATTTTGTTCAACATCTCGAACATTGTGTTGAAACCATAGCTGTTAAATTGCGATTACGATTAGTAATCAATTACATTATTTTTTAAAAAGAATTGTAATGATTATATAATCCTCTTGGTTAAAAATATTTGATTACTAATTGATTACTTTCAGAAATAATCAAAAATAATCAGGATTATTCAGGATGACCAAAAAATAATCAAAAAATAATTCGACTACTTTACAATATTATTTTTGATTATTTTCGATTATTTAAAAAAAGGCATAGCCAGATTTGTGGCCCTGAATGATTTCATATCGCACTTTTAGCTGCCTACTAAAACTTGTGGCCGTCTGTGGCCCAGTGGTTAGTGTGCTGGACTGCTGGGCGGGAGGTCGTGGGTTCGATCCCGCCTCTGAACATCTAATAATAAAAAGTTTTTTTCTTTCTTTAGAAACTAGCTTTTACACATACGGTCACCTTCACCAGCTTAGTGGCACCAGCTGTGAAGTAACTAGCCATGAAAAAGCAATTTCTCAAACTTTGCCGTTCGGATCCGGCGTTAAACTGTAGGTCCCTTTCTCTTGTGCGAAAAATTTAAAGCACACACGCCAAGAGATTGAGAGAAGCTTGGCTTGGCCCCGTTGAGGAGCTGTATAGCCAGTTTTACCTTTACCTTACTGAAACTTGTCGGTAATGGCGTAGAGGGTAAGGCCTATGACTGAAAGGCAGTGAGTCCTAGGTTCAAGTCCCAGTTTGGGACATGTATTTTATTTTTTTTTGTAATCTGGAATTTTGAAACAATTTCATCAGCTCCACGGGAGCTATTAAGTAAGCTATTAAGTACCAGTTTATGCTATTAAGCACATATTAAGGAAAATATTTATTGTTTCTCCTTTTATTTCATCGTGTAATGGCCTGCATTATGACTCCCTCCAGGACTATCAACATCTCGTTTGAAATGACTCTTCTTCTTGATGCAAGCACCTTTTGTAAACATTCGTCATACCCAGTTTTTCAAATAAAGCCTAATAATAATTATACCTACTAATTATATAGGACAACAACATGCGACTTTTTCTAATATATTGAAGGGAGGGTGTTGATTCTAGATGATTTTCGTGTGTTGAAATCGAATCTGTTTTCAGAAGACGAAGTAAACTTTGCTTTCTCGTTTCATTTAATTTCATTTTTGGTGAATGTCAAGAGCACAAAAAAAAATACATGTCCCAAACTGGGACTTGAACCTATTACTCACTGCCTTTCAGTCAAAGGCCTTAACCTCTACGCCATTACCGACAAGTTTTAATAGGCAGCTAAAAGTGCTATATGAAATCATTAAGGGCCACAAATCTGGCTATACCTTTTTTTAAATAATCAAAAATAATCTTGTAAAGGTGTCGAATTATTTTTTGATAATTTTTGATAATTTTTATACACTTGAAAAGTGTATTATAATTTTGCCCAGAAGTTTGCCACGCATAGAACGAATCATCTCCGACCACATAAAGTATATATATTCTTGATCAGCATGACGAGCTGAGTCGAATAAACTTTGTCCGTCCGTCCGTCCGTCTGTCCGTCTGTCTGTTTCTACGCGAAGTAGTCCCTCAGTTTTGTAGCTATCGAGCTGAAACTTTGCACAGAGTCTTCTTTTTACTGCACGCTGCTAATATGTCGGAACCGACCGGATCGGATGACTACTTCTTGTAGCTGCCATACAAATGTTCGTTCGGAAAATAGGTTTTAATGAGAAAAACTGGTTTGTTCTCAATATTACTGCTCTCAAACACGGTCATGGGTAATATGTAATGTTTTTAAGCTGATCTGCGAAGTTTGGTCGAAGTCGCTAAACGTTGAGACATGCTATTTCAAGTGTATCAAAACTTCGGTACAGACGAAGTCAGCTTTGCCTTTCTCGTTTTATTATTTTTTGGTAATCCTCAATAATCCCGATTATTTTTGATTATTTCTGAAAGTGATCAATTAGTAGTCGTGTTAAACTGAAAATAGTCGTGATGTAATCATTATTTTGCCTTTAAAAAAAATAATCAAATATGTATTGATTACGATTAGTAATCATGCTGTGTAAAAGCCAATGTACAATGGATGGGGAAAAACCCCATCTACGGCCAATGGCCTTTTTACAAGAAAAAAGAGCAATGGTTGCCTTTTTTATACGTTCATTTATGTTGTCATTCCAGAGCAATTTCTTATCCAGAATGACACCCAAGTATTTGGCATTGTCACCAAATACGAGGCTTACTCCCTTGATTTTAGGCGGGATAAGATCAGGAATTTTGTACTTTCGGGTGAAAAGCACTAGTTCCGTCTTAGCCGGGTTTACGCCCAAGCCACAAGATTTGGTCCACTGAGCAAGTGTTGTCAGTGCGGTCTGCATGAGGTCACACAGCGTTTGAGGAAACATTCCACATTTGAAGATGGCAATATCATCCGCGTAAGCCACCACCTCATGTCCCTCCGCCTCCATTAGCCGCAGCAGTTGGATAACTGTTACAACCCACAGAAGCGGAGAGAGAACACCTCCTTGCGGATTGCCTCTGGTTACACATCTGCGAGCAGTTGCACCGCCAAGTTGGGAGTACACCGTTCTGCTGGTTAGCAATTGTTCGATGAATCCCACCAGCGGCACATCTACTCCCACACATGTCAAGGCAGAGGTGATGGCGTTAGGTTGCACGTTATTGAAGGCCCCCTCTATGTCGAGAAATGCTACTAAAGAAAAGTCCCTTACTTCAAGTGATCTTTCAATCCTTGAGACCAGGGAGTGCAGGGCGGTTTCTGTAGACCTACCCTTGCTGTATGCATTTTGGGTGTGTGCTAGATGAGCAGGACTAATAGTTTGCCTCAGGTGTGCATCTATAAGTCTCTCGAGAGTTTTAAGAAGAAACGAGGATAGGCTGATTGGCCTATAATCGTTTGGTTTCACATGTGAAGCTTTGCCAGCTTTCGGTATGAATATTACTTTAGTTTCTCTCCACCTAGTGGGGATGTAGTTGACCTTGAGACAGCTTACATAGATTGTGTAGAGCCAGGTCATTGTGTACCCAATGGTTTGTTGTAATTGGGCAGGATATCTGTTATCGAGACCTGGCGACTTAAATGGTTCGAACGAATCGATAGCCCATTTAATTCTGGTCTCCGTGACAATGGTTTTGTCGATTGCATCGAAAGGTCGGTTGGCCTAACCTGAGGTATTAAGTTAAGGGAGCATTCAGGGAAGTGAGTGCTTAGCAGAAGATTTAGAGATTCTTCGCTCGAGTCTGTCCAGGTTCCGTCTGTTTTTTATAAGAGTCCTGGCGAGGTTGGTGAGCTAGCCAGAATCTTTCTGAGCCGTGATGCATCAGAAGTAGATTCAATATTACTACAGTAATGGGTCCAGGAGGTGCGTTTCGCCCTCCTGGTAGCTTTCTTATAAGTGCGTAACTTTTGTTTATATAACTCCCAAGCGGTTGTTTGGTCATTATATTTGGCTGCGTTAAATGTATGTCGACATTCCTTTCGGAGTTTATCTAGCTCTGCAGACCACCAAGGTGGTTTAAAGGTGGATTTTATTTTTCTAGGGGGGCAGGCCCTATTGAACGAGTCCGTATACGCGATGGTAAGAGTATCGACAAGTTCATCTATCTGTTTCCCCGTACTTGGTGTGTATGGTGGGGATGGTCCAAGCTTTTTAGAGAGAAGTTTGTTGTGTACTTCCCAATTGGTCTTTTTTGGGTTCTGTATCCTTTTGGGTGAGGGACACTTATTTGTTAGTATGACCTCTATGTATCGATGATCAGAGAAGGAGTGCTATGGGAGCACCTTCCATGATATCAATTGGTCACAGAGGTCTTCGGAGATGAGGGTTATATCTAAAACCTCTCTTCTATTTTTGATAACAAAGGTGGGGTCATTCCCTTTGTTGGCAACATGCAAGTCTGTCTGTAATAGGTAGTTGTACAGTGACTCACCGCGCTCATTTATATCTGAGCTGCCCCATTGAGTGTGGTGTGCGTTGGCATCGCCACCTAAAATAAGGCTTGTATGTGTGTAACTCCTATTTCCAGTTAGGTACCGGAATATTTTTGGTGGTGGAGGGCTCTCAGTGTCATGAGCCAGATAAAAGGAGGCCAGCCTGATTGTGGAACTCCCCAGTTCCAGGCTGACTGTAGTGATGCCACCATCACTAAATTGAGGAAGAAATAGTGTTTTAAAATGTATTTTGGTTAAAATACAAGTACGAATTTTTCCCTTACCATTGGTATGGTAAAGGTTGTATTTGGGTGTCCGTAAGCCATTGATTCTGTCACCAGAAATCCATGGTTCTTGAACAAAAACAATATCTACTTCGCCTGAGGTAAGGCGAAGTAAAAGTTCAGCGGTTGCTGCTTTCGAGTGATGCAGGTTTATTTGTAGAACCCGCATACAATAATAATATTTTTGACTAAAGTTTAATTTCTGGTTTTAGCCATTTGAACCTCCAGACACCCACTTTACACAAACCCCCATCATCTGCCTTTGCTTCCGTTTGGGTGAAACAGAAAACAGGGCGAAACGGTGGGCACTCGAACTAAAGCGAGGTTCCGGCTGTAAAACGGCCAAAAACACAAATAAAATCTCTAGCTAAAAAGTGTCAGCACTAATTGGTGTCAGCGCTAACACGTTTAACGTACGCTTTTGTAGAGCGTAATGAATTGACGTAAGACGTAATGTGGCGCTTACGTCGTCAACCAAAACAACTAACTTTATATTTAAGCACAAATAAATGGTTTAAATTGAAAATGGTTGAAATGGTAAATATTCACAAAGACTTGCGTGAAAACTCCTTGTGATGCACTGCACTTCACTATGCGGGTGGTAGGATCACCGAGTGGGTGGGCACAGGTGCAGCTCCTGACTTCTGGCGGCACCTGACTGCGGGCGGCTGCTGGCGGCAACCAATTTATTTTGGAGATCGCCTGCAACGTAATTTCACAGGGCAAAAAACAAAACACAAAACACTCGTATGGCACTTTGGCAAAACGCTTGACAGTTTTTGGTGTCAACCGAACGAGTTTAACATTAATTATTTTAATTAATTCGCGGAGCGCCAAAATCAAAACAATCGCACGATCAGTGTGACCAGAGTCCAGTTCCTTTCTTGGAATTAAGAAGCAACCAAATTTAACTCAACTCAACAACAACATAGGTTTTTTTAGCGCGTTGTTGTTGTTACCTTCAACCGAGCCGAGATGAGTAACGGTAAATGCTTCTTTGTGTGTGCAAAATCCAAAATGTACACTGAAAAAAAAAATCATTCCATTCCGGGATTTCCGGGATCAATTCATGCCGAAAGGGTACTAAAAATGGGTTGACCCTGGAAAGACATAATCCATTCCCGACAGGAATAATTTAGGTACGGAAATATTTTTAAACTTTGATCCCGGTTTTCCCGGTTTTAGCCTGGCCGAACTTAAACTGATCCCTCTTTACGAGCATATCTTAGTCCCGTCTGAGATAACATTCAAGTTCACTAGAGAATGATTTATTCCCGATATCCGCACTTAATTTTGTTCCATTCGAGATAATATTTTAGTTCGGTAGAGAATGATTTGTTCCCGATATCCGAACTCAACTTTGTTCCATTCGAGAAAACATTCTAGTTCACTAGAGAATGATTTGTTCCCGATATCCGAACTCAAGTTTATTCCATTCGAGATAATATTCTAGTTCGGTAGAGAATGATTTGTTCCCGATATCCGAACTCAAGTTTATTCCATTCGAGATAATATTCTAGTTCGGTAGAGAATGATTTGTTCCCGATATACGGGGTTAACAGTCATCAAAATAGGATTGCCCAGTTCTGGATTAAAAAGCCATATATATAAAATATAGACTACAAATATATAACAAATAATATATAGCATGTACCCGACGTACGTTGATACGCTCCCTTTAGAATTTTAAACACAACACGAACTCTTTGAACATTTTTATATATATATTTTATTAAATTGATTTTATATTTTAACTTATTAATATTTTTCCTTATATCTAACATAAATTTTTCCGTTGTTATTTGGGTACAAGTGGAGAATATCACTACTAAACTCGTTAATTTCTTTAACAAGCCATTTTTCAATTAAACTTCCGACCTCATAAGATCGAAAATGATCATCAAATGATTTAATAGATATTTTCTTACAGACTGTATATATATTAATATTGTTCTCGCCTTTAATAAAATAAAATATTTTAAACAGCTGGAAATCAGGCGAATACATTGCCAAATAATACAATAATTTGATTTGAATCGAGTACCTTTGTAATAAATTTCTTCCGATATGTGACATTTTTCAAAATTAATTTCAGCAGCTTGATAACAAAAAGTCTCTTTGCTTAAGTCCTTCTCAGACCACGATTGACACTCAAAAGTTGACTTAAACCCTTCTTCGTGCTTCAGCAAAAATTTTGAAAATTTAAATCCACTTTTAATAGCTAACGAATGCGGCGGGTTCTTTCTGGATGTTATACTGTTAAAGTACATTTTAGCATCTTTATGCTTCGCTTCAAATCGCATACTCCAAATGTATTTTAATGGTCCGCATTTTTTTATTGCAGTGGCATAATGTGTTAGGAAATGGTGCTTTGGTTTTAAGGGACCAAATAGCTTTATATAAAGAGTTTACCAACAAATTTAAGCTCCAATTCACTAACTAAAAACTTTGACTTAAACACAAAACTGATAATATCTAACAAAATAAGAACAAGTTTGCCAATGTTCGTTTTCACGTGGTATTAAGTCGCCAATTATTAAAGGCAAAAAATGAACAAAACATGCTGACTCACTCGCGGTCATTTTCAAATTACATGATTTCAAACGATTTAAATCTAAAGGAACAGAGGTGTTTCCTATTTCTGTTTCTCCATACGTAAAAAGTTGTTTTCTATTATTAATTATGTTTAAAGAAATTATTTTTTGTTCAATTAACGCAACCAAGACTTTGGAAACATCATAAGCATACACTCCTTCATAAATATCGTGCATCAGGTCAAACGAAAGGTTATCTATCATGTTAAAATGTTTTAAGTCATTAAAAATACAATAAGATTTTACTCCCGTTTCCTTAAAGTTATTTGCAAGCAGATCAGCTGCGTGATTTTCTGAATTTCTTAGACTATCGTTATTTTGACAAATATCGTACTGCATTTGAACCTTTATTCTTGTACAAGCCCTACAAAATCATTTTGCGTTAAAAGACTGCACGAAACCTAAGACGCTGTTAACAGCCAAATTGTCACCAACAATAAGTCCCAATACAAAATGCACCTTTCTAACTATATTATCTGTTTTAATGTCAATTCCTAATTCCAATATTTTTAGTTGTTTCACTAGGTGGTAAAATGATCGCCATTGCCGCATTCTTTCAAATCATCTGTGCTAATATACGCTGCTGAAAAAATGAATCCGACTTTTGACAAAAGATATTTTGGCATCAACGGAAAATGTATATAACAACCACAAACCGAATTAGTATGGCTGCCAAGAGCGTTGTTGATCTGAAAGACATCAAAGTACATAATGTAAGGAACAACTAAAGCAGATTCCGCAAATTTTGTCAAAGGTCACTGCGCTGCGTTCGATATTCTGTAGGGTATGGTCAAGAAGTTTTGGAATTTGAAAGATAGATCGAAACATAAACGCAAAAGCCTAATAAATATTATATTGGGTCGGTTTTGTAATGGGTCAATTTGTGCTAAATTTGTTGAGTTCGGTGGTCATGAGAATAAAAACATTTTATTTTATTCCCATTTTTCTCCTACGCGTTTCGACGTTTGTAACGTCTTCTTCAGGGAGTCTGCATTTTATTTTTTCCAAAAAACATATAAACAAGAGGAGAAACATATGTTACATATACTTTAACCTAATAACACAGATATTTTCACACATACATACATCAATTATTTTTGGTCAAAAAGTTTTGTTTGTCTGATTTTAATCCTAGTATTGCCGCTTTCCATCCTTCTGGTGTTATCCGTCGTCTATTTGTGAATTTGTCAAACATTTCCTCGTCATCTGTTGTTTTTGCCACTTTTCATTTGTTATTACTGCCGCATAAATAAAATTTGTTTCCTGCACGTCTTCTTTAAAGTTAAGTGAGTTTGTGCCTCTTTGCTGGATTCTTAGGCTTTCTAACATCATCCGCGCTCGCTCTCTTCTCTCTTGGTCAAGTATGTTTACATTGTCAAAATCAGCTGTGTGTCCCGTCTCTGTTAAGTGTTGTGCAAGTGCTGTTGTGGCCTTTTGTTTTTCCGCATCTCGTCTGTGTTCCGTTATTCTCGTTGAGAGTGCTCTCTTTGTCGTTCCCACGTATACACCAGAGCAACTCTCTCCCTCTCTTCCAGTGCATCTTATTTCATATACTACGTTCTGTTGTTGTTGTTTCTCAATTTTGTCTTTAGTGTTTGTGAATAATCGTCTTGTACTTGTGTGCGCTTTGTATGCATATGTTATGTTGTTGGTGTCTTTTGGCATTATTTTCGCGATCGTTTGTTTGTTTGTTAAATTGTCAACATATGGGACGCTGATGTATTGCCGTGTTGCTTCTGTGTTTGATTTGTTTATGTTTTTATTTTTCCCTTTTTGGCTTATTACATCTGTTATGAGTTTGTCAATCAGATGTTCTGGATAGCAGTTTTTTATCAAGTTTGACTTTATTTTTATGTATGTTGCTGGTTTAAACCTTTCATCACTCAAGGTGTATGCTGTTCGTATTATGTTCCTAACTGTGTTTATTTTTTGGCTAATTGGCTGGTTTGAGTGGTAATTCATTATTCTACCAGACGCTATTTTCTTTGTGTGCCAATTGAACTTCAGAGATTCGTTTTCTCTGATGAGTTCCATATCTAGAAAGGCTATTTTGTTGTGATTTTCCCTTTCTATGGTGAATTTAATTCTAGGGTGTTGTCTGTTTAAAGTCTGCATGGTCTTATCTATGTCTTCACGTTTTATTATGCAGATTATGTCGTCCACATATTTTGATATATGTTTTATGTTAATATTATTCCCTTTTAGATCCTTTATTGCATCGTCAAGTATTTTGTCTAAGACAATATTGGCGATTGTTGGAGAAAGTGGGTTGCCCATTGGCATACCATATATTTGGTGGAACACTGTGTCGTTATATGTCAGGTAGTTGTTCTCAAGGAGTATAAAGTCCAGAATTTCCTTAAATTTTTGTTTTGGTACTAAGGTGTGGTGCGATATGTCTGTCCATCTGTTCATGATAATCTGTATTGCTAGGTTGACTGGGATATTGGTGAAGAGTGATACAACATCAAAGGATACCAATATTTCATTTTCGGACAGTGTTGTACTTTGTAGCTTAGTTTTTAACTCCGTTGAATTTTGAATGTTGTATTCTTCCGAGGTGATGTTTTTGAGAATACTTCCAATATGTTTGGCTAGCTTATAGCATGGGACGTTAGTGGACGCTGCAATAGGTCTGAGGGGTGTGTTCTCCTTGTGTATTTTCGGTAGTCCATAGATCCTTGGTGCGATTCCTCCAGAACAGTATAGTTTTTGTTTAAGCTTAGTGTCAATATAGTTTTGTTTATATAGTGTGTTGACTATTGTATTATTTTTCCGTACTAATTGTTGAGTCGGGTCAGTTCTCATTGTCTTGTATGTCGTCTTGTCGTTCAAAAGGATTTTCATTTTTTCGTGATAGTCTTTTTTGTACATTGCGACTGTTTTGTTCCCTTTATCTGCTTGGGTTATTATAATTTTGTCCTGATGTTCTTTAATTATTTTTTCCGTTGTTTCCGCTATTCCTAGTATAAGTTTGTCTTTTTGGTTAATTTTTCGTGTGTTTTTGAAATTGTTTAATTTGGATGCTAGTTTTCCTCTTGTAATGTCCCTTTGTTTTTCATCTTCAATCGTTGTTATACCTTGTTCTAAATCCGCTATAATATGTATTGGTGATACATTCCTATTCGTGATCGGTAGTGCAAATTTGGGACCTAGTGATAACAGCCATTGGCTCTCCTCTGGGAAGTACACATCCGTTTGATTGATAAACCAATCTTTATTTAGGCTTATGTTGTGTGTTTTCATTAATTCTGTTTTTTCCTTTGCAACTTTCCTTTCAATTCCTTCGTCTGTTTTTGTCCTGATTCTCTGGTATGCTAGTTTTTGGTCCTTCTCAAGATCTAACAAATCTTGCCTATCCATAGTGTTCTTTAGTATTTGGTATTGATGTGTTTGGGTTTTGTTTATGATATGAATTTGTGTCTGGGTTTCCTTGATCTCTAAGTTTAGAATTTTCAATAGAAAATTTGTCTCTAATGTTATCAATGTTTTCCTCGTTGTGTCCATCTTGAAGTTATGTCTAAACGCTGATGTTTTTCCCCGCAGGTGTTTGGGTATGATGTTATAATTTTTACAACTAAGCAAATATTTTAACCTACTCCTCTGTTTCGCTAGTCTATTCTGGCACTTAAAATAATTCTTAACGTATATTTGTGTATTGTGTCCATAGGTCAGGAGTATATGTTTCATGTATCCCTTCATCTTGATTGTAAAAAGGTTGATTTTTTGTTGTCTTTATATCCGGTACACCCTCCGGTTCGATTGTGTGGTTTATGTAGTGGGCCAATTTGTGCTAAATTTGTTGAGTTACCTTGTATGGGTTGTTATGGCCGTTGTGGTTCATGAGAATAAAAACATTTTATTTTATTCCCATTTTTCTCCTACGCGTTTCGACGTTTGTAACGTCTTCTTCAGGGAGTCTGCATTTTATTTTTTCCAAAAAACATATAAACAAGAGGAGAAACATATGTTACATATACTTTAACCTAATAACACAGATATTTTCACACATACATACATCAATTATTTTTGGTCAAAAAGTTTTGTTTGTCTGATTTTAATCCTAGTATTGCCGCTTTCCATCCTTCTGGTGTTATCCGTCGTCTATTTGTGAATTTGTCAAACATTTCCTCGTCATCTGTTGTTTTTGCCACTTTTCATTTGTTATTACTGCCGCATAAATAAAATTTGTTTCCTGCACAGGCTTTCTAACATCATCCGCGCTCATTGTCAAAATCAGCTGTGTGTCCCGTCTCTGTTAAGTGTTGTGCAAGTGCTGTTGTGGCCTTTTGTTTTTCCGCATCTCGTCTGTGTTCCGTTATTCTCGTTGAGAGTGCTCTCTTTGTCGTTCCCACGTATACACCAGAGCAACTCTCTCCCTCTCTTCCAGTGCATCTTATTTCATATACTACGTTCTGTTGTTGTTGTTTCTCAATTTTGTCTTCAGTGTTTGTGAATAATCGTCTTGTACTTGTGTGCGCTTTGTATGCATATGTTATGTTGTTGGTGTCTTTTGGCATTATTTTCGCGATCGTTTGTTTGTTTGTTAAATTGTCAACATATGGGACGCTGATGTATTGCCGTGTTGCTTCTGTGTTTGATTTGTTTATGTTTTTATTTTTCCCTTTTTTGGCTTATTACATCTGTTATGAGTTTGTCAATCAGATGTTCTGGATAGCAGTTTTTTATCAAGTTTGACTTTATTTTTATGTATGTTGCTGGTTTAAACCTTTCATCACTCAAGGTGTATGCTGTTCGTATTATGTTCCTAACTGTGTTTATTTTTTGGCTAATTGGCTGGTTTGAGTGGTAATTCATTATTCTACCAGACGCAATTTTCTTTGTGTGCCAATTGAACTTCAGAGACTCGTTTTCTCTGATGAGTTCCATATCTAGAAAGGCTATTTTGTTTTGATTTTCCCTTTCTAAGGTGAATTTAATTCTAGGGTGTTGTCTGTTTAAAGTCTGCATGGTCTTATCTATGTCTTCACGTTTTATTATGCAGATTGGATGGATCTTGGTCCTAGTGTGGGGTTTCCCATAAATATAATTTCAGAAATTTTCTCGTCAATAACATAAGTTTTTGGATCTTGGTACAAAGATAGTTCTTTTAATAGTTGTATTAGCCTGTGTTCCGTCCGTATGTCGTCAAAAGGATGTCTACAAAAACTTAGAATATTTTTTAAATCAGAATCCATCACATCTTTATCAAAAAGACATTCTATTGAATCAGCAATACTGAAGAGTAGAGACGAAACTGATTTTTGGAGTTCAATTACATAAGATCTTGGCAAACAATTCATTTCATAAAAACTCAAAGATAGATCAAGGGCTTTTGTTTTTAAATCAGTTATATTAAAAGGAACTTTTTCTTCTTCTTGAAGTAATTATTTTGTCGTGTAACAGGTAATTCTAATTGATTATTAATATTTGGGTTTATACTTAAAGAAATGGCATCATTATTATTTAGTCCTGATTCAGGTAATTGCTTATCAATGTTTGCTTTTAAACTTAAAGAAATGGCTTCATTATTATTTTGTCCTGATTCAGGTAATTGCTTATCAATATTTTTTTTAAACTTAGAGAAATGGCTTCATCATCACAAAAATTAGTCTTAATGGTATTATTGTAGTTTGGCTTAGCTCAGGAATTTTTGTTTGATTATCAGTATTTGTATTTAAACTTAAGGGACAGGTTTCATCAAACAAACAATCATATTTGTCCACTTTTTCTAGGTGCTTGCGAAATACGGAATAACTTGAAAAAATTTGGTTGCATTGCTTTTGAACGCATTTAATTTTTAAGGATGGCTTACTCAGAATATGAACACTTTTTAAATGAACTATTAATAAGTTTACGCTTGGGAGCGATTCGTGGCATCGAAAACAAATAAACATTTCAATTTAATTTTATAGAGTTAAGGGCAGATGTAACAGCAGGAGTGTTACAATCATAAGTTGTTTCAATGCCAAAAAACATTTTTTGGATAAAAAGCCATGATTGTTCACTTGCTTTTGGATATTTTAATCCGAAAACATGATAAATCTTCACGCAAGCATCAAGACTTTCCACAAAGGAGTTGAACTTCATCAAATTTTTATCGAAGTAAACGAAAAACGATTTAACGAATAGTTCGTTTCCTTCGCAAATTAAAAACGGCTGCACAGTGAGACCTGCCGAGTACTTCTTTGAAATTATTTCATCCACTTGCAGCTCCAAGTAGTTTAACGACATCAGCAACAGCACGAAACTCGCTTGCGCATCCTCGATTGTTGCCCTCTTAGTTATTTTCCCTTTCATATTGTTAAGTATCGACACTTATGTCACCTTTAGAACTATCGATATTAACCAATATGTACGAAATACGGTCACACGAATGTTCTGGCAACACGATAACAAATGACGAACAACAATGTGAAACAAGATGAAAATAAAGAACCTTTTGTAAATTGAAACGCGTGAATACACAACATATTGGCGACGAGGTCAAAAAAAGAGAGGTTAGATAACCTACAAATCACTTGTATTACAAGAAAGGCATAAGTTGTAATTACAACATCAAAGTGTTATGCCAGCATGGCCCATGTGGCTTGAGAGACTTGAGATTAATTTATGTGAGGCATACAGTGTATTACACAGTCTCTGCAGCCCGAGTTCACCATCCAGTAAATCGTACAAGGAGCTATGCACCACATTAAAGACCCATTATACTCCGCCCACAATAGTTTTCCATGAGCGAGAACAGTTCCACACAGCATGCAAGAAGTCCAACGAGTCAGTTGCGGATTGGTACGCGCGGATCAAGAAGCTTGCACTCAGCTGTAAATTTGGCACGAACTTAGAGGCATTTGTTCTGGACAGGTTCATTGTCGGATTGTCCAGTGAACTATTTGAAAGACTCTGTGAGGAGGACGAGACCATAAGCTTGCAGCTAGCGTTAAGGAAAACCTTAATATGCGAGACGAAAATGGCGACAAAAACTTCACTGAGGGAAGTAAGCGATGACAACGATGCGGTCAACTATATCAATAGGACACGCAAGCACCAAGGAGGCGCTGATTCAGCGCAAGACAAGAAGAGACAGCCATGTTCCAGATGCGGCTGGCGAAATCACTCTTTGAACGAATGCAAATACAAGGACATCAAATGTCACAAATGCGGACAGACGGGTCACTTAGCATCCGTATGCAAGACGAAGAGCGGAAAGAACGTAAATTATGTATCTGTTTCAAGTGAAAACTGTAATTCAAGCAAGGCAACTGATAAGTATATTTTCAGTATTTTAGGCAAAAGTCCGGAGGGAGCATACCAGTTCAAATGGAAGGGCTAGAAATAGAAGCAGCTTGTGACACGGGCGCACCATGTACCTTGATTCCTGTTGATCTGTTTCGAAAAATTAACGTATCGAACTTAAGACCGTGTAAGATTCCATGTCAATTACAGTGGTTATCCTATAAAGATGTTGGGTGAGTTTGATGCATCAATTATGTTTCGAGATACCTGTAAAAGAGTGGTTGTAGTTGTTACCAAGACTAAGAATCCTCCGTTGCTAGGAAGGTCGTTTTTACGAGCATTTAATTTTGAATTACAGCAAATTAATATCATTTCGGAGCAAAAGGATCATAAAATGCTAGCAGATCAGATTCTGAATGATTTTTCATCTGTATTTACAGATAAATTAGGAGCATATGTTGGAGACAAAATTCATTTAAAAATATGTGGTGATGCCAAACCCATATTTCATAAACCAAGACCACTTCCACTTATGTGGAAAGAGAAAGTAGAGCAGAAAATTCGTAAATTAGTAGATCAAGGTATGTTAGAGCAGGTGGACAACTCTGAATGGGGAACACCTTTAGTACCTGTTTTGAAGTCTGATGGAGATTTGCGAGCTTGTGCAGACTACAAGGTTACTTTAAACAAGTTCCTATGTGACTTTAGGTATCCTTTACCAAGGATTGATGAAATTTTTGCTGCTCTAGAAGGAGGCGAATTGTTCACGAAGTTAGATTTATCTCAAGCCTACAACCAGTTATTATTGAATGAAGAGTCCCAATCGTTATGCACTTGGAGCACTCACGTGGGAATTTTTAAAGACTACAAAAGACTACCCTTTGGTATAAAGACAGCAGCAGCTATCTTTCAAAAAACCATTGAAAATGTACTCAGAGGCATTCCGTATGTAGTTACTTACCAAGACGACATCACCGTCACAGGTCCTGATATGAAAACCCATATCAGTACTCTCAGGACAGTACTTAGCAAGCTGAAATCAGCAGGGCTAAAATTAAACAAAGCAAAATGCAAATTCTTTGAGGAAAAGATCCAATATCTAGGATTTGTCATAGACAAAACCGGTCTTAGTAAAAGCAATGAAAGAATTTCTTGCGTTATTAACGCACCGACACCGACTAATGTTTCGGAAGTCAGAGCTTTTATAGGAATGGTAAACTACTATTCAAAATTCATTAACAAGTTCGCAGAAAAAATGGATCCATTGTACAACTTATTGAGGAAAGGTTCCGACTTTAAATGGACTCCAGAATGTAGCAAAGCGTATAAGGTTATTAAAGATGATATATCATCTGACAATGTTTTAGTGCATTTCAATCCAGAATTGGAAATAATTTTGACGACAGACGCATGTAATACAGCAGTCGCAGGCATTCTTGCACACAAGTTCAAAGATGGAACAGTAAAGCCAATTGCTTTCGTATCCAGAGCACTACAAAACTGTGAAAGACGCTACAGTACTATTGAAAAGGAAGCTTTAGCTATCATATTTTCGGTTTCCAAGCTTCGCCAGTACTTACTGGGTCAAAAATTCACTTTGAGGACAGACCACAAACCACTTCTCACCATATTTGGAGAACATAAGGGATTGCCATTAAGGCCTCGGCAAGAATGCAGAGGTGGGCATTACTTTTGTCTGGCTTTAATTACGTGGTTGAGTACATGAAGGGCACATTCAATGAAGCTGATCATTTATCCAGAATTCCTCAAGTAGAAGGAGTGGTTCAATTAAAAGAATGTAATTACATTAACCTTATAAGGTGTTGTCGAAATTGCTTAAGGCAATAGAAAATGGAACTATTTCCCAGTTGGGGGAAAAATACAAAGCATTTAAAAACAAGGAAACTGAATTATCCGTAGAGTATGGATGCATTATGTGGGGTTATCGCACAATAGTACCACAAAAGCTACAAGAAGAGGTACTTGACTATCTTCATATTTCACATTTAGGTGTTGTGAAAACTAAAGCTTTAGCCAGAACCTACATTTGGTGGCCAGGGCTTGATAAAGACATAGAAAGAATGATAAGTCAGTGTGAGCCTTGTCAAAAGTTTCAAGAAAGTCCCAATAAAAGCGCATTAATTCCGTGGCGTCCGGAAGTTTCAGCATGGAAACGAATTCATGTTGATTTTGCGGGACCGATAAGTAATCAATATTTCTTGGTCATAGTTGATTCATATTCCAAATGGGCAGAAGTTTTGATCACCAAACAGATTACATCTAATTTTACAGTGGCAAAATTAAGAGAACTGTTTTGTAGATATGGATTAGTTGATGTACTGGTTAGTGACAATGGACGCCAGCTTACATCTGAAGAGTTTAAAATCTTTTTGGGGATGAATGGAGTTAAGCATGTTTTGACTGCTCCAGGTCACCCATCGACAAATGGACAAGCAGAGATTTTTGTGAAAATTCTCAAGAAATCGGTATTAGCCACACTCAATCAGTATCCTACCGAAGAACTAGAAACTATTGTTAATAGATTTCTAGCTGATTACAGAAACACGAAGCACTGTACTACAGGTGAGACTCCAGCAAAGCTTTTCTATGGCCGTAGTCTCAAAACCAGGCTAGATTTTCTGACTCCGCCTACTGCAAGACAAATGATTTTGAAGAATAAGGAAAAAAGTGTTCATAATTACAGAGGCAATCGTATTGCGATATTTGGGGAAGGTCAGAAAGTTTTCATTCGAGATTATAGAGATCCCAATAAGCCTGCATGGTCACCCGCCACAATCGAAAAACAATTAGGATCTCGAACATATTTATGTAATCTCACCCACAATAACCGCATGATTAAGCGACACACTGATCAGATCAGAGCACCAGTTGATACAGACGGTACAACAGGAAACAAGGAACTGGTTCTAATAAGTGATCACAAAGATACTAATGCATCGAATAGTGAAAACAGTGTGGATGCTTCGCCTGGATATAATAATAACGACATGACTCCCAAAAGAATTTTAAGGCCACGTCAAGATGGCAAAGTTTTAAGAACAAATGTAAAAAAATGATGTTATAAGTAATGACTTAGGGGGAGCATGTTAAGTATCGACACTTATGTCACCTTTAGAACTATCGATATTACCCAATATATACGAAATACGGTCACACGAATGTTCTGGCAACACGATAACAAATGACGAACAACAATGTGAAAGAAGATGAAAATAAAGCACACTTTGAAAATTGAAACGCGTGAATACACAACACATATTTTTGAAGCGAGCGGATGGTAGAAAAATCGCATTTAAAAGTATGGTAATGAAGTAATCCTGTACATCTGAAAAAAAAAAGATTTTTATGATAACTTTTATATGTGTCTGCAAAATTTTGTATAGCGAGATCATAAGTATGTTAATCTATTTGCATTAATGGCTACAATTAAGTTAGTCAAATGAGCTACCAACCATCCACAGCAAGGATGAGAATAAAGGCATAATAGAGGGTATACAATTTAGAGACTAGTACATGAGCCTTCAGTTGATCAAATTGGACCGAAATTTCCTATTTAAATTCGAAATTTGGCCTATTTAGCCAAATTTTTATCATATTTGGTTAAACTATTTCCCTGAGGGACCTTAGCTTTAACGTTATTGTTATAATAAGTAGTTGTTAATAGAGGCAAATGACAAATGCTGATATAAAATTGCAGAGGAAGTTATTCAGGATGTACCTTTAAAATTTCGATTGCTTGCCATTATTTTCGCATGTTTTAGCCTTGAGAAGCTGTTTCTTACAAGCTTCGTTCTTAATATTCGCTTCATAGTACTTCAGAATCTGTGCTTTGAAGTTATCCCATTGGGATAGAAGCATATGGGTCATTCTTTTATAAACGACTTAAAAATTTTTTTCTTTTAATAAAAAAAAGAAATTAGATTCGACATCTAGAGGTTGCCAATGTTAATTTTATAAACTCAAAAATCTAAAAGATTTTATTATTTTTTTTCAGTGTAACACCAGATATAGCTTCTAAGTATAAACTTATGTTAAACGTAATATGGTGTTTTCAAAAGATGGAGACTTTTTAAGTTTAAAAGTTATGAATTTTGAAGTTATAAACAAAAAAAGTGCCCTTAAAAGCGTACAGTAGTTCAAGTAGATGAACGGGTGGGTTTATTTCACTTTCAAAATCAACACACACAGACGGACATCAATACCAAACTAGATAAATTTGTGTGGATTAGTGACCAGAGTTTTGAAAGTAATAACAACCAAATACATTTCAGGAGCTATATATAGATGTCCGACGGTGATGTTGGATCAAAAGCTGATAAAAAAGCACAAGAAGTTAAAGACTTTAAAACGACACGGAATTTTTATTTAAGGGCATTTTTTATTGTTTATAACTTTAAAAATGTAACTTTTAAACTATAAAAGTCCAGAAAACACCAAAATTAGTTACTTTAGAATACTTTACTAGAGCTATCAGGGTTAAAGAAAAATATAATTTAGCAACAATAATATTAAATTTAAAAACAAGAGTAGAACATAAAAAATTTTACCAATATCAATTTGAGACCACGATACGGTTTTTAAAAAACCTTTTTCCATAAGAAATGTTTATACAAAAATTGTGCAAAAAATTACTGATGGGCAGTCGGACCCAACTTTTGCCTGGGTGCAAAATTTCAAAGTCAATTTCAATCTGCAAGATAAACAAAAATGTTAGTCATATAATATTTTATAATTAGTATTACAAATTACCAAATCAGCGGCTTTGGCGTGCGACAATTTCGACCAGACCTGTAAAAAATCCGCGCTATTCAATTCCACAATATCTCGGCGGCGCATTGCAAAGGTTTTTCGCCATAGATCGCAGACTTGCTCCCAGTCTGAACAGTCTCTATTCAGACGGAGCTTAAGAGACGAAGAAACAGAAAAGTCCACCTCCAAGGGATCCGAACTCGGCACGTCTTTTAAACTGCTGCTCTCGCTCTCTGGTAGGCTTTCCAACTTTAAACGCTTTGAGCGAAAGGTTTTATACTTCATAAAAAGCCTTCCTTTGGGGCTGCCATTTAAAGGCCGCGGCGTATAATAGAAATCCTGATTGGAAGATAAGACAAAATTATTTTTTATTAATAACATTAGTTTTTATGATTAGTAAACAAATATAATCCCAAAATAAAATTATTTACCTTCATGGCTTCTTCCAAGGGAAACAATGCTATAATTTCGTTTAACAAAAACTTGAAGTCCGAAATTTTTATTGAAATGCCATGTAAAGCTGCTTCTTCGACAATTACTTTTATTAAGAAATCTCTATGATGGTCAGTCAAATAATTTTTTCGTCGGCATATTTTAAAATAAACTTTCCCATGGACGTAGCGTTTAAAATAGTTTTAAGACTCTTAAAATAAAATTCTATTAATCACTATTTATTTTTTAGTTTAAAAAAAAATGTTCTACCTGGTTGAGCACCCTTTTTCCGCTATAGTAGTCGTTGTCGCGAAGCCAGTGATCCACTTTGGATTCCACGGAAATGGAATCATTTTCGTTGGCGATCTGCAAGTAGAAAAAATTTTAAGATTAAAGTGATAAATAATGCAGATCTATAGTTATACATGACTAGATAAATGGCATGCGAGTGGCAAAACACAAAAACATTCTTGACCTGGCTGCCATTTTGTTACACATACTCACTTCAGTTTGTTTCCACAATAAAAGTTTCTGCCTCAAGTCCATACGAGGGCCTAATGCAGGGACCGCTTCTCTTAGATCTTCTGCAGTCATAATTTTAAGGTGCTCGAACTTAATACCAGCATCTGTAAATAATGTTTGGAAACATTTATTCGAATAAACTGTGAGACACAGTCTGTACATGTGAACATGTCAAGAAAGTGTATTAACACAGAAAAATATTAAAATTTTTCACTCTTCTTTTGCAAAAATGGGTTTTTTTTTAAATGATAAAATTTTGCTTTTTATTTTATTCTGGTTCTGCATTGTTCTTAGAACAAGTATGCAAAAGAAAATAGTCAATTTAATCTAGTTATAAAATATAAGAAAATATCTTTCTCTCATATTTTGAAAAATATTACAACTAGATTGATTTCAACTATTTTCGTTCGCATCTAGCTTTAATAACGGTACAGAATCAAAATAAAATAACACAAATTTTTACCATTTATAGAAAGCCTTACTTTTGCAAAAAAAGAAAAAAGTGAACAACATCCCAGTGGGACTTGAAGCACATCTGGCATACAACTTTTGCCACTGAGAAGCAGTTGCAAAAACCTGCAATCTTCCATTCGCTTTTGTACAGGGGCGGAACGCAGCAGGAACTGTTCTAATAGAACGGCATGGGTTGTTGTTGTAGGTTCAACTTCGTAAAAACGCTCGGCTCTCCCTTCCAACTTTAGTTTCCATTTGCACGCTGTCAGATGGCGTTCTCTTGGCAGTGGTATTTGCACGCATGCTGGCATGGTTTCCAAAAAGAACGCATTTAGAACGTGTGCTACTAGAACGTATTGAGCTGCTCAATTTGAGCATGGCATCCTGCACCAGTGCTATTAGAATGTATGGAGCATCGCGTGCCAAAGCAGTTCCAAAGGAACGTACCCATTAGCCCAATTTTGAAAATGATTTTAAAAATATAGTAAAACACAAACTCATCCTTTTTAGTGAATATTTCATAGTAACTAATAATATTTTTTATTTTAAAATTCAGCTCTTGGGAGTAGTCTTCAGGTAAGAGTACCTGCGTCGGGCCAGTCCAGCAGTCCTAGAAATATTATTACATGTATGTTTATTTACTTACTTTAATTACGCATTACCACATTGATGCCCCAATATTCCTCCAGGACTAAAAATGCAGAGCAAAAAAATTTAAATACAAAGACATATTTAGCTTTCAGCATTCATTCAATTAAATACTTACCACTAACAAATATAAAATGAAAACAACATTAAATTTTCAATTCAATGCGAGGCAAACATCAACTTCTAACTGAAGACAAATGAAAACGGGGACACTCAAAAACCACGTGTTTTTTGCGTGTTCCCCTTTGTTTTCTTAATTGTTATCCATTGCTTTTCGTTGATTCTCTGTTCGGGTCTCATTTCGCATTTTGGTTTACAAAAGCACAGGTGCTGCATGCGTGCCATTAGAAGGGACGTTTGCATGTTATGCAGATTATATGCCTTCCAATATACTGCCAAAGGAACATGCTTGCAATAAACGAACGATCGCTAATCGTTCGGGTCCCACTTCCGATTTTGGGTTCTAATAGCACAGGTGCTGCATGCGTGCCATTAGAAGGGACGTTTGCATGTTATGCAGATTTTATCCCTTCTATCCCACTGCAAAAAGGAACGTGCATCTGTTTTCATTCAGATTGCATGCCGTTTTTCATACTGCAAAAATTGGTAGTGCATTCTTCTTTGTAAAAAGAACAGTGCCAGATGGCATTCTTTTGGGAACCACGTTCCGTAAAGTCCGACTGGGAAGCATCGCTTGGACACTGGGTTTTACATATGTATGTATGAATGTATACACACCCAAGCCGAAAATCAAACGTGCATTCCCACTGCACCACGAAGCGAATGTCAAGCGATAGTATCGTAAAACTATCGTATTCGAGCTCAAAAGTGATACTACAGGCGAAAGTATCTTCAAATTATCGCATTCGAGCTTGAATATGATATGTAAATAGGGAGAAAAATGATATTGACGAAAAACGGACAACCGATGCCCGTTTGTTGTTGTTTTTTGCTTTCGTTTAATGCGCGCTTAACAGAGCGATGCACAGCTAAAATATTCGTTAGTTTGTTTCTCTTGCGTTTGTTGTTGTTCTTTGTTTGCCGTCTCATTCTTTCTCAGTGCGTTTTAGCGAGCGTCGTACACGTTCTTTTTTTTGTTCGTTTGCTGTTTTGATGGTGCTTCTTTATTTTGCTGCAGCGATATGTTTAATTAAATTTTGTATAATTAAAGTGTGAATGGAACAAAATAAAAAACAGCACTCACAACATAAACATAAAAGAAGTATACGTTTAAATAAGCACATTTTAAATGGTAGCTTTAATTTGTTATTTATCACTGAATTGTTATTTTATAGGTATTAGATTTAGTGAATAATTTTGTGAAATTTGAATAAAGTGCAAAATTAAAATTATATTTTTTAGTATGTTTTAATTTAATGGGAATAAAAGATATCGAAAAAGGCTCGCAATCGATTGGTGAAGTGAGTCGCAAACGATATCGAAAAAGGCTCGCAAAAACAATCAAAGAAGGCTCGCAAACGAATCTTTTGCGAGCTATCGAGAACGAAACTTTCTCTGCTACAAACTGAGCGACGGGTGATTAATTTGCGGATCGTTTGCGAGTGTTTTCTCGATAGTTTTGCACGTTTATGTTTCGCGTAAGAATCGCTAGCGATATCTTTTACGAGTTTTTGGTTCAGTGGGTTACAACGAAACCAAAGGCGAGCATGCACACATGTAAATATATGCATGCTACATACGCACAAAAAGGAAAACATTTGCGTAGATCACACATGCATGCATACCGAAACAACACTTACATACAAGCACACAAATACACCGCCACAGCGATTAAAACACTTCACACAATAAACTTCAAACTTACCTGCCAAATTCTGCACACATGGTCAAATGTTATCTTCCCCTTTTTTTATTCTTCGTTTTTTTTTCACTTTTTTTTCATTTTTCTTTCACTTTTTAAACCTTCAACTTATTCTCGCAAGCGTCAGAGTAAGAATGATGCTAAGTCGAAAAGCGTTCGATGCTGCAGGCAAAAAGCAGATCGGACAACGATGAGAGAAGAAAAAAGAGAGAATTTTGCTTTTGCTCTCAGGATGTTCGCTATCTCACTCTCTCAATTGGTGCTTACGTACGATTCGTGCCAAATACAATCCTTTTTGGAATGAAATATGCCCACTCGTACTTAAAAATTTATTCCTACTGTCGGGATCAAATCACACTTCTTAGGCGTGAAAAATTCCCGGCATTTTTTTTTTCTGTGTAAAAGCAGAAAATAGATGCAAGAGACTTCTGTGGTGCTTTTGATGCTGTCGACTTTCAAAAGCGATCGTGAGCTTTTGCTTCGACTTATGAACGGAACGGAATCAAAAGCAAAATCAATATCAAAATTTATGAAGCGACGACTGCAGTCGCTTCTTGCTTTTGGTGAAATAAATTTGGTGCTGCTGTCGCTTTTGTATTTCGCAAAAGCAGAAGCAAGAGTTCATATTGAAAAGTTGAAAAAAGTCATAACTGTGAAAAGTAAAAATTTTGTGACTTTTGCTACTTTGACGAAAGCAATTTAAACACTTTTATAAAGCCTTGTTATGTGCAGAGGGAACGGATCTGTCGCAAGAAATGTCAACACCCCGTTTGGAAGTATATGAGCTCGACAAAGAAATTACATTTCGCGAAATTCACAGCGCTCTAGGAATGATCAAAATGTGCAAAGCCCCAGGAGAAGACCGCATCCCCGCGGAATTCATTGTAAATGTGCCAACAAACTTTCTAACAAGACTTATAGATTAATACCTTGGTGGGCACAGAATTTGCAATTGTGAGCACTACAACAACATCTACAACAAACACAACTTCTGAAGTCATAAATTAAAGGAAAATGAACACATTTATTACTCTGTACGTCACGACAAAAAATCTGTGTTTTTGTTGTTTCTTTCAACGAGAAAAAAATTATTCACGCCTGTTCCCGTTTCCGAAACCGATTAATCGGAATTGATAAGAGTTGTGATTTCTAAGAAACGATTAAGGAATTCGGTCGAATCTTTTTGCCATCCAGAAGATCGATTGAAGGTAATTGGGATTTTGAAGTTAAAAGTTGAATAACACAGTCAGTTTTTGGAAGCGAGAACATTAAACAATTCCGATTCCGCATGACTTGATCGAAATCGAAAACGGGAACAGGCCTGATACACTAAGAGAAACTTTTGAGTGAATTTATTTATTCGTTTATTAGTTTTTCAAAATCTACTTTTTCTTTACTAATTGATGTTCGCAGTAAATCAGATAGACTTATATCACTTAATTTATTCCTTTAAGTATTTTTAATATGTTTTATATGCGAAAATATATCCATAATTTATCACGTAATAAAAATCAAATCACATCAAAACAAACTATACTTTTTCACACAGTGCACTATGGTCCAGATGTCGTTTTTTTTTTGGCATAAAGTCGATTTTTCGATGTTAATATATCGTTGTTTTCTTATTTTAATCTAAAAGTAAATGCATTATAGATTTAAAAAAATTTAATGAAAAGCTTTATAAGCGCTACCAAAGCTTTTTGAGAGATTTTAAAAGTGAGCTAGCGATCAGCTGATTTCCGAACAGAAATTCGCGCCAAAATATTTAGTTGCTTTATGTTGTGCCACTCGCGTTAAATTGGTCCAGAAAATTCAACTAAATTATGGAAAGCAATCTTCAAAGTATGCACTATTTAATGTATATTGTTATTTTATGTATAGTTCTAGGTATTTAGTGTTGTGTCATGTCCAATTTATGTGTATTTTTTTAGAAAACTAACATGCGTGATTCGTGTTTCGTGGAATATAACTAATAAGCTGTTCCATGCTGAAAGCAACTAATTGGTCCAGATTATACTTGTGAGTGTTGTCTTAAGCCACAAACCAAAAACTCTTCCCCGTTCGTCCCCCTTTTCTCACATTTTGGTAATATATAGGCACGTTTGAGTTTACTCACAGCGAACTTATCGAAATATGGCGCAGCAACAATCAAAAAATTCAATGTGTATCGGATTGGATATACACCAAAATTAATAAAAACGCTGTGGAATCCAAGACAATAAAGGAAATTGACAAAAAAAATCAGTAATTTTAAGAGTTACATTCATAAATATCTTCCCAAATGTAACTACATGCTTGAACGGTTCATGTCTAAGCATACTGTATGGTTGGCGTCTAAAATATCAATTACTATCGATGAAACCTGCAAGACACCACAGCAAATGGGACGTCCAACCGTATCTTACACGAATGCGGGTACAAGATTAAAAAGGAAATTGGCATCTGAGCTTGCAAATGAAAATAATTGTGACACAAATCTTCTTGCACATGCTGCAGCAGTCTCTGCAAAGAAACAAAACAAGAAGGACACGGCTTTTGTTCTTAAAAAAACCATAACAACACCCGAATACTCAACTGAATCGAGAAAGCAATTTGATGTACAAAAACCCATTCCACTTCCACCCGATGAAGCTTTGGCTTACCTCCTGGAAAATTCTCTTACAAAACAGCAATACATGAACACTAGACTTATGAATAAAAGTCGCCACAGTAACATTTATCCAACCTATAGTCTAGTAATGGAATCGAAATTACAATGCCGTCCTGTAGATATAAAAGTAACCGAAACGGCTGCCCAAGTATCATTACAAAACCTTTTAGATCATACTGCTCACAGAATTATTAAAATGCAAGCCGATGTTTTAAACCAGTTTCCAAACAGTTCTGAAATTAAACTAATATGCAGCTATGGATTTGATGGTTCAACGGGTCATTCAATATACAAGCAGAAGTTCGCTACCGAAACACCTGGCGAACAGCTTTCAGATCACTCCATTTTTGTTACATCTGTTATACCCATAAAAATTATAGACTCTTTTGATCACAACATATGGAATAATAGAACACCGCAATCTATACGATTTTGCAGACCTCTAAATTGAACTAGTAAAAGAAACTACGGCCCACATAATGATGGAAAAGAACCATTTAGATTCTCAAATAAATAACCTCAAACCTTTGTTTATATTGAAGGAAAATCGTGCTATAACAGTAAAGTTTGAACTGCATATCCTAAAGTGCTAAACGTTTTCAAATGTTGTCCAATCTGTGGTGTCACTCCAACAAAAATATTAGAAATAACAGATTTTAATTCTGAACTTTTTGTCCCAAAGCCTGGAGCTATACAGTTTGGAGTAAGTCCATTGCATGCCTGGATCCGGTTTTTAGAATTTGTCTTAAACATTTCATATAAAATTGAATTAAAAAAATGGCTTATAAAAGGTGAGGATTAGATTAAAATGAGCAAACGGAAAAAATATGTTCAAGAAAAGGATAAGCATGCCAAAGCAGAATGGAAGCGGCAATAGCAATGATGGTAACACGGCTAGGAGAGCTTTTGCCAATACTAAACTACTAGCATTTATAACAAACTTCAGCGAAGATCTGTTAAATAAATTTCACGCCATTTTAATCGCCATTACTTCCAATTATTATATAAATTCGGAAAAATTTCGCTCATTTTGTGAAACATCTTTTTCATTATATATGCGTAGCTACCCATGGTATCCGATGTCACCAACAATTCATAAAATATTGGTTCACGGTTACCAGATTAATAATTCGAGCTTGGTTCCACTAGGATGCTTAGGCGAAAATGCTTCTGAAGCACGCAACAAAGTTTACAAGAAAGATAGATTGTCGCATTCAAGGAAATTTAGTCGGCTCAATACCATGACTGATATATTTCACAGAGCTATAGATTCCTCGGATCCATTATTGTCGAGTGTTTCTCTAAAGGAAAGAGAAAGAAAAAAATAAAAAAAGCCCTTCTCAAAAGAGGTATTGTCTTTTTGACCTTCCATCTACACCTGAAAATGAAAACGATCTGCAGTGCGATTCTGATGACGATGAGGATATTTATAATATTGAATTGGATGAAGAAGAAAATTGCATTTAAAAAATAAGTAAGTAATTAAATAGAGCAGGAAATAATATATATTTATTCTAAATCTACTATCAATCAGTTTGCAGGGGCGGCAAGCGTGGGCGTGGTCGCACTGGCCCAATTTTTTTTTCACAAATTATTAATGCCATAACAATAAAATGTGTGAAGTTTAAACCATGTAACTCAATTTTTTGACTTTATGCCAAAAAAAACGGCATCTGGACCATAGTGCAGTGTACAAAATGATTTTGAAGTCATAAATTTTAACAAACGAACACTTTTATGACACTACATTTGACAGTCAAAGCTCGAGCGTTTGATGTGTGTTTGTTGTTTTGTTTTATTGGGGGTCATAAATTAAGTGGTCGCAGCGTCAAAAGTTGTTGTTGTATCTACGCTAGGCAAAACAACCGATTGAGTAGTCTGAGTAACGTGAGCAAAGGGATGCCCACCAAGGGATTAATACAACAACATTTTTAACTCTGGAGAAGTTCTAAAAAGCTTCACACAAAATATCATCTTTCCAATATGAAAAAGGGTTCGCCAACAAATGTCGAAAACTACAGGGGTATTTCGTTCTTGATTTCAATCGTGAAAACGTTCACTTCGATCTTACTAGTGTAGGAAGGTGGAAGGGCACTTCTGTTTTTGAACGCAGCTCGATCAAGACTGATGCGCTGCTCATTTTTATTCATCCTCTTTGGTCTTTTTCTCTCAGTGCGTTCTCAGCAATCATGTTGAGAGCGCGTTTACAGTTATTCTACTTATATCTATTCTTACTGAGTAGTATTGCACAGTGGGCTTACATGCTAAGATTATTACTATTGTACAACTCGGCCTATCCTGTCACTGAGGATCTCCTGATCCTCGTACTCATACTTCTTGTTACTATGCTACTTTGTCCATGTTTTTTACATTGTCTTAAACTAGTTACATTTTGTTTATTTTTATCTTTATTATTTACATTTTGGTCATTATCATTTAATTCATTCTCTTCTTCGACACTCAATTCTGAGATTAGCTTAGTTTTCTCATTTATCCATGGTTTCATGTTTTGAACCGCCCATATTCCAGAATAAGGGATTTGAGTTTGTTGAAACCCTTCTATATCTTGCACGACATATCTGTCATTATCCAAAGCTTTTGTAACTTCGTAAGGCCCCTTAAACTTTGGTATTAGCTTACTAGATGTTCCAGGTTGCGAATTAAAGTTTCTCACCACTATAAATTCACCTTTTAAAAAGTTCCTGGGCTTTTGTCTTTTTGCATCAACGTAGTTTTTGTTGTAATCTTGTGTTTTCTGTTGAATGATTTCTGCTCTACCTCTAGTAACTTCGAGGTCTCTGTCCAGATTATCTTGATTCTCTTCAACTACATTTTCCCTCAAACTGTAGCAATTTTTATGTGATTTACATTCTGTGATTCTAAGAAGTTTTGAAATTCATTTGAAGTAAAAGAAGTGACTCTATCTGACACAATGTGCCTAGGCCGGCTATAAGCTTTGAAATAATCCTTGAGTGCTTCTATGGCTTCCTTCGAGCTTGTTGTTTTTGCAGGATACAATCTTAAAAACTTCGTACATGCGTCTATTATCAAAAGTATATGCTTCTTCTGTGTCGTTGCTGTGGATTGGACCGTAATGATCAATATGTACAGTTTCAAATGGCATGGTACCTTTGGGAATTGAGTGTAAAAATCCTTCCTTTTTACCTGATTTGGATGAAAATGCTATACATTTGACACAATTTTTAATATGTTCATCAGCCTTTTTTCTTATGCCTGGAAACCAATAACTTTTATTAATCAAGTCCGTAACTTTGTCCAGACCTACGTGCCCTATCTCATTGTGATATTTGTATAGGACGCTATCTTCCATAGAATTTGGCACGCAGAATAAAAGTCGACCTTTGTTCTTCTTATACCCAACACCATTTCGCATTTCGTAATGTTCGTCTTCCCTTCTGATAGCATTTCTTTGATTCTTCTTATTTTTTCGTCTCTACTTTGCGATATTATTAGGTTTTCTTCAAATGTATTTGTCTCAATAATCAAAATATTATTGTTTCGACTGAGTGCATCTACATGTTGCATCCTTTTCCCAAATCTGTGTTCAAGATCGAAATCGTAATTCTGTAACTCGAGTGCCCATCTGGCAATTCGAGGATTTAATTCTTTTTTGTTCAGGGTCAAAGTCAGAGAGTTACAGTCTGTCACTATTTTGAATTTAATACCTTGAAGATAAACACGAAACCCTTTTAATGCATTTATTATTGCCAACGTTTCAAGCTCAAAGCTGTGATACTTTGACTCTACCTCTGTGGTTCGTTTTGAGAAGTAAAATACCGGATGAAATTTATCATCCTTCTTTCTTTGAAGAAGTATAGCTCCATAGCCTAACGAGCTAGCATCACAGTGTAGCTCTGTAGTATCTCTGGGATCATAAATCGCTAAAATCGGCGACTCTACTAATTTTCTCTTTAACTTGTTAAATGCATTTAATTCTTCTTCTTGAAACTTAAACTTTTTGTCCTCTCTCGTTATGTCATACAACGGCTTTGCAATAATAGCGAAATCTTTTATGAACCGTCTGAAATACGAGCAGAGACCGATAATGCTCTGAACCTCTTGAACCTTTGTTGGTACAGGAAAAGAATTTATTGCATCCAAACCCGTTTCGTCTGCACGAATGCCGCTACCTGTCACTGTATATCCCAAATATTTTACAGAGCACTGCAAAAACTCACATTTGTCCAGTCTTAGATCTAATTTATTTTCCACAACTCGTAGGAAAACCTCCTTAAGAATTTCAAAATGTTTAGCAATGTTTTCTGTTGCTATCAGAATATCGTCTAAGTAAATTATTACTTTTCCATCTTTAACCATGTTGTTAATGTATCTTTGGAATGTAGAAGGTGCGTTTTTCAAGCCAAATGGCATTCTATGGAACTCAAATTGTCCAAGTGGTGTAATGAATGCGGTATACTTTATGGCATCTTCATGCATAAATACGTGGTAAAAAGCATTTCGGAGATCTAACTTTGAAAAGAAGTTTTTATTCGCCAGCCTTTCTAACAAATCATCGATTAGGGGAATCGGATAATTATCCTTTAATGTGTTTTTGTTTAAGTCTCTGTAGTCCGGACACATTCGGGTCTCACCTGTTTTCTTTTTTACTAACACGACTGGTGACACGTATTCCGACTCGCTGGGTCGTATAAAGCCTGCTGCCAAGTTCTCATCTAAAATCTTTTGTACTTCTATTTTCTCTGCATATGACAATCTTCGAGGCGGACAGTTAAAAGGTTTATCACAGTTAAGTGATATTTTCATTACACTTTTTACTTTGGGTTCCAGAGGTCTAATCGGCCTTACATAATTTTCTTTAAACATTTCTTCAAACTTTTCTCTCATTTCGTGATTAATCTGCTCTCCAATTTTGTATTCGACTCTGACTTTATCTACAACGTTTATAGCCATCATTTGTATCTCGAAATTATCTGACTCTCACATTGTTACTGTCGCGTGCTCTACTTTTTTCTTTGATGTCCTTGAACTTTGTGATTTCGACTGTACATTTTCTTCCTTGTTCAACACATTGACTTTCCCTACATCTGTCTCTACATTTTGGTGTCCTTTTTTCGCAACCTTTTCCAACTTAGACTCTACATCTTTACGGGGTATTTCATTACAGTTGTCTTTTAGCATCGTATTGTCGAATGACATTAACTTTATATTGCTCAGCTTTAAAAATCTCTTCCCAGAACCATATCATGCCTTGTGGATCCATTATCTACCACCATTACTTCGATTTTCAAATCATTATTTAACATTTGAACAACACAAAATATTTTTCAAAAAATTCGTAGTTTACTGTTATTAATACCAAAATATTCATTATGCAAATCGCCATCATGTATTTTCACTTCTTGAGGGACGATGAATTTTTTGATAATAATTATCGGACTGCCGGAATCTAAGAGGCATTCTATGGGGTACACTTTATTAGAATTATGTGGGAAAATAATGTTAAAGTATCTTACGTATTCATTATTAGTATCATCCTTGGGTTTCTTTTACTGCTTGCAGTCTTTTGCCAAATGGCCAAACTCACCACATGCATAACAGGCCCCATTTGCCCGCATTGGCTTACGGCATACAGCCGCTATATGGCCCATGCTGTGACAGTTGTAGCATTTACTAGTCCTTTGGTCCGGGGCCAGAGATTTCGTTGTCTCTGTACCAGCCTCCATCGCCGCCTGAAACACATTTGGCGACGGGCGGGGTCTAATTACATACTGGAAAGCACGCAAGACGTCGTCAGGGGATTCGAAACATTGTAGCATTGCCTGATTTCGCATTTGAAGATCCGGAATCCCATCGATCAGGTACTGCACAAGCTCTTCCTTGCTCATGCTAAGCTTACTTGCCTTTGCCATTTTGTCATGATAATAAATGGCGAACTTCTCTGCACATTGCCACTTGCGTTGTTTAAATTTACGTC
Source organism: Lordiphosa stackelbergi (assembly GCA_018904235.1). NCBI lineage: Eukaryota > Metazoa > Arthropoda > Insecta > Diptera > Drosophilidae > Lordiphosa > Lordiphosa stackelbergi. Next base: position 107,315 of record JAEIFU010000087.1, on the reverse strand, counting down.
TGGTCTCCAAAATACTTTCCTTGCGCCCAAACATGCCCTTCAGTTGCAGAAGGATGTCATCAATGCTACTTGAGAGTAGCACTGTATTAGAGAAAAGCCACATGCCTGCCTTGCCTTTTATGCGCGCGCAGATAAGCGGACGCATGACATCATCACTGACTTTGAAAACTTCTCGAACATTTTTAATACGTAGTAGCCAGTCATCGATGTCGCCTTCTCCATCATACTCGGGCACACATTCTTTGAGTGTGTTAAACGAGACTGCAAATGTGACCTTATGTAGCTGATCATTTTCGAATTTCAATTTGTGAATAGTAAATTCCAGGGCTGCGATGTCATCGGCTCGGCTGCTCGAACGGTCGTTGTCCAACACTTTTGACAAATTAATACTGGTTTCTTTTAGCGCGTTTATCTTAGAATTATCAGCGTCTTGATTGTTGTTGTCGTGTGTATGTATTCCAGTCTCTGAGTAATGATCCATATGGTTGTCTCTTTCTAACTCATTGGCGCCCTCGATGTTTGTGCATTTGGCCAACAAATCGTTGTCTGACTGAGCGGCGCCACACTGTCCGTTGTTAGAATTTTCGTCTTCGCTGCTTCGTCTACGCTTTGGTACTGCTCCTTTGCTGTCTGGTGGAAAATCGTTATTTTCCATCGCATCACCGATCTCCAACATAGGCTTTGGTCCTCGCTCAGCGGCCGAAATCATGTTTAATTTTGTAGCGAAGAGGTGTAGGGAGAGGTCGTCTTGCGAAAACGGAAGAGTGGAGCTTGAATGGCACGCCCTTAGATGTGGTCAAAGAGTATAATTATCTAGGAATAACTCTAACATCAAATATGTCATTTACCAAGCACTTAGAACAAAAGCTGAGAGACCTTAAAATAGCAATTAGCAGCACCTGGCGATCACTTTACTGCAAAAATAATATAAGCTCGAGTACAAAATACTGGATGTTTGAGGCCACATCAAAAGCAATTATGTGTTATGGAGCCAGTGCTGCCAGAATCTCCGAAGCAAAAATTGCTAGATTTGGGAAAAAAAGTTGCTAAAAATTGCTAAAAATTTTAAGAAAATTGCCAAAAAAAATTGCTAAAACATTAAAATTTTCGTTTCCAACATATTTATGTGCATTTGCATTCGGGACCGAACGGGACCATCGAACACATTTAAAGTCTAAATCAAAGACTAAGCAGGCTTAACTTATAACTACTTATACGCCCCGTTATTGGTGCTGAGGCTGATTTTGGGCAATTGTTCGTTTTCACGATAATTGCATTCGAACGTGACAAAAAGTGGACCTTTTTTTGGAAATGCCCATATGTATGTATTTTTAGAAACAAAATTGAAATACTTTTAGTAAAACGGAACATGATTTCTGTATCGTAAACAATTACATCATATGTTTGTATTTTAAGAATTTTATATTTTTATCTACAAAAAGCTTACCAAGAATTTTTGTCACACTAATGTTAATGAAATGCATTGCAAGTACATTTTTAATAATGTACCTGCACTTCGTTCTGCCTAATTTTATATTTGCAGCAGCTTAGCAAGCTAAAAACAACTCCACACACAACTTTGACAAATGATCACTTTTCGCAACAAAGAAAATCTAACAAAGAAGCACACTTTAAAATCCTCTCTTTATTGAGTGTTGTTAACTCCATCTTGACAAAGAGAACATTCATTGTGACAACTCAAAATATAAGTCAAAGTATTTGTCGCCATAGGAAAACAAGTTGGTTAGAGGGAGACGGACATAGTCACAAAAATTACTCAGAGAGCCAAAATGACAGCAAACAGCAGACTAATATCTGAGACGACTCCACAAAGTGTGCTTCCGTGTTAGATTTTCTTTGGTCGCAATCGCCGTGTGTTTGGCAATGTGTAGGCAAAGTGCCGCTTCCTGCTCCTCCGTTTTTGTTGACTTTCGAACGAAAGCTTTGCGCCAATTGCGGATTGCAATACGCACATATTAGTGGAATCCCTGCTATCATTTTTAGAACTCATTATCTTGCAGCCAGGCATCACGAAAATTTTTCTTATAAACTTTTGGCATCTTAACCCAATCACAAAACACAACAAAATATGAGCAAACTTTTTCAAGTTGTTCAAGCACTAAAAGTTCCGATATCCTTGTGAACCACTATTAATCGTAATTTGTGACGTCAATTGCAAAAAGGTAAAAAAAGGCAAAAATGCCTGAAGAATAGTAACAAATTGATCGTTTTGTACTAAATTTGCTAAAATTGCTGAAGAAAAATTAAAAATTGCTAGATTTGTGGCTAATAGCGTTTTTAAATAAAAAGTTGCAAATTTTTTTAAAAGTTGCTAGATCTAGCAACTAAATTGCTAAAGTGGCAGCACTGTATGGAGCAGAAGTCTGGGTTATTCCAAATATGAAGACGTGAAAAACTATTGCGATACTTCATTAAAAGAGTGTTTTATGTTACATCTAGAGACAGGATTTCCAGAAATGATCGTACTCTAGGCACACATTTTCGCTACGTAAACAAAATAATAAAGCTGCATGAGAATAGGCTGCCCTGTATTGTTGTACATACACTTTTGGTCGGAAAATCACAATGCTTCAAATCATGGGAAAGTCTCGCTCGGGATTTTGGAATCCATCTGGATCTGTCGCAGCCCGATACTTGGAGCATCTCTCAACGTGCCCTGCTACAAGCAATCAATGAAGTATCTGCACTAGCAAGCCAAACTCGCAACACATATAGGCAACTGAACCATAACTTGAAGGAAAGCAATTACTTAAAAGACGAATACGACTGCTGGACTATCTCAAACATTTTCAAAGCTCGTACAAAGATGCTGGCATTAAATTATATTCCCCACCATCAGAATGTTACTGAAGTATGCACTCTTTGCAATTTACGGAAGAATGAAGACGTGGCTCATTTCTGTGCGACCTGTCCAATATTTAAAGAGCTCCGAATCAACATTCATCATTTTTTTTGGATAGTATTACAATTTTGGAGTTACCTATAGAATTCAAATGCACTTCATTTCCTGCATAATTTTTAAACAATTTTTTGTTCAACATGTATTCCAAAATAAATAAGCTAACTGCGTGTTCATTTGTATCATCAAGCTAAACGAAATTCTCAAATTTTAGGTTGAGCACAAATGCCTTTGACCGTCTAAAATATTTCCAAAACGCGGGGCATAGAGCAAATAGGTGCACCAACAAGAAATAACAAAAGTCCAGTGCGATTTTCTTTCAATACCTCAATTCTACACACCATAGAAAGGCTCTGAGAAGGGCGAATTATGGCTCCAAAAACGAGCAATATTTCGAAAATGTATTAAAATACACATTTCACAAGCGGTTTCCGAAAACACAGTCTACACATGTACATAAAACAACTTATACTAATGTCGTCTCCAGCTACCACTTTATTAGCTAATACAAAGCGCCGACTGGCTGAAACTTCGCCTGAAGCGGATTAGAGAAATATGGAACTAGGGAAAATGGACTTCTCCCACTGGATGCGCCTAAACCAGGAGTCCATGGCTTCAGAATTTGGCAACAAAAGAAGACATAAGGGAAATTAAAGGAGAGATGACTGCATTGGCTACCGATGTCAAAGCCCTTAAGGAAGAGAACGCCAAGTTAAAAGCCGACTTTGAACTTTTGAGGCAGTATAAAGCAGGGGAGCAAAGAGATGTATTGCGGCTTGTTGATCAAATGAAGCAACGTAATTTGCTTTTCAAAGGACTGGAAGCTAACTCATCCGCACTTAATGCAGCCAAATCAGTTTGCTCGAAGCTAAAAATTGATCAGAATACCGTACGCAAAGCTAGAATTCTATATAGCCGGAATAATAAGATGGGAGTATTGGTCGAATTCGGAGACGACCAACAAGCATCTGCAGCATTGCGCAACACGCGAAATCTTGCAGGCACGCCCGGTAGAAACGGATCTCAGTGAAGCCAGACAGAAAAAAAAGAAGGCTATGCTTCACCTCCGTAAAGATATTTTAGCTATTGACCCTACGCAGAAGACAATTGTACGAGATGACAGAATCAAGGTAGGAGATAAATGGCTCTTCTGGAATGCAAAAATGGAACTATCCAGTGGCGATCAAACGGGCATTGAAATTTTAGCACATGCACTAGGTACAAAAGCAGCAGCTCTTACTCTTTCTTTTGCCGAAAACTTGGAAAAGGCTGAATCCAATAGAGCCCATGAAAAAAACTAGATGCTGGGGGTAATCAAAGAACATTAGCCCATACACTCAAAAAAAACAATCCTACGGGATCAAACAATCCAAGCGGTATGAAAACACTAAGGTATGCTGAACCAATCAGAAAAGGATTGAGTTGATCTTCCTTTGATCCCAAAAAGATTACAATTATCGGGTAATCCTTCAAGAGATTGAATTAGCAAAAGATTTTAGAAAAAAATTGTTTAGTCCCAACCCAAAGCTGACCATTTTTGCCATGTTGACTTTTAATTTGAGGTAAGATACTCTTTTTTCCGTTCCTCCGCCAGGCCACGCCGTAGGACCCATATCAACTTTAAACTGGTTTATTTAAGACTTCGAAAAAAACAAATAAATATACAAATGTTGTGCTCAACTGGGATTGAACCCAGACCAGTCGCCTGAACAGAATGGATGGCTTCAACACACACCACCAACTCTACGGTTGTTGCTGCGTGTCTAAAAGGCTACTTTTCCGCTCTCGCTCTCCAATTAGGTCGTGTCCCAAAAGGGATGGATAAGCACATTTGGAAGATCAAGCGAAGATAGGCGATTTAGTTGTTTTTTTCTGGAAACAAAATAATAGATTAGCTCAAATAAAAATACTATCATATAATATAAATGGCCTTTCCCGAAAATATATATTCCCTGAATTTTTCATCTATGTACATAAAGAACTTTGACATATTTGCTCTAACCCACGTAACGGCTGAAAACCAAAACCAAGCAAGCCAATATTTTAGCGGTTTTGATTTGCATTGGAAACCAGCTACGAGATCAAGCCGCTTTGGACGGGCAAGCGGAGGCTGCATATTTGGAGTAAAAAACAATAAAAACTTTAACCTAACTCACACCTTTCATACACAGGATGGTCTTGACTTCATCTCTATAATAACGTGCGGAATGGAGATAACGTTGTGCCCGATGTATATCCGAGGCTGTTCCTGGAATGCCGATTTTGGAGTAGTAAAACATCACTTTCATTTAAACGAAACTAACAACCGTATTATTATTGGCGATTTAGATGTGCGAATAGGAGAATTGCAACAACCACTGGAGGAATCTTTGCTATCAGCCTTTCCAATGGAACTAGAATGTCGAAAATCTCAGGATAAATTGTTGAATACAAAGGGCGCAACTTTTATGGAATTTTGTGATGACTATGGACTTACTGTAATAAATGGAAGGACATTTGGTGATGAAAATGGAAAATTTACCTTTGTGGGTACGGCTCGGAAACTCTGTAAATGATATTTGTGCAGTATCGCATGACGCCCTCCATTTAGTCAACAAGTTTGAGGTACAAGAAAAAATCATCTGGCCATTGCGTTGCAGCTCACCGTTGAGACTACTGAAAAAGAAAATCGGCTAGCACTACCTAAAAAAGTCGCATGGATCCCTTCACAAAGAGAAGCCTATCAAAGAAAACTGGACGAGAAATTAGTGGTCATCAGGCGAGAGAAAAATGTCAGCTTGGAAACATTAACTGATGCAATAAAAAGTGCGACACCTAAACTAGACAACCGCCGGCTAAATCCACAACAGCCGTGGTTTAAATTGAAAACCCGCCAAAAAGCAAGGGAGCTCTTCTATTTGGCACTTAATAAATATCTTAAAAGCAACAGTACCCAGCATAAACAAAATTACCTACAAAAGATTCGAGAGTATAAATCACAGTGCGCCATAAGTAAGGATGAATAAAGCAAGAGGTTGGTGGAGATGATAAACACTGTCAAAGATAGCAAGCAATGGTGGAAACTCGCTAAAGAGATTAATAACCAACAGTACGATCCAAGAACAGATATATCTGCAAAAGAGTTTGCGCATCACTACCAACCGTTTCTTATTGAGAATACTGAACTGGATGCGCCAATTACTAAAGATGAGGTTAAGAATGCTTTACGTAAAGCGAAACCAAATAAATCGCCAGGAGCTGACAGAGTCCTCTATGAACACCTGATACATTCCACGGAATCGTTTCTAGAGGAACTTGTCATAGTATATAACCGAATGTTAGTAACGGGTGAAGTTGATAATGCGTTTGTAAATACTGTATTCTTCCCGATTCACAAAAAGGGCTGTCATCATGAGGCTAGCAACTATAGAGGAATAGCTTTCATGAACTGTGTGGCCAAATTACTGATGGGTATAATTGCCAACAGATTAACACACTGGACGCAACGAGAAAAGCTTATTTGCGAGTATCAAGCAGGGTTCCGGTCTGAGTACTCTACTTCAGACAACGTCTACATCCTGGCAGCGGCAGTACATCTTAAACTGGTTGACAGCGTTTGACAGAGTACCACGGCAACTACTTTTCTATAAATTATATCAACTGGGTATCTCAACAAAAGTGCAAAATCTCCTACAAAATATATATTGCAATACATCTTCCTCAGTGTGGACTAGGAGTGAGCTGTCACAATCTTTCCGCACACATACAGGCGTAAAACAAGGATGTCTTCTTTCCCCATTGTTGTTCATATTATTCCTAAACGATCTACATGATGAAATTGAAGGAGGACTATGGAACGGTGATATTAACCTCCGAGTACTTTTGTATGCAGACGATATCGTTGTGTTAGCAGACGACGTCGATATGATGCAACGAATGATCAACAGGCTCGAGCAGTACTGCAAAAAGTGGAATATGGAGGTGAATTCCAGTAAGTCAAAAATGATGGTATTCAGAAAAGGTGGCCGGCTGTCTCAAAACGAGAAATGGACTTACAATTCGGAACCAATACCGATTGTTTCAGAGTTCACCTATCTGGGAGTGGTATTTACACCAACCTTATCCTTCACAAAACATGTTGAGCAGCGAAACAGGTCACCAAAAAACTGTATTAACAGTACATGGAAAAATTATTTTTGCAATCAAAGAGTACCCATAAGCTCCAAGTGGAAGTTATTCCTTGCGGTATGCCGTTCCACACAATCTTATGCAGCACAAATATGGGGATCACATCATTTTGAAGAGGTAAACAAACTTCAGCGATACTTTGCTACAAGGATTCTAAGGCTGCCGGACAATACCCCTAATTACGCATTGGCGATCGAACTTGGCATGGAAGACAACCACTTTTTCACACTCATGACCCACTTAAACTATATAGAGAAAAGCTTATTTGATTACCAAGAAAATAGATTACCACGGATGCTTTCCACGTACATCATCCAAAAGAACGTTTTCTGGGCAAAGCGGTTAAACTTTCTAATAGAAGCCCGCGATTTTGAATGGCAATTGGAAAATGGAACTAAAGAGTCATGGAACTTCGGGTGTAATGAACTGGTAAACCGATTAAAAGCTGAGGCAATCCGGAACCATTTATATTGCAGATGACATGAAGGTTGCAGACATTAAATGGATTTTTAAAGCCCGATGTGGTCTCTTGAAACTGAATGGAGATGGATTTTCGCCGACCCAATCGGGACTTTGCACAATGTGTAATTTAAACGAAAAGGAGACATTTAGCCATTTTATTGGACGCTGCCCAGTTCTCAGAGAATTTAGAGTGCAGCATCTAGGGAAGACTGTACTAAGGGAGAATGAGATTATAAATATATTAAATGGGCCAAACGGGGCTCAATTAATTAACTTTCTAAAAAATTTGTTAAGATAGAGATCATTTCTTTTAAATAATTTTAATTAAATAAAAACTCATCCCATATCAAAAATTGTAAGGAATAAAACGCACTAATTACACTGTGATAGTCAAAAAAAAAGACAAGACCAAACTCGACGGTTTCCCCTATTTCGGGTCCTACGAATCGAACTGCATCATTACTTTTTTGAGTTACAATCATGGTTTCATACAAAATTTTTTGTTGAAGTTTTTCATCAAAGTGGCCTATTGTAAGAGAAAGGCACATTTTTCTTCGCTCTCTAACTTTTTTAATGTTGACTTTTTTTGGTAAACTTTCTTTGGCAAAGCTTCTCAGAATAAGTCCGTCTTTAAGTTCTTAGATGACTGTAAACCCCAAAATCAATGTTTTGGGTGTCCTTATAGCCAATATGTCGAAAAAACTGAAATTTAACCCATTTTTTTAAAATAATTTTTCCCTCACGTTTCGTCAATATTTTAATTTACCCTTTGATACTTATACATTAAGTGACATCTTGTAATAGTAAGAAACTTAAGCAAAGACAACGTTCTGAGCAAACTAACTATTAGAAAGAAAAACGAGAAGGCCAAGCTAACTTCGTCTTTGCCGAAGTTTTTATACCCTTGCAAATGTTTTAATACATCATAGTTTAAGAACGCCAGCATAAAAACAAACTATTTTTATACCCTTGGAGAGGGTATATTAAAATTGTCCGGATGTTTGTAACGCACAGAAGGAAACATCTCCGACCACATAAAGTATATATATTCTTGATCAGCATGACGAGCTGAGTTGATATAGCCATGTCCGTCTGTCCGTCCGTCCGTCCGTCTGTCCGTCTGTCCGTCTGTTTCTATGCTATCTCCTCCGTCAGTTTTCAAGCTATCTCAACCAAACTTTGCACGAAGTCTTTTGGTATAAATACGCTGCACATTTGTCGGAACCGGCCGGATCGGATAACTATAGCATATAGCTGCCATAGGAACGATCGGTTGAAAAAGTAGTTTTAGTGAGAAAAACTTTTTTGTTTTCAATGCTATCGCTCCCAACCCCCGTATTTATAAGTTTTCTATGATTTCACATAATTTCACTGAGGATTATCAAAATCGGACAACTATATAGTATAGCTGCCATACAAAAGATAGGTCTGAAAAAAAGTCTTAGTGAGAAAAACTTTTTTGTTTTCAACGCTATCGCTCCCAACCCTCGTATTTATGAGTTCTTTATGCTTTCACATAATTTCAGCAAGTTTTATGCAAATCGGGCAACTATATAGTATAGCTGCCATACAAAAGATAGGTCTGAAAAAAAGTCTTAGTGAGAAAAACTTTTTTGTTTTCAATGCTATCGCTCCCAACACTCGTATTTATGAGTTCTTTATGCTTTCACATAATTTCAGAAAGTTTTATGCAAATCGGGCAACTATATAGTATAGCTGCCATACAAAAGATAGGTCTGAAAAAAAGTCTTAGTAAGAAAAACTTTTTTGTTTTCAATGCTATCGCTCCCACGTTGTACAGATCTATATTATATACTACCACACAATTTTGTCAAGTTTGATTTAAATCGGATGACTATAGCATATAGCTGCCATAGGAACGATCGGTCCAAAATGTAGTTCTAGTGAGAAAAACTTTTTTGATGAATATATCGTATAGCCATTCAAAAAACTGGCAGCATATATCATGCTCCAAGGGTATATAAACTTCGGTACAGCCGAAGTTAGCTTCCCTCTATTTTTCTAAATAAAACCCACTTTTCGACCGATAGTTCCTATGACAGCTATAGAATATAGTCATCCGATTTTGACCAAAACTTCCAAATCTTTGTTAAATCGCATAATATTAATAATTGCTGAAGTGAGACACGTTAATATAAAAACAAAAAAGTTTTTCTCATTAAAACCCTCTTTTCGACCGAAAGTTCCTATGACAGCTATAAGATATAGTCATCCGATTTTGACTAAAACTTCCAAATCAGTATAATATAACTAGTCGCCGAAGTGAGACACGTTAACATTAAAAACAAAACAAAATTTCTCATTAAAACCCACTTTTCGACCGATAGTTCCTATGGCAGCTATAAGATATAGTCATCCGATCCGGTCGGTTCCGACATATTAGCAGTGTGCAGTAAAAAGAAGACTCTGTGCAAAGTTTCAGCTCGATAGCTTTAAAACTGAGAGACTAGTTTGCGTAGAAACAGACAGACAGACGGACAGACAGACGGACGGACAAAGCTCAATCGACTCAGCTCGTCGCCCTGATCAAGAATATATATAGTTTATAGGGTCGGAAATGAATATTTCTATGCGTTGCAAACTTCTGGGCAAAATTATAATACTTTTTGCAAGGGTATAAAAACTTAACAAAATTTGTATTTTTTAAAAAAGCTACACTAACTATGTGTATTGTGTGCTGTTTTATTTTTTTTTTGTATCTTATAAGTGTTATTAATAAGTATCATAAATTTGTACACAATATTTGAATTAAATTTAATAAGACTCATCTATCAATGTCCAACACAAATCAGCAAGGAACGAGTCAAGCTTTTTGCCGCTGTAACAATGCTCAAGGGGAGCGGCTACTTGGTGAAATCTTTCTCCATGCTCATCGGATTAGTCAGAACTTGCTGTTCAAAATGGTCCTTGTGATGGTGAAGGAAATTAATTTTTAAGGACATATTCACACCTATTTCTTTAAAAGCGTCTAACATGTCATCCACATATTTTTTCCAATCTTCAGACCGGTGCACTCCTAAGCAATGGTTTATAACGGTCATAACGGAGTTCCAGGCAATTTTTCACTTGGCCTCAAAAGTTATCCGAATTTTGCGTTCTTTATAAGTTTTCTTATATCGGGGACATTGAGAACACCTGAAAATAATATTTTGTTTATTTAGTTCTATTTGTGTGCTGAAAAAAGACTTAAAATACCTTCTATTATTTTCGCAACACTTAGTCTTGGAAATATTTCTGTCAAACATTTAAAAGCTTCGCCATCTCGATTTATTGCTTTTATGAAATTTTTGACAATTGCCAATTTTATGTGCAGTGGTGGTAGCAAAATGTTATTAGCTGGTATCAGCGGAATATGGATAACATTTGCCTTATTTAAATGAAATTCTGTGCGAAGCTTCCAATCACGCATTCTATATTGATTTCCGCGGTACCTTGTGTCCCAATGACAAATAAAGCACATATTTTTTATGTATCCTGTCTGCAAACCAGTAAGCAGGGCGATAACTTTTAAGTCCGCACATATCTTCCATTGATGCTGCTGATAGTGAACTCTGTCCAAAATAAATTTTATTGCTTCGTATGTTTCCTTTATGTTGGAGCTTATGGCGATTGGATCCGGATTTTTGTGTTGTCCACATACAGCAATACTGCTTTCAAACTATTTTTCGACGATTCAATAAACAAGCGCCATTGCTCTGGTTTGTACTTACAGTTCATGTATTGCATAAGACCAGAAATATTTTTACAATTCGAAAAAGTAATGTCGCCATTAACCTCAAAGAAATTTAAAAGCTCCTCCTGTCTTTTGCGGTATCCATACACCTTAACATCTTTAGACAATATATTTACCGATATGGGTCATTCTTTTATAAACCGAACAGTTAAAAAATTCTTTATTTTTTATTTTAATAAAAACAAATTCGAAATTAGATCTCGACATGCCCATCAAAACGTAATTTGCGATTTTGCATTTTTATAAACAATTTCAAAAATCGTCAAAAACGGAAAAATGGAAAAAAAGGTTTTTTTAAAGCGGGATTTCTCAGGTTTGGTTTATCGGACAGCTTTCAAGTTGATATTGGTGAAAAGTATTTTACTGTAGCTACTCAAATTATAATTTTATAGATTTTTAAACTATTTAATAATATTAAGTAATTGTTGCTAAAAATTATTAATAATTTTTTCTAAGTGTTAACCACCATGATATAGCTTCTAAGCACAAACAATTTATTGCCCTAAATATATCTTGAATTTTGGTGTTTTCAAAAAGATGGAGACTTTTATAGTTTAAAAGTTATGAATTTTTTAAGTTATAAACAAATAAAAAGATGCCCTTAAAGAAAGCTTTGCCACGCAATAGGATTAAAAGCTGTGTAGCTGAAACCTGGCACGTATACTTCGTATTTATCAAGCTTTTCAAAAATGTCAACATCACGCAGATCGGACGTCCATTTCATATAGCTGCCATACGAATGCTATGATTAATTGCATTTTGTTGTGGATTAGGGTGACCAGAGTTTTCAAAGTATATTATATCACAAACAAATTCAGCATTCCTATGGCAGCTATATGATATAGACGTCCGATCTGTGTGATGTTGACATTTTTGAAAAGCTTGATATATATAAAGCCAACTCGCCAAGTTTCAGTCGTAAAGCTTTGAAACTGACTGCGTGGCAAAGCATACTTTACGGGCATCTTTTTATTTGTTTATAACTTAAAAAATTCATAACTTTTAAACTATAAAAGTCTCCATCTTTTTGAAAACACCAAAACTTAAGTTACGTTTAGGACAATAAATTGTTTGTGCTTAGAAGCTATATCATGGTGGTTAACATTGAGAAAAAATTATAAATAATTTTTAGCAACAATTACTTAATATTATTAAATAATTTAAAAATCTTTAAAATTATAATTTGAGTAGCTACAGTAAAATACTATTTAGCAATATCAACTTGAAAGCTGTCCGATAAACCAAACCTGAGAAATCCCGTTTTTAAAAAACCCTTTTTTTCCATTTTTCCGTTTTTGACGATTTTTGAAATTGTGTATAAAATTAACAAAAAATTTTTGTGCAAAACCGCAAATTACGTTTTGATGGGCATGTCGAGATCTAATTTCGATTTTTTTTTTATTAAAATGAAAAAAAAAAAATTCTTTAACTGTTCGGTTTATAAAAGAATGACCCATATTTAAGATGATTTGCTAGGCAAATCGCTTGTCTTTGCGATAATTTCAGCTGTCGTACCATCGTATTCAAACGGGCTTGGGAAATCTCCAAGTGACGACATCGGCTTTCAACTTCGGTTGGGTTATACATTGAGTGTAGATCTGTAGGTTCGGTGGCAAATGTTGGCGAAATATATCTCTCAGTTGGACTTGGACATCTTGGTATCGGAACATTTTCTGAATGAGATACTGGTAGCTGTGCATATTGAACACATTTGTAAACTTTTTTAAAAAATACAAATTTTGTTAAGTTTTTTTTCTAATGGTTAGTTTGCTCAGAACGTTGTCTTTGCTTAAGTTTCTTACTATTACAAGATGTCACTTAATGTATAAGTATCAAAGGGTAAATTAAAATATTGACAAAACGTGAGGGAAAAATTATTTTAAAAAATGGGTTAAATTTCAGTTTTTTCGACATATTGGCTATAAGGACACCCAAAACATTGATTTTGGGGTTTACAGTCATCTAAGAACTTAAAGACGGACTTATTCTGAGAAGCTTTGCCAAAGAAAGTTTACCAAAATAGTCATTAAAAAAGTTAGAGAGCGAGGAAAAATGTGCCTTTCTCTTACAATGGGCCACTTTGATGAAAAACTTCAACAAAAAATTTTGTATGAAACCATGATTGTAACTCAAAAAAGTAATGATGCAGTTCGATTCGTAGGACCCGAAATAGGGGGAAACCGTCGAGTTTGGTGTGGTCTTTTTTTTTTTTGAAAAAAGCTATCACAGTGTTATCTACAAACTTTTGCCGACAGACGACTATTAAATCATTGTTAGTAGTTCTTAATATACCCCCAATCAAACTGCAATTTTTTAGAAATAATTTAAATAAAGAACAAATACATACATACATACATACATGTACATAAAATTATTCAACGAATTTTGTCAACGAATCGATTGCGGTGTCCAACTCGTCCGATTTCGATTACGGTTATAGTTATATTTTACGGAAAACGGGAATGGGATGCTTGTCCGATTGCTGCACAAGTAAAACAAGTAAGACCGTTGCAGTCGAGTAGCCCGACTTTAATATACCTTGTACAATTCACAACGAGTCGGCTCTAACCGACTTGGATAAACCCGTTACTCACGAAAAAACATGTTTAACAGTGCTCCTGCATTCCTTAGGGTGACCATCCGAAAAGTATGCAACATTTTTTTAGGGTGGGTGGGGTGGTAGCGGAGGGGCTTGGTTCGCTTTCGTCTATCTTCAAAACTGTGGGAGATATAACGTTTTTTTCAAAATTGCGGGGGCGGGAGGGTGTTGCGTCCATCGGACAAAAATCAAAAAATCGATCACAGAATTTTTGAACAAAATATAGACAAATTGTCTCTTAAATGTCCAATCTTCTTAATGGCAATCCTGTTTTTTCTGGAAACCTACCGGGACTTTACAAAAATTGCGTTGAAAGCGTGAGCACTTGTTCAATTTTGTAAAGCAGCTGCACGCAGGCCGAATATTTTACAACAAAAGCGATCTTCAAAGTGTTCAGTCGATTAATTACGTTCCCGAATTAAAACTATTTTTAGTGGATTTGGAAGATAGAAGTATTTATTTTAAGTTCCTATATTAATAAAAGCCAACTTGCGTTGTATTAATATTGAAATTACTGCTTTAGTTTATTCTGTTTTTTTAACATTTTTTGTGCGTCTTTATAATGTTTACTTAAGGTTTTAACTGTGTTCCCCCAAGATCCCCCGATTCATTTCTTTTTCAGTGGATTTGTGTGTATCTTAAGATAATACAAAATTAAAGTTAGCTACAGATATTTGCAGATGTGTGCACAATTAACAATATACTAACTCCGTTTTTTTTTTTCAAGGTCAATTTTGCCTTCCGAAGCAGCTGCTTTGCCTTGTAGTTGTGCTGTGTCTTTGTGTTCGTCATTCGTGTTTAGTGTTCTTATTAAGTTTAAATTATAATTTTGATTGCACTTTCTCTTTTCCATTTTATTTTGGTAGGCGACTATTATCAGTGTGTATTTACACGCTTCTATATTTTCAACTGTTGGTGCACAGAAATGGGCACCAATGCAGAAAAATTACTGGAGGCGATGATGTGCAAAGCAGTATTGAAAATATCGGCTACATGTCCGAGATGAGCGATCTTACAAAATGTATTGAGTACATATGTAAAAAATTTATGCATTTTGGATTCAATACAAACGTAAAAAAGCATCAGTTTTTGAGTATCAAAGTATCAAAGACAATTGTCTTAACGAAAAGGAAACAGTTTCAATAAAACGCACAAAAAATGGTTAAATGACCTCAGCGTGGACGTCCGAAAGTAGATTTTAGTTATCAAAGAGAACAAAGCGACGAAGAATTGCTGAGCTTTCGAAAACCGATGAACCTGCTGCTTGTGCTTTACAATCGTGCAACATTCCAACAAATAAATTGTGCACCAGAGCTAATATCGATGAGGTTTTATCGCTTCTCATAGAAACAAACATGAGCAAACATCAATATCACGGCGTCGCGGATTGTAAAACTTCAGGATGATGTTCTTGACGGCATTGGAGGTGATTTTGTTAATACATAATCTAATTTTAATTGAAAAAGGGATTTGACGGTATTGAAAATTTTTAATGTAATAAATTTTAATGTAATAAACTTGGACTTGGATCGAACTTGACAGAATTGTGTGTTAGCATGGACTATTGATTAGTAACGAGTTTGGAAGCGATAGCATCGAAAATAAAAAAGTTGCTCATACTAAGATTTTTTTCAAACTTATCTTTTGTATGGCAGCTATACTATATAGTTTTCATAAAACTTGTCGAAATTATTTGAAAGCATAGAGGACTTATAAATACGAGGTTCGGAGACGTTGGCATGCAAAACAAAAAAGTTTTTCTTACTAAAACTACTTTTTCAACCTATCGTTCCTATGGCAGCTATAGGATATAGTCGTAAGATACGGTCAATTTTTATACCCGTTACTCGTAGAGTAAAAAGGGTATACTAAAGTCGTGCAAATGTATGTAACAGGCAGAAGGAATCATTGGCGACCATATAAAGTATATATATTCTTGATCAGCATCAACAGCCGAGACGATACAGACTTGTCCGTCTGTCCGTCCGTCCGTCTGTCCGTCCGTCCGTCTGTCTGTATGAACACCTAGATCTCAGAGATGGTAAGAGATAGAGGTTTGACATGTATGGGACAAATGCTTCTTTTATCTGCACGCAGATCAAGTTTGTTTCAAATTTTGGCCACGCTCCCTCCCGCCCCCGCAATTTGGAAAAACGTTATATCTCCCACAGTTTTAAAGATAGACGATTCCTACCTTCTAGAGATAGTTAGTGATTAGCAAAATGAATCGATTTGCCGAAGAAATGATAAAGATAGGATGAACGGTTCTCAAGTTATGAGCAAAAAAGTGAACCAAGCCCCCCCGCTACCACCCCACCCACCATAAAAAAATGTTGCATACTTTTCGGATGGTCACACTATGGAACGCAGGAACACTGTTAAACATGTTTTTCATGAGTAACGGGTATATCGAAGTCGGATAGAGCCGACTTTAACTTACGCTCTCGTTTTATAATGAATTCAAAATATTTTTCTAGAATTTTGGTGAAAATTTCATAACGATATCACAACTAGAAGTATTTATGGCCGCGGCTTCATACAAGCCCAACCACTGTGGGGCGTGGCCAAAATTTGAAACAAACTTGATCTGCGTGCAGATAAAAGAAGCATTTGTCCCATACATGTCAAACTTTTATATTTTACCATCTCTGAGATCGACGCGTTCATACAGACAGACGGACGGACAGACGGACATGACTTAATCGACTCGGCTGTTGATGCTGATCAAGAATATATATACTTTATAGGGTCGGAAATGTTTCCTTCTTCCTGTTACATACATTTGCACAACTTCATGATCCTTTTTTACCCATTTACAGGGTACAGGGTATAAAAAGATTTAGGCCAATATAAACGCCTTTACTCAAACTGAATTTAATTTCGGGTTTAGTCCCTGCTTTGGAAGTAAAATTGGAAAAAAGGAAGAGCGCCGCAGGCAATTTTTATACCCTTGCAAAGGGTATTATAATTTTGCCCAGAAGTTTGCAACGCATAGAAATATTCATTTCCGACCCTATAAGCTATATATATTCTTGATCAGGGCGACGAGCTGAGTCGATTGAGCTTTGTCCGTCCGTCTGTTTGTCCGTCTGTCTGTCTGTTTCTACGCAAACTAGTCTGTCAGTTTTAAAGCTATCGAGCTGAAACTTTGCACAGAGTCTTCTTTTTACTGCACACTGCTAATATGTCGGAACCGACCGGATCGGATGACTATATCTTATAGCTGCCATAGGAACTATCGGTCGAAAAGTGGGTCTTTGTGAGAAAAACTTTTTTGTTTTTAATGTTAACGACTCCCACTTCAGCGATTATAATTATTATACGCTTTCACATAGATTTTTTTTTCAAAATCGGATGACTATATCTTATAGCTGCCATAGGAACTATCGGTCAAAATCGGATGACTATATCTTATAGCTGCCATAGGAACTATCGGTCGAAAAGTGGGTTTAAATGAGAAATTTTGTTTTGCTTTTAATGTTAACGTGTCTCTCTTCAGCGATTATTAATATTTTACGCTTTTACACAGATTTGGAAGTTTTTGTCAATATCGGATGACTATATCTTTAAGCTGCCATAGGAACTATCGGTCGAAAAGTGGGTTTTAATGAGAAATTTTGTTTTGTTTTTAATGTTAACGTGTCTCACTTCGACGATTATTAATATTATATTAATCGGATGACTACAGGGTTGTCCATATTCGACGGACCCATCTGGCAACGCCATAACTTTTGACAGAGATGTCAGATCGCTTAATGACATACCGCGTTTGAAGCGTCAGTACAAGCTGATTTTTACCATGGAACAATACACGCCACGCGAGCGCTCTGAAATAGTTGAAATTTACATTCAACAGAACAAGTCAATTGTGAAAACTCAACGTGCTTTTAAAAAATTAAAAAATGTGAAAAGCGCGCCTTGAATGGGACCGTAAATAAGCAAAATTGCCGTATTTACGCCACTGAAAATCCTCAGCAGATTCAAGAAGTGCCTCTTCATGACGAAAAAGTCACAGTTTGGTGCGGCGTTAGTGCGAAAACGGTCATTGGGCCGTTTTTCTTCCAAAATGAAAATGGCCATGCTGTTACCATCAACCAGGAGCGTTATCGCGACATGATGACCAATTTTGTGATGCCAATTATTCGTCGAAAGCGTATGAGGCAGTTCTGGTTTCAACAAGACGGCGCTCCACCGCACACAAGTCGCATAACAATCGATTTTCTGAAGAAATTGTTTCCGGGCCGTTTGATGTCGAAAAGTGGTGATTTGGACTGGCCACCGCGTTCGCCCGATTTGACGCCGCCTGACTTCTTCTTGTGGGGATATTTGAAGTCAAAGGTTTTCGTTAACAAGCCAAGGACCGTAGAAGAGCTCAAGGACAACATTCGTGAAGAAATAGCCGCTATTCCGGCCGAAATGTTGGCGAAATCGATGGAAAATGCTGCAAAAAGGGCACAATACGCCATCAACGCCAGAGGCGTCCATTTGAGAGATATCATATTCAAAAATTGATGTAAACAAATCTACTTGGAACAAATTAAATGATTAAGATTGCCAACCGCCAAATTGTTATTTTTTTCTTTAATTTTTTAAAAAAACATGGGTCCGTCGAATATGGGCAACCCTGTATATCTTATAGCTGCCATAGGAACTATCGGTCAAGAAGTGGGTCTTTGTGAGAAAAACTTTTTTGTTTTTAATGTTAACGTGTCTCACTTCGGCGACTATTTATATTATACGCTTTTATACTGATTTGGAAGTTTTAGTCAAAATCGGATGACTATATCTTATAGCTGTCGTAGGAACTTTCGGCCGAAAAGAGGGTTTTAATGAGAAAAACTTTTTTGTTTTTATATTAACGTGTCTCACTTCAGCAATTATTAATATTATGCGATTTAACAAAGATTTGGAAGTTTTGGTCAAAATCGGATGACTATATTCTATAGCTGTCAAAGGAACTATCGGTCGAAAAGTGGGTTTTATTTAGAAAAATAGTTTGTTTTTATGCTGGCGTTCTTAAACTATGATGTATTAAAACATTTGCAAGGGTATAAAAACTTCGGCAAAGACGAAGTTAGCTTGGCCTTCTCGTTTTTTAAAACGCGCGTGGTAAGGAGTTAATAATACAAAAATCTCGCGATTTTTTGTCTCAAATTTTCGCAAGCGGCGCTAAAATTGAATCAATTTTTTCAATTAAATAATGAAAATTTGATACAAAAATCATGCGATTTTTGTATTTAGAAAATATAAGAAAAATTGAACAAGAACCCAAAAAATCATATTTAATATTGGCGTTTTATTTGCTTATAAAAATGAAACAGGGCCCCAAAAATTAGTTTTTCGGTCTTACTTCATTTCTTTTTTGAGGACTTATTTCATTTTAAAATTTTATTTAGGAAATAATGCACCAAAAAAGGAAATAACGCCCCAAATTTTATCAAACCGGGAGGTTTTTGTTTTCTATATAAATTGTTGGGTCCTTATTTCGCAGAGCAAATTTTTAAATTTTACCTTCAAGTATAATATAATTTAAAATCAAAAAATGTTGTAAACATTCACCAGCCCACGAAAAAGAGTAATTGTGTAAATTTCAGCGACGCAGCTTTTGAGCGCCCCTAAAAGGTTTACCCTCGTAATTTTTGGTGTAAATCAATCTAGGTGTTGTTGCAGAGTGTAAAAAGCAATTTTTAGGAAGATGTCTCAATATATTTACTGGCCAGATGCAGTTTAACCGTCAAAAAATTTTAATTACTGTAGGTGTGACCGAATATTTTTAAGAGAAAAATCTCGAAATGACGTGATATCAAGTATTTTTTGTCGATACTTCGAATAATTTTACAACACTTCTACTGTTAACACTTTTTACACTCTTCCTTTACACAATTTCTTAGATTAATTTAAATTTAAGTTATTCTATTTACAAAAAAAATAAAAAACCAACTACTACTACTACTACTACAAATTGTTTTTAAATATATATATGTAATTGGCTTTTGCTGCTGAAGCCTTATACATTCATATTCATGTAAAATTTGTGAGCTTTCGCTCTCACTCTTTCGCCATTAACAAAATGCTCTTATTTGACAATGGGTCGGAAGATGATCATGATTAGATTTTGGTAGATCGACTTAGCTCGTCCTGGTCAAGAATATTAATAAGGATTGCAATTTGTAGTTGCAAATATCTGGCCAATGCAAGGGTTTAAATGTTTATGTTCACAACTGCGCCATTCGAGTTCGGGTAAATGTTCTAATGTCGTGGGTGTTTAATTCATTGTTCAAGGCAATTTTAACTTTAATCATTAATTGAACGGTTTTTTACGTTCATTTATATTATAGTTCTCTGAAAATGCATCGAATACAGGATGATGAGTTTTCCGAAGATATAAAGGAATCTGATGATGGGGAAGCCAACCATATGAAGGAAGTACCAATTAAATCGCGCTATCGAGTTTCATTGCCATCTGACATATGTTCGGAAAATATGAGAACTAATTGTTTTCAACAAACTGGGATCTTAGATAACACAATATCATACACATCACATATCGTAAAGTGTAGTTCTCCTGCTTCAAGCTTAGGTGAATCGCAATCTACTGCAGCCAATTCACATATGCATTTACCGCAAGCTCAGCATATAATAGCACCTATTCCTGATCTAAGCTTTTATAATGTGCCTGAGATATTATCCGAACAAGAAAAGATGATAATGTCAGAAGCTGAACGCTTTTTACGATCTAAGGACAACGATATCTGTAGTAACGAATATACCCATATGCATGATGAGTTTGCTATGCGCAAGTACTACCATCCTTTATTCGCTCATGGTATATGTCGTTGGCCTGGTTGTGAAATGGACTTGGAGGATATTACATCGTTTGTTAAGTAAGTATGATGTTGTTATAAATATTACAATATTCGTGGGATCTGGATAAAAGGGGATCATAAAGCTGTGCAAATGTATGTAAAAGGGAGCCTGTACTAGCTCTTAGATCAGAAAGATGAAACTGAAGTGTTGAAAAGGCCCGTTCAACTGATACCTGAGTTTCTGGAACAGCAAGTATAGCTAGGGCAGTATTTTTTAAGTCCTCGTATATTTCACTTTTCCAAAATTTTTATCCATCAATATTGGTACTGAGCTTATAATAGAACGAGAGCGTAAGTTAAAGTCGGCTCTAACCGACTTCGATATACCCGTTACTCATGAAAAAACAATTTTAACAGTGTTCCCGCGTTCCTTAGTGTGACCATCCAAAAAGTATGCAACATTTTTTTACGGTGGTAGCGGGGAGGGCCTGGTTCACTTTTTTGCTTATAACTTGAGAACCGTTCATCCGATCTTTATCATTTTTTCAGCAAATCGATTAATTTTGCTAATTACTAACTATCTCTAGAAGGTACGAGTCCTCTATCTTTAAAACTGTAGGAGATATAACTTTTTTCCAAATTGTGGGGGCGGGAGGTGGCGTGGCCAAAATTTGAAACAAACTTGATCTGCGTGCAGATAAAAGAAGCATTTGTCCCATACATGTCAAACTTTATCTCTTACCATCTCTGAGATCTAGGTGTTCATACAGACAGACGGACAGACGGACAAGGCTAAATCGACTCGGCTGTTGATGCTGATCAAGAATATATATACTTTATATGGTCGGAAATGATTCCTTCTGCCTGTTACATACATTTGCACGACTTTAGTATACCCTTTTTACTCTACGAGTAACGGGTATAAAAACGTTTATCGACCGTTTATAGTAAGAAACAAATGTTTTCAGAATGATTGCAAGAAATGAAAAAAAATACTGCAGTTTTTAAGAAGTTTAAAAAATGTTTTTAGGAAGAAATATGCGAACTCTACTAATGTCCAACTAAACTACCTTAAAAAATCGCTAGCTGCTTTTAGAGTGTGAGCAGCAGGACAAGCTATAATTATAGAGTCCTTCAGAAAATCTATTGAGGTAACTTGGATATCGTCCAAAATAAGAAATGCTTTTGATGCACCTTCGTCAATATAACATTCTTAATAGTTGCATTCTTTTTTTGCTCTGCAGTTGTCATTTAAAAGTTCTCCTGCTCGATCTATATTCGCTCTATTATCGATGGTAATAGTATAAATCTGACCTAGAGAAATGTCGCTTGGTATGGCCCTTTGGAAAGCTAGCAATGATTTTGAACTTAAAGCAATCCTTGTTTGGTTGCCAATATAATCCAAGGGTTTTTACAGTTGTCCCAATTGAACGAAGATTGATTACATTGGTGATTTTCCGGAATAAATTTTGATAAAAGGGTCCCCTCTAAGCATCACCTCATACCCATTTTTCAAATGAAGCTTCGGTTCGCGCTTTTTGGGTACTTTTGTACTTACAACACACCACGACAAAAATTTTAAATTCGTTTTTAATGGTTTAAAATAAAATTCTCAAAAATTCAGCGGATGTGGACAGGGTCATGGGGATCGCAATATAGAAAATTCACTTCAATGCACAATGGTCCCAAAGTCCCCAAGGCGACTTACAAATATTCGTTCACTTTAGACCATTATTTTATATAGGTGCCATATATACGATCTGGCCGATTTTCACTAACTTTGTTGTTTTTTAAACTATTGAACTGAAATTCAGTTTATACACGTATATTAGGCTCCCAAGGTATCCTACCAAATTTGGTTCAATTTGGACTATTATTTCATATAGCTGCCATATAAATGATCTGGCCGATTTTCACTAACTTTGTTGTTTTTCAAACTATTGAGCTGTAACTCTGTTTATACACGTATTTTAGGCTCTCGAGGTGTCCTAACCAATTTTGTTCAACTTAGACTATTTTTTTATAAATGGCTGCCATATAACCGATCAGGCCGACTAGCATGAATCTAGCTGATTTTGATGATGTAATAAATGCAATATTTACAGAAGGTAATCTTTTAACACAACTTTAATTAGGTATATAATTTTAATCATTAAATTCAGAATCTAAATGTAAACAGTATTTATTCTCAAGTTCGGATCTATCCGAATCGGTATCAACAGTATTATCTTTATCACAAAGAGGGTCCATACTACAACTTAATGTAAAAGAGGGGAAGTCGGAAGAGGTATTTTTTTATTTTGTGCCTTTCTTTTATTTAAACATAAACTAGAGATCAGTGGATCGCGAGAGTCCATAGCTCAATGAAAAACGTCGTGCATATTATACTGACAACTGCTTTTTCGGGCATGCCTTCTTCAATCAATTCTTAATGCTCAAACTCGAAGTGGTCTGAAAAAATCGTGATATCGCGGGATTGTGAAAATTCGTGAAAAAACCAATTAGACTATCGTAAAGAGGACACTTTAATGAACAATATTGCATTAACAGTTGCGACAATCCACGACAATCCACCAAACTTTTACTCCACGAAACAGAATTATTTAGAGGTTAAGCTCGCCTAAAACAACACACAACAAAAACACATAAAACAAAAGACAAAGCACATATATAGAACAAACTGAATCGAAATTGCATTAAACATACCTTGGACATTATTTTCCATAGTTTACTTCAATTGTTTTAATCAATTTTCGTTTATTTTGAAGGTAATAAACTTAGACAAAACTTTGCCACAACAAAAGCCACGTGCGGAGTTAAATGAATGGCTGACTTTCAGGGCTTCGCAAAACTTTAAGGGATGCATTTCATAATGAAATTTTTTCGATTCTATGACCGCTGGGATATACTCTTTTAAAAATTAAATCAATTTTTTCACAAATCGTCATTTTTTTTGACTTTTTTCCAAAAAAATCGACTTTGGGCATTTTGGGAAAGGGGAAAATTGGTAATTCAGAAGAAGGTAAACCTTTATTCTTGAATATTTTTAAAAGCGCTAAGAAGATTTTCATTAAAATTGCTTTTTATTATGGTAATCACAAATCTTTTTATATAGGCTATAATCCAGATTTAAAAATAGACAGCCTTGGCTCGCTGAAAGAACTTAACACATGTAGATATTTAAGTATTGTTCGGATGAACGTGTGCGTTTGTCCTGCTATAGATCGACTTATCTTTCACACTGCTTTTCTCGACCGCCACTTTTCGTCTCTTACTCATCTTTGCCTTGCAGGGTTGCAAGGAAGTGAATATCGAACTAGCTGACAGTAAGACAGATTCAACTTGTCACAGTGGAGCTGAACACTTATACCTGCCGGATGGTTAACGCAAATGCCCATTCCAATGGTTGGCCCAAATACATTTCCCTGCGGTTCTGGAAACTAGTCCAGGCCTAGTCCATGGACAAGTCCGTATGGGCCACCCCAAGTCCACGGGCCTACCATTTCCAAAGTTTAAGTTTAAGTTTATTTAAGTTTCTTCTCAGCGATACAAGTATTGATATACTTATATTTATAACGCTAATCACAACGGCAAATGGTTCACTTAAAATATAGTTACAAAATTATTAGATATTAAAATGCAGAAATATTTTAAACAAGTTACATATTACAATTTTTGAATTCTGAGTATAAATTACTTAAGCTAAAATAATACATAAGGTACATAATACATAAGGTAAAACACCGAAGCAGGATGGTTTATGCTGAGATTAAGGAGAAGTACAACTATAACACACAAGTAACACTAAGGAAGTTCCAAGCCAAATCCATAAAGATGACAAAACTCAGTGCTAACATAAAATTTTTACTAAGATGTAGGAAAACTAGGATCATTCCCAAATTCTTACAGAACACAACACGACACAATAGCATTTTCAACAGTAATACGGACATCCCTATAGACATACAAAAATCAATCAACAGACATACTGAACTTTACCATACAAAACTATTAAACCTACTTATTACAATTAAACATCAGGCAATCAAAAAGGAAACAAAACAAATAAACAGCACAAAAACAAAACTTCAACGGCTGATGAGCGAGAATGACGCTGCAGCATTTTTTGAGAGTGAGCATTGTCTAGCACAACGGAGAACAGAACAGCTGAGAGAGAAACAGGTAGCCAAGCATGAAAAACTACGGTTAGAACGGACGAAAGCTCTCACCAGAAACAAAAACAAAAACAATTGGTTCGTCAACAAAACCAAAACGGAGTTCCCGGAGAGTGTGAAACAACTGTTGGAAAAGGGAGCAAAGTTCGCTCTCCCAATACCAACAAACAAATTTCCGCTCTTTAAATGTATTGCAGACGGAGAGGAATTGGTACAGACAATAACAAATAAGGAGGAGCATGAAACGGCGAGAACGAAACTCTCACTACTAATCAAAGACTGTAGGAACAAGAAACGGGAGAGTGCATTAGATCGCGCAATAACTGACACAGTGGAGCAGACCAAAACATTTCTACGCAAAAATGACGGAATCTTAATTTTAAATTCGGACAAAGGCAATGTGACAGTGGCAATGGAAAAAGAGGAATATAACCAGAAAATGGAACAAACATGACGAGTTGAGCACATACAGGATCTTACGAAAGGACCCCACATTAAGGTTACAGACCAAAAATAACGCATATGTTGAAAAACTTTACACATCGGGAATAATCACAAGGAAAGAAAAATATAGACTATCGACGAATACAGCCTTACCACCCAGGATTTATGGACTTCCCAAAATACATAAGGAGAACACGCCCCTACGACCAATTTGCTCGATGATAAACTCGCCGTCTTATCACCTATGCAAATATTTGGTCAACATCTTGAAGAATTTGACATCAGACTCCCGATATAACGTTAAAAACACATTTGAATTTAAGGCGCGAATAAATGACTCCCATATATATGACGACGAAAGATTAGTTTCGTTTGATGTGGTGTCATTGTTTCCTAGCATTCCAACAGACCTGGCGCTAGAAGTGATTCAAAAAAGATGGAAAGATATTGAGAATCATACCAGCATTCCGAGGAAACTATTTATGGAGATGTTAGCATTTTGTATCACGGAAAACAGATATTTCAAATATGAAGACAAACTGTATGTGCAACTTAAAGGACTGCCAATGGGTTCCCCCGCATCACCGATAATAGCAGACATAGTTATGGAGACAATTTTGGACAGAGTACCTGACACTAGATTATTAAGCCAATAATTTGACGACCTATTCGCCATAGTAAAGGAGGACCAAATAGAAAACACCCTGACAATATTAAACTCATATCATAAGGACATTAAGTTTACCCTTGAGTTGGAAAAGGATAGCCAGTTACCATTTCTTGACTCCATCGTTCACAGAGTAGATAACACCCTTAAACTGGATTGGTACCAGAAACCGATGGCATCCGGGAGGATGATTAATTATTATTCCAGTCATCCCAAACATATGATACTGAACACGGCCAGGAACTTTGTAAGACGAGTCTTAGACACAAGCGACCCAATTTTTCACCACGACAACAAAAAGAAAATATTCACAATCCTCAAAAATAATGACTTTCCAAACCACACGATATTCTCTCTAATGAAGGCATATAATTTTAATAATACTGACCAGAAAGAAACTTCAACTAAAGTATACAAATCGTTAGTATACATTCCAAAATTGTCTGACAGACTTTCCAAATCCGACTGCTACAACAAAGACAACATCATAATAGCTCACACACCAATATACACAACGAGAATGTTCTTCAGCAACACGAAGAGCAAAATTGGAAAACTTGACAAAAATAATTTAATTTACAAAATACCTTGCGCTGGTGACGGGACAAATGTATGCGAGAAAGTATACACTGGTACGACTAAGACAAAACTAAAAACCAGAATATCCGGTCACAAGTCTGACATAAAAAGAAGGAATGAAACAACAATCCAAAAAACAGCACTTGCGGCCTATTGTACTGAGAGCAGACACTCCCCTGACCTAACAACTGTAAGCATCCTACAACAAGAACAACATTACAACAAACGGTTTACCTTGGAAATGCTCCACATCATATCCACACCAATACATAGAAGGATGAACTCCAAACAAGACACAGAAAATTGCGCGCATTTATACAGACATTTACTTGACCACAACAGAAAATCAAATTAGTTATCAACTCCACAGCTGACTAAGCGGACGCTGTGCCTTTTTTGTACGTACACTTATACGATTTTTGTCTAGAATTATGTAATATAAATTGTTTGTTTTTGTGTTATACTGTTTACAGCCCTGAAGACGAATCCCGAAGGGGTTTGAAATATATTGGAAAATCAAAACTCGTGTTTGTTTGTTTTTAATAAGCACGTAAAAAACATTGACCTCGAGCCAGCTAAAAAATCCCAAACATAAGGTAAAACTTAAATTATACGGTGTTCGTTTAATTCCGCTTCAATTTATATATTTGGGTTTTGTTGTAGGTATGCTGTTAATTTTTCCCTAAATGTCTGTGCGTTTCTAATTGTCTTCAATTCATGTGGCAGTTGATTCCAAAGACGAATAGCATGCGGAAAGAATTGACGATCAGATGTGGATAGATTATTTTAAGGGCTTATTAAATTTTTCGTTCTTTGAGACGCGGCAAATTTTAACATTGTAAAAAGATAAAAGGGTTCCTCAGTGTTTATAATTTTGTGCAGATAGATTAGGACTCTCAAGCAAATCCATGAATTTAGGTTGATGTTATATATTTGTTCAGAAAATGCTGAAATGTGATCTCGTCGTGATTTACTAAATATGTACCTAGCAATGTCGTTAAATCCTACATTTAGCCTTTGCCTGCAACTCGAGCTGCAGTTAGCAAACACCTCTAATCCATAAAATAATTTTGGTAGAAGACAAGCTTTTGCTATTATTTTTCTTGTTTGTGTGGGTATGAACTGCTTTGTTAAATTCAGCTGCCTGATGAGTCCGTATGTTTTGCCAAGTGCTTGGTTTATATGGTCCTCCCAAGTCAACGTATTGTTAAATGTAAATCCTAAATTATTTGCTCTGTCCACGTATTCAATATCAACTTTATCTATTTCAAGCTTCTGTAAGGCGTCAGTGTTGTAAATTTTCTTATGAATAACCAAGCATTTTGACTTCTTAGGGTTAATTTTTAACCCGTTTCTCTGTGCCCAATCACTTATTACACGTAGTTCACTGTTACAAATATTAATACACTCTGACACTTTACTTAGCGGACGACTGACATACATTTGTACATCATCTGCATAAATCTGGACGTCACAGTTAGACAACAAAGTGGGAAGGTCATTTATATACAAACAAAACAGTAATGGTCCTAGAACAGACCCTTGTGGGACACCTGTTCTAGTTTTAAGAAAAGTAGAAGAATCAGTTTGGGTAAATACGGCTTGACTTCTTTCTTTAAGGTACGAGGTCATCATTGTCTGCGCTGTTGTTGAAAAATGATAAAGTATTCTTTACTTTTTAAGAAGTACATCGTGGCTAACCGTGTCAAATGCTTTACTAAAGTCTAAAAGAGTTAAGAACGTTATATTGTCACTGTCCAGATTTCTACGTATATCCTCGGTAATTTTTGTTACCAATGTGGTACAACTTCTTTTTTTCTTAAACCCGGACTGTCTGTCATTAAACAGTTCATTTTTTCCATGAATTCACTTATTTGTGAGGCCATAATTTGTTCAAGAACCTTGAAAAGAAATGGAAGGATAAAGATAGGTCTAAATTCATTATTGCCTTTTAAAATTGGTAAGACTTTGGCCGTTTTCCAGATCAGCGGGAAACAAGAGGTTGTTAAAGCAGTATTGAAAATGTGGGTTATGTGATCTAAGATTCGTGGTAACAGTAGTTTTAGAAATTTTGGATCTGGGTCATCTAGTCCAGTGGCATTTGATTTAATTTTTAATATTGACTCAAGGACATCACATTGATTGACACATGCAAAACTAAAACTATTATCACAGTTATTATTTATAAGAGAGTTCAGGTACGAAGTGTCATGATTCACAGGTACTTGAGATTGAACAAATTTACCATTTAGATCGTTTACGTTTATATTGTCAGCAAGGTCAGGTCTTTGTCGCCCAATTCCTATCTGCTTTATTTTTTTCCAGACTTGCTGTGAAGTCAGTGAAGATGTGAATTTAGAATTATAGTATGTTCGCTTTGACGATTTACAAAGACTAGTTGTTCTTCTTCGTAGCTTTTTGTACTCCTGTTTCAGAAAATCTGTCTTATATCGTTTCCATTTTTGGTAAGCCTTGTCTCGCTCGCTTATGGCTCTTTTAATAGCATTATTAAACCACGGGTGTTGATTCTGTTTCTTTCTTTTGCATCTTAATGGTACATGTTTATTATAAAGATAATCAATATTGCATTTTAGTGTTTCAATTTGTTCATTTACTGATGATGAGGAGTAAATTGGATCCCATGAACATGAATTAAGATCATTACCAAGGTCAACCAAGTTAATATTTTTAAAATCACGATACACTAAAGAATGGTCAGTATAATCAATATTTACTTTGAAAGTCAGGAAAATAAGGTCATGTTTTGAGAATATAGGTACAGAGAGCTGGTCATACAATAAAGCTTTGCTTGGATTGTCAATAAAAAATATATCCAGAAGGGTATCTGTTGTGGAAGAGAAATGCGTGGGTTGTGATTTGTTCACCAACGACAGGCCAATGGATTCAACGCATGCCGAAAGATGCCTTTCGCATAGCATATCGCTGTTCCAGTCACCAGTTAAAACTATGTCAGTATAGGAAAGTGAAATTGACTTAATTACCTCAAGCAGGTCGGTGTAATCAACATTGCGGTGTGGTCTATACAAACACCCAATCAAGATGTTCGAGGGATTTCCTGGATTGGCTATTTCTAAAAATAAATACTCGATTGTACTAAGCAGCGGCTGTTTGCATACTAATTTTGCCTTCAGTCTAGTACTGACATATACAGCTACTCCACCAGCATGGCCAACACGATCTGAGCGATACAGCTTATACCCTTCACACTCCACCAGAGAATCACATACATTGACAGAAAACCACGTCTCAGATACACATATAACATCAACCAAAGAAGAAGAAGATGTCTAAACTCATCCATCTTTCTGGCCAGACTTTGCGCGTTTATATGACAAACTTTTAGACCATTCCTTTGTTTACACAAAACTCTAATCAGAGCATGACTATTCGTCTTCGTGTCTCCTGAGTAATCAGTCATTTATAATGAATTGTAGAATTTTTAGATACGCACAGTTCTTGCCAATGTGCATTTCAATGTACTACTCCTATCCCATTTTATTAGGGCATGTCATTGGGGAGGACGTCTTCGCCGCCTTGCATCAAGGAGGACTAGTCCATGAGCATACTATTAGAAATAGTCCATGAATAGACTAGTAGCACTAGCCCATGACAACACTACTAGGACTGAACCAGGATCGGATTGTTAGGACTAGTCCATGAATAGACTAGTTGCACTGGTCCAAGACAAGACAATTTGAACTGGACCCTGACTAATGATATGAAAATTCTTATAACTATTTATTTAAATTGAAAAAAGAAATATTATAATATTTAAGTATATACAGCGTTGTCCATATTCGACGGACCCATCTGGCAACGCCATAACTTTTGACAGAGATGTCAGATCGCTTAATGACATACCGCGTTTGAAGCGTCAGTCCAAGCAGATTTTTACCATGGAACAATACACACCACGCGAGCGCTCTGAAATAGTTGAAATTTACATTCAACAGAACAAGTCAATTGTGAAAACTCAACGTGCTTTTAAAAAATTAAAAAATGTGAAAAGTGCGCCTTGAATGGGACCGTAAATAAGCAATATTGCCGTATTTACGCCACTGAAAACCCTGAAGAGATTCAAGAAGTGCCTCTTCATGACGAAAAAGTCACAGTTTGGTGCGGCGTTAGTGCGAAAACGGTCATTGGGCCGTTTTTCTTCCAAAATGAAAATGGCCATGCTGTTACCATCAACCAGGAGCGTTATCGCGATATGATGACCAATTTTGTGATGCCAATTATTCGTCGAAAGCGTATGAGGCAGTTCTGGTTTCAACAAGACGGCGCTCCACCGCACACAAGTCGCATAACAATCGATTTTCTGAAGAAATTGTTTCCGGGCCGTTTGATGTCGAAAAGTGGTGATTTGAACTGGCCACCGCGTTCGCCCGATTTGGCGCCGCCTGACTTCTTCTTGTGGGGATATTTGAAGTCAAAGGTTTACGTTAACAAGCCAAGGACCGTAAAAGAGCTCAAGGACAACATTCGTGAAGAAATAGCCGCTATTCCGGCCGAAATGTTGGCGAAATCGATGGAAAATGCTGCAAAAAGGGCCCAATACGCCATCAACGCCAGAGGCGGCCATTTGAGAGATATCATATTCAAAAATTGATGTAAACAAATCTACTTGGAACAAATTAAATGATTAAGATTGCCAACCGCCAAATTGTTATTTTTTTCTTTGATTTTAAAAAAAAAACATGGGTCCGTCGAATATGGGCAACCCTGTATGTGGATACATTGCCTTCATAGCCAAAATTAAAATTAACAATGTGACTGTTTTTGTGACCTCTTTAAAATCAATAACAGTGGGCTCCAGGTCAATAATCTATGTTTGTTCATGAGCTTTAAAAAGACATACGCACACCACATAGGAGGTTAGTCTACTTATATTAAGTAGAATCTAATTACTATAAAATTAATTACTAGAATTTTTTTCTGAGAGCCCGTTTTTTTTTTTTGGAGTGCAGTCGCCTTTCTGATGAGTTGATCTGCCATACTGCCGGCTGTACAATTGAGATCGCCCAATTAAAGCACCGTAGAAGTTTTTAAGATCCTTCAAAGGTTTCTTGCCAAGGACCCCATCTACGTTGAAGTCCATGGTTACCTCATCAATAAAAATATTTTTCATAATTTTTAATGGGTATAGCAGTGATTGAAAAAGCTTTACCTGTTGAAAAAGTTAATTAAGTATATAAATTCCTATTTTAAAATAAATCTATAACGCATTGTTACATATTCAGGGCGACGACCAATCGCCAATTCTGCATCGAACGCGACAAGCTCGTCGTTGCTCTTTATTTCTTTTCGCTGAACAACTGTGACACCATAACCTTAAGCTCTGCCACCTCATTAAGGTCAGCTTCAAACTGGCAGGCCTGTTTGATAGACTCTTAAGAGAAAAAAAATATTTAAAATATGTTAATCAACCACTAAAATAACTAAATTTTTTTTTTTTTGATTTTTTCATATTTTTTCTACGCGTTTAAAAATGAAATTTTTTGCATTTTTGAGCAAAATATTGAATTTTTTGAAATGTTTTGGTTTATTGTATCCAAACTAATATGCCGATTTAAAAACAATGTTGTACGCAAATACTGGCAGTTCAATTGCCTTTCGATTTATATCTTGCTTGACTCTATCTGACAATTATGAAGTTAGATATGGCTTAAAATGTAGGAGCACCTACCGAAAAAGTGAAAAAAATTCATATTTCAAAAACGGAGCCATGAAAAAATTTTTGATTTCGATTTTTGAGATCACCATTCGAAACTACACCAAAAAAATTTTCAGTAGAAATGGGTTATTTATTTTTTTTATTTTTGTAAACTAGTGTAATTTATTCAAATAGCACACAGAATATGTTGTATGCGATGTTGTTGTTAATAAGTTCGCGGGCTCCATTAACAGTGCAAAAATAAAGACAAGCTTTCTTTGAAGCGCTTATCGATAGAAAAAAGGGTGTTATCGTGTTAATTGCAGCGGCTTAGCAGACTCTGTTAAGAATCTGCGTAATATCTAATTTTTCACGAGAAATTTTTCGGTACCCGTGGAAACTGCCCTTATAAAGCAAATCCTGTTCGGCTGTTTAAAGTTCAAAAGGCATCCCCTAAAAATGCAATATTTGCCTATTATTCTGGGTTCGAGATCATTATTTTGAACTGATCAACCTTCCTTTTTGTCTTTTCTGTAAATCTGCTGTAATATTTTGCTCGGACTTTTAACTTTTTGTTTAAGTAGTTGCAAATGATTTTCAAATGAATAAGCTGACGCGGCGCGCCGGTGCAGCTCTACTAGAGTGAATTGCCACATACAAAGAAGAAAGCACAAAAAAGAACAAGTAAGTTGCAGTCGAGTAGCCCGACTTCAATATACCCTGTACAATTGACAACGAGAGCGTAAGCTAAAGTCGGCTCTAACCGACTTCGATAAACCCGTTACTCATGAAAAACATGTTTAACAGTGCTCCTGCTTTCCTTAGGGTGACCATCCGAAAAGTATGCAACATTTTTGTAGGGTGGGTGGGATGGTAGCGGGGGGGCTTGGTTCGCGTTTTTGCTCATAACTTCTGAACCGTTCATCCGATTTTTATCATTTCTTCGGCAAATCGATTTATTTTGCTAATTACTAACTATCTCTTAAAAGTACGAATCGTATATCTTCAAAACTGTGGGAGATATAGCGTTTTTTCCAAATTGCGGGGGCGGGAGGGGGCGTGGCCAAAATTTGAAACAAACTTGATCAGCGTACAGATAAAAGAAGCATTTGTCCCATACATGTCAAACCTCTATCTTTTACCATCTCTGAGATCGACGCGTTCATACAGACAGACGGACGGACAGACGGACACGGACATGGCTAAATCGACTCGGCTGTTGATGCTGATCAAGAATATATATACTTTATAGGGTCGGAAATGTTTCCTTCTCCCTGTTACATACATTTGCACAACTTCATGATCCCCTTTTACCCATTTTCAATGGGTACAGGGTATAAAAACAACAACACAGAGCTGACTGTACTTGCACGCTCATTTCTCGTTGTTGTATTTCACGAGCCAAGAAAGAACGACGTGCCGTTGGTTTTTCTTATTGTTTAATGCCTTGGTGGGCACAGAATTTGCAATTGTGAGCACTGCAACAACATCTACAACAAACACAACTTCTGAAGTCATAAATTAAAGGAAAATGAACACATTTATTACTCTGTGCGTCACGACAAAAAAATCTGTGTTTTTGTTGTTTCTTTCAACGAGAAAAAAAATTATACACTAAGAGAAATTTTTGAGTGAATTTATTTATTCGTTTATTAGTTTTTCAAAATCTACTTTTTCTTTACTAATTGATGTTCGCAGTAAATCAGATAGACTTATATCACTTAATTTATTCCTATAAGCATTTTTAATATGTTTTATATGCGAAAATATATACATCATTTATCATGTAATAAAAATCAAATCACATCAAAACAAACCATACTTTTTTACACAGTGTAGTGTTTGACAGTCAAAGCTCGAGCGTTTGCTGTGTGTTTGTTGTTTTGTTTTATTGGGGTCATAAATTAATTGCTCGCAGCGTTAAAAGTTGTTGTTGTATCAACGCTAGGCAAAATAACGGATTGAGTAGTCTGAGTAGCGTGAGCAAAGGGATGCCCACCAAGGGTTTAATGTCCTGAACGGGACTCCCGTTCTGTTTCTCCGGCAAACTGTCCGCCTTCGTTGCATCAACCTTGATGCGCCCGTGACTAGTCCGATTAAGATAGGCAGTTTATAAGCATGTGGACAAATGGTTTCTTAACAGAGTCTCCCGCCGTTGAATCAGCATTGATTGACCCATGACTAGTTAACATGCGGTAGTCAAGTACCAATCCTGAGCGTACCGAGCGCCCCGCCCAATATATTTCTTTGCACCAGCTTATCCTAGCCCCTGACTAGTCCATTTGAACTAAGCAGTGGACTAGTTCGTGTAAGCAAGTAGCCCGAGCCAGAACCACAGGGTTCTGACAGAAAAAGTATAAGTTCTAATATTGCTGTGCGGATTGGTCAGTCCGATGTTTACCGTTAGCCGAATGCCGTATGGTTATCCGAAAATGTGCTGGACGATGGCTGTTCCGAAACAGCCTGGCGGATGGTTGACATTTCATGTATAATCTTTGGTATTGTTGTGCCGATTGGTCAGTCCAATGGTTATTCTTATCTGAATTGTAATGGTAAATGGTCCGGTCCATTTGGACTTACCGATAAGTGTTTAATGTAAGTATTTAGTGAGAAAGAGTGAGAATTTGGTATGAATGGAGTTTTGCTATAGTCGCCGAGAGTTGAGGTCCTTGGGCAAGACTTTCTTTAAAATTCTCCTTTGAAGTATTCCTTGGATTCTGCGTTTTCTTAGCAATTTTGTAGCCAGTTTGTTGGGGTGGTGCGATAGCTTGTCAAGGCTTATGGCAGCCTGCTTATTAATAACATGGTCAACCATAGCAACTCCGAGGTCTTTTCGAATAGCTCATATACCATTCAGCTCCTGTAAAGCGCCTATGGATTTTTGTCTGAACCACTCTAATCTTTGTTAGGTGAGACTTCGCCGATAGTCCATAGATTTATAGGCCTGATCTCCATACCGGAGCCATAATAGCCTTATAAATTAGGACTTTTTTCCTGAGTGACAGCTTGTTCTTAGAGTTCAAGAGCCACCCCATGCGCCTTGCTTTGGCAGCCACTGTCTGAGCTATTGCCTTGACATGGTGTTCAAAAGTCTTCTGTACAGTGTCACTCCAAGCTGCTTTATGCTCCATAAGCTGACCGTGCAAGAATACTCCCGGGCAGGTGTCACGACGGGTTTAATACCTTCGAGCTAC
Source organism: Lordiphosa stackelbergi (assembly GCA_018904235.1). Classification (NCBI taxonomy): domain Eukaryota; kingdom Metazoa; phylum Arthropoda; class Insecta; order Diptera; family Drosophilidae; genus Lordiphosa; species Lordiphosa stackelbergi. The sequence goes on along the minus strand of JAEIFU010000087.1, from coordinate 71,874 downwards.
ACTCTATCAATGGATTGCTGTATGTCAAGCTAAGCTGGCACTACATACTCTCTTTCCCGTCATACCCTTCGAGGATGTAGTTGACCCCTCGATGTAATTGTTCGGGAGTTCCATGGCTCAAGCGGAAGCTAAACTGAATACATCGAGCATTCTTTTTTTCTTTGTTGGCTAATCATCCTAATGCTAAGAGTACAATTTACTTGTAAGCGCTCTAAGTCACAAAAGTTAATAATAAACATTTATAGTCCCTACTTAAATATTATCTTTAACTAAACATACAATACATGTCTAAGTTTTACATATAATTAAAATTAACATTAATAATTATAATTAAAAATATTTTATTTAACTATTTACTTTTAGATTCTATAGTTTGTGGTTCGTAGGTGTGATTCTAATTCAGTCCTGAATTGACTGGAATTTCTTATAGTCTTAATTTCAAGTGGTAGTCGGTTCCATCAGCGAACAGCATAGATAAAGAAATGTGTTTCTGATAATGCAAGCCTAAAGCTAAGTTCACACAGTCAAAATAATTTACACAAACTGTCATGGCGGAGTTCGACTGATTTGTGTTCGAATTTGTCTGGACCCTGCAAACATTTTGTCGGGTTTCTTATCTCCCTCGTCAAAAAGTGAGTTTGGCGATAGTTTGAGATGAGAGTCTGATGATAGTTTGGCGATTTACAAAAACAAAACACACAAGGTTTCGCATTTTTAACATAAAAGGGATAATTTGGCGATATGTGGCATCAATTTCTATTGCCCTATATATATGGACAGAGTGATAAATAAGAACTTGAGAATTACAAGCATGCATTTAGGGGTGAATGCTTTCAAATAGATTCAATACAAGTAACCCTAGTAACCCTCTAGTTGCCCAAGTAACCCTCTCGTTGCCTCGTCTTAGACGCACAGCGTGGCGCAGTCGTCTAAAACGTCAGTCCCATAGTGATTTCAGTCCAAGGGAACCGAGGTCGAATCGCCTCAGAGTAAGTAAAAGTTTTTCATGTAATTAAGTATAAGTTTGTTTAATTCGTTGTTTATCAGAACAGGCAAGCAGCAACCAGCAGCAAGTTGTGTTAGCAGCGCGCACAAATATTTTTTTTTTTTGTGTGAATCGCTTTCATATCCCTGAGAAGAGACTTTTTCGTATCTCCCAGAAGAAACGCTTTCTCTCCTTCAAGAAGTGTCGCAGAGTGACACATTTCTTACCGAAGGGAGATGAGAATGCGATAAATATGCGATATCGCCAGAGTGAAGCGACACCTACTGGAAGAATCGCATTCTTATCTTCTGCGATAAAAAATGTTTGCTGGGGATGTTCACACACACGTCAAATAAACTTTAATCGAAAGGGCATAGCCGGATAAGCCTGGGAAAACTGCCCCAGAAGATTTTTTATTATTTTAAATCAGGGATGGTAGCTATTATCTAGGAGGGTACGTGTGCCAAGTTTCAAGTCAATAGGTCTATTGGTTGACGAACAATATGCAGAAATGCAAAAACATAAATATCGATATATCTGGTCTCACATCACGTTTTATTATGAACTGTTGATTAAATATTGATAAGATTTAACGTAGTTATCCGTTAAAAAATTCGTGATTTTTTACTCTTACTCCTTTGGTCTAAAAACGGTGGTCAAAATTTTCAAAATTGGAAATGACCACTTTCCAGTTTAGACAATACCACGGAATTTTTACAGCTGATGTGTCTTTTAAGTATCTAGTTAATAAAAAAAACTTAGATTTTTTAGAGTGGTGCAACAAGGTCAAATTAATAAAAAACGTAAAAATATAAATATTTGGTGTTTAATTTTGTTTTAATCTTTATCTCGGCATCTCGGCAGGCTTGGCTTTGCGAACAACAGCCAACAGTTCGCATGCCATTAATGCAGCTGCAATAGTGCCCCATTATGCAGTCAAGAGTTCTGCCATTAGTTGTTTATTTAATAAAAATGTGATATGTTTTTCTATTAATGTGCTGCGATTTGATTCGTAATATAATGCTATCATCTGTTTTCTGCAACTCCTCTAAAAAAGATTTGATCCGACAAATCACGATCACTCTTTAGATAGCACGCTTTCTTGCGCAGTATTTCTATTTTTTGCAGCATTTAATTATCAACTTTTTCACCAAGAAGCTGGTACTTTTGTTATGAAATTCCGTGCAAAGCTTTAAATGCTCACCTAATTTTGATGCCAATCCAGTATTGTTTTGCTTCCCAGATCGGCAGCTGTTTTCTCTTGCGTTTCAGAGCTGGCAGAAGAACTTTATAGCCTTTTCCTTCGAGATCCTCAACAGCATCTATAAACCCTCGATCAACAACAATTATATCTCCTGGCTTAAGCAATTTTTTAAGTCCGTGCAAATAATGTAGTCACAGCTTTAGATTTGTTGCGTTATTTACATTGGAGTTATATGGTTCTGCCATGTCAAAAATATAACCATTGTTGGTGCAAATTGTAGATGGCTTGCACAGGGGAACTTTCTTCCGACCTGAGCGTGATTTCTTTTGCGGATTTGAAAGCGGATATATGTTCCGTCGCAAATGATCACCAATTTATCGACACCTATTTTTAATAACGATTTTGTTTTTTTCTGTTTTATTTGCCGTACCAATTAATTTGGATTCAGCATGCAACCCAAAGATTGCTAATACATAATTTTGAAAGGCCGTTGCTGCTTCTTTTACATATTGAGATACCACTTGGGGCTGGGTTATTCCAAATAGATTAGCATTTGTTTTCTTGTTGTTGCCAAGTTTCATCTTGGATAAAAATATTAATAATTATTAAAGCCTGTTCCTTTTTACCACCAGTCGAATTTTTCATTGAGGGTACAGATTCCATCAATTGGTTTAAATGCTCCCAGTTAAGACCTATATTTTTCCAATTTTTGAAGTTACAAAATCATATGTTTTTGCATGTTTCGCATAGTTAACGAGTCGAAAAGTACTTACCTGTAAAATTCGAAAGTTGGCTATCATTTAACTACTTGAAGTTTTTATTATTCACTTTTCATTTGAGCAATTCAGCAATTTCCGATTTAGGAACGGTAATGAAGCTCTCCCTTCGAAAACCTGGCTTTTTATGCAACGTTCAAGTCAAAGATCATCAAGCCTGCCAAGATGCTGATAAATATATTTAAAATAACTAATGAATGTACCATTATCAACGAATATTCTGATAAAGATTAAGGTAAAACTGGCTATACAGCTCCTCAACGGGGCCAAGCCAAGCTTCTCTCTGATGATGATCTGATGAAGATTAAAACAATATGTTGTTATGGATAGTGACCTATGTTTTTTATTTGGGATTTTTTAGCTGGCTCGAGGTCAATGTTTTTTACGTGCTTATTAAAAACAAACAAACAGGAGTTTTGATTTTCCAATATATTTCAAACCCCTTCGGGATTCGTCTTCAGGGCTGTAAACAGTATAACACAAAAACAAACAATTTATATTACATAATTCTAGACAAAAATCGTATAAGTGTACGTACAAAAAGGCACAGCGTCCGCTTAGTCAGCTGTGGAGTTGATAACTAATTTGATTTTTTGTTGTGGTCAAGTAAATGTCTGTATAAATGCGCGCAATTTTCTGTGTCTTGTTTGGAGTTCATCCTTCTATGTATTGGTGTGGATATGATGTGGAGCATTTCCAAGGTAAACCGTTTGTTGTAATGTTGTTCTTGTTGTAAGATGCTTACAGCTGTTAGGTCTGGGGAGTGTCTGCTCTCAGTACAATGGGCCGCAAGTGCTGTTTTTTGGATCGTTGTCTCATTCCTTCTTTTTATGTCAGACTTGTGACCGGATCTTCTGGGGCCGTTTTCCCAGGCTTATCCGGCTATGCCCTTTGTCGAAATTTCAAAGGTTTCAATTGAATTTGGCTTAGTGTTCACACTCGCAAATTTGGTGTGCGGTAAATTTGTGTTTCGCAGAAATTAATGTGGAATGTCGATAGCCGCCGTCGAATTATCGATTCGGTGCGATACATTTATGTCTGGCTAATGGATTTGTCCAACTGCTTAACATTTATAAAAAAAACTGACTTGGATAGAAATGGAAGGAAAAAATTGATTTATTCTTTGCATAAAATCTGCCTCTGCCTTTTTAATCTGCTTGAGTTCCTTAAAAGTTCCTTGAGTTTACATTCTTCAAGATTTGAAGGGATTGCGACGCCAACAAAATTTATCACACCGAAATATCTCCAAGACGTCGCCTTCTCCAATCCTTGTATGGATTTTTCGTTTGCTCTGGTCGCATTTGTCTGTCATTAGGTTTGGAGATTTGTTCACTTTCCCGCAACTCCGCTTCCACAAACTTTCCAAACTGATTTACAAAAGTACTAGCAATTAAAAAACTCGGACAATCATCACAAGTCTGCCAAAGTTTGTTCTTACATTTGACTTGCAAGATCAAACTCGGCAAATGCGATAACAGTTTGACAAACAGTGTTCACATTGCGCTCAGACAGCACACAAACCTATCGAAAACATGATTTGTCAAACTCGTCAAATGGGTTGTCAAACGAGTTTGACTGTAAATAAATTTGGCGTTCACACACAATTCCAACTTATTTTGTCAAATATTCGGCATATTTGACAAATTAATTTTACTGTGTGAACTTAGCTTTACTCTTTTACACACAATATTATTTGTTCTGCTTGAAATACTGAAATTGAGTTCGGACACAGGTACGAAGGTTTACAAGTCCAAACTATTATGTGTAAAAGAACAAGACTTCTCAGGTCCATTCACGATTGCAGTGGTAAATTAAATATACGTATTTATAGAAACCAGGGACCGTAATCATTATAAGTTTTATTTTAAAAATCTCGAAATAATGATTATAAAATGATTCTTACGATTTTCTTCAAAAATAATGATTATTTTTGAGTAATTAATAAAACTTACGTAAGAATAATTATTTCTGATCAAAAAAATAAAACTCAAAAATAATGATTAAAAATGATAGTTCTTCCCCATATGGGTCATTCTTTTATAAACCGAACAGTTAAAAAATTTTTTATTTTTCATTTTAATACAAAAAAATCCGAAATTAGATCTCGACATGCCCACCAAAACGTTTTTGTTAATGACAAAGCTTTCTTTAAGGGCATCTTTCTATTTGTTTATACTTAAAAAATTCATAACTTTTAAACTATAAAAGTCTCCATCTTTTTGAAAACACAAAAATTTAAGTTACGTTTAGGACAATAAATTGTTTGTGCTTAGAAGCTATATCATGGTGGTTAACATTGAGAAAAAATTATAAATAATTTTTAGCAACAATTACTTAATATTATTAAATAATTTAAAAATCTTTAAAATTATAATTTGAGTAGCTACAGTAAAATACTTTTAAGCTTTCAACTTGAAAGCTGTCCGATAAACCAAACCTGAGAAATCACGTTTTTAAAAAACGCTTTTTTTCCATTTTTCCGTTTTTGACGATTTTTGAAATTGTGTATAAAATTAACAAAAAAATTGTTGTGCAAAACCGCAAATTACGTTTTGGTGGGCATGTCGAGATCTAATTTCGATTTTTTTTTATTAAAATGAAAAATAAAAAATTTTTAACTGTTCGGTTTATAAAAGAATGACCCATATTACGGACTGCACAACGGGAGATTGCACTGCGAGGCGCAAAATCAGCAGATTTGGGAAACACATTCTACGCCCAAGCAATATCAGTAACTTAGAACTCACAAAAATCATGGCTTTTGTACAGGAAATATGGCTGCTAGCAACAGACCAAAATTATCGCGGTGCACCACTTTACCAACAACAAATAATAAATAATAATACCCTAAATAATACATACTACATTCAAACTGCAACAGAAAATAGAGGAATAAATGAAATTTAATAGAAAATAGTAGATCCTAAATATTCGTCCTTGAAGGACATGTGGAGTATCATATGAAAGGTAGGGTCAATCATAGATCAGGAACATTCAATCACATCCGCGAAAAGTTTAACACAGAAGCCGTAAATTAAGTTTGAGTTATATTTTGAGCAAAAAAAATAAAAATCATTTTTAATCATTATTTTTGAGTTTTAATTTTTTGATCAGAAATAATTATTATTAGGTAAGATTTATTAATTACTCAAAAATAATCATTATTTTTGAAGAAAATCGTTAAAATCAAAAATTTAAATATGACGGTGGTATTGCAGAGATTATACAAAAATAATAATTTTGGTGTAAATCATTTTTTTCTAGGTCATTATAAGTGGGTGATTTTTTTAACTTGAAAAAAAATAAAATAATCATTATTTACGGTCCCTGATAGAAACAAAAGCAAAATTATTAAATGCTCTCTGTATCACAATTGTTAAAGACTTCAACTCTATAAAAAAGAACAGAAGTAAGCAAAGTCTTCGCTATCAGCAGCCAAATTCTGACTGCGAGAAAAATCATGAGATATTGATTTCTGAGGATTCCATAAATTTTGCCTGTGGCTCTGATTCTATGGTAATCCCTAAAAAAACCCTAGTAAAACCTAAATTGCTGGCTTGTTTGACATACTCTAATCGAGTATTATTTATTGTTAGCCTTGGCAAGTTGTCAGTCCTAACATTTTTGTTGCTGATGACCAAACATTTTGATTTGCATGGGTTTAGTCCAAGTCCATTTCTTTCAGCACATATCTAATTCACTATTGCACACTTGGACACATTCATTAAACAAAAGTGGTCCAAGAACCGATCCCTGCGGAACACCGCGTTTTAGAGCCAAGAATAGTGAAGATTCTTTATGTGTGACTACCGATTGTCGCCGATCAGTCAGATATGACTGCAGTATTCTTACAGCTGTGTTTGAGAACATATACAGTTGTTTGAGTTTAGTACACAGAATTTCGGGGTTAACCGTGTCAAATGCTTTACTATAGTCCAAGAGGGTCAGAAATGTTAAATTGCCATTGTCAACTAATGTTTATTATAGCCGTAGTACAGCCTCTACATTTCCTCAATCCTGATTGATTATGAATAAAGAAATGTTTAGAGATCATAAATGTATTTATTTGTTTTGCCATTAGGTTTTCAAGGACTTTTGATAAGAAAGGCAATATCGAAATTGGTCTATACTCATTGGAAGATTTTGGGATAGCAATAATCATGACAGCTTTCCATTGATCAGGAAATTGAAAGTGTACGTTATGCATTGCAGTATGTGTGGAAGGATTAGTATTAAAATTTCGGATTTATATAATCAAAACCTTATATTAACAAAACCTGTACACAGAATAAAAAATTATATGATCTGCGGCTCAATATTATATTTTTTCATATCACTAAAAAGCCGATATGACAAACTTGAAATTGACCTGTTCGAAAATATCATTAGCGTCAATGCTATGATGGCATTCGGTCTTGCCAGCACCAAGATCTCTTAAAAATGACCATGTTTTTGTACTTCTTCCTGTATTTTTAAACCTATTACAATAATTATTGTAATAACTGCTCGACAAAATGAGAGTCGATTTTCCCCCATTGGACCAAACCAACTTTTTCTAAAGTAGATTGACCCGCTGATCACGAAAATCGCCATATAAAATAAAATAAAATTCTATCGAGGCGTTATCGAGATATTATCGATAAACGGTTTTTTTCGATTTTTCCAAAAGTTGACTCCACTTAAACTCTCATAACTTTTTTGTTTTTCAATCGATTTAAAAGCTTTAAACAAATTTTAAAAGAAAATACTTGGCCAAACAGTTTGTTCTCGGACAAAAATGAGCTGGGATCTGTGCTGTTAGAGCTATGGGCTCCAAAAAGGAAAAAATATTATTTTATTTTGCTAAATTTCAAAATTTATCGAAATTAAAACGCTTGTAGATTCATAACTATTCAAAATTGTTATGTTTTTTAATTGGACAGTAAAAAATATTCAATTTACTTTAACATAAGACCTCACATACAGAAATCGGACATGAAATGGCTTTTTTATTCAAGTTATAATAATCTTTCTTAGAAGAGTTAATGAGGGCAGTCACTGTTTTTTTTTAATAATTTTAAGTTACTATAGTGCTGTTTTGTCTTGAAGCGCTTCCATTTGAAGTATGCTTTGTCACGAAATCCAATATATTTTCAGTTTTATTGTTAAACCAGGGTTTTGGTTTATGAAAAATTAATTTACGTCGAAGTGGTACACACAAAAAAAAAATTGTAAATTTAACATTTTTCGTTTTTGACTAAAAATTGTTGATTTGATGATTTTTCTTGTTGACTTTACCAATCAAGACAAAAGTCATTTAAAATTAACTGTGTTCCTTTGATTTCAAAAGGCAAAAACATTTGATTTTTTCTTCGCAAATTTCGTATGCTCTGTTTATATGGTCATTGTGTGGAATTAGATCTTGAGAATTGCAAGCAGGCAATTATACAAACATTTTCTACACACATGTGAATCCCCTTCACTACAAGTAAGCTTTTAGTTGCCTCAACTCAAACGCGTGGCGTGGCCTAGTCGTCTAGAACGTCAGTCACATCGAATCTTCAGTGCAAGGGAACCGAGTTCGAGTCCTCACAGAGTAAGTAAAAGTTTTTCAATTAATAAAAATATAAGTTAATTTAATTCGTTGTTTTTTTGTAATTACAAAATTATTGAAACAACCAGCAGGAGCGCAGCAGCAGTGCACAGTAATTTGATTTTTTTCCTATATACAAAAATTTAAAGTGCAGACATTTTGTTATTAAGCTAGGTACTGAGAAACTCGAAATTTTGTATGAGCTGAAATTATTTGATAATTTCACGAGCCGCTCCAACAAAGTATTGTGACCAGGCAACAGCAAATAATTCAGCTGTTGTTTGTTTAAGAAATTGGCGGGCTATTTAAAAAAAAAAAAGGTGTGAGTGTAGCTAGCACTCACGAGTCTTTGATGTGAAACATGATGTTTAGTCTAAGAGCTTATTTTCAAATCATGTGCTCTCTCAATGGTATATAAATCAGCAAGGGCACTCTTTCGAAAGAAGAAAATTAACGGGCAGTAGAAATCCAGAAAATCCAGATCCCAACCAGATCCAACCAAGCTTGATACCATTTACCTCCCGACTAGATCCCACTCAGATTCTACGCTGATCCCACGTAGAGACCGCCCAGATCCTACCCAGATCCCATCCAGATCCCTCCCAGATCTCACCCAGATCCCATCCAGAATCCACCCAGATCCCACCCAGATCCCTTCCAGATGCCATCTAGATCCCACCCAGATCCCGCCCAGATTCCTTTCAGATCTCGCCCAGAATCCACCCAGATCCCTTCCAGATCCCACCCAGATCCCGCCCAGATCCCGCCCAGATCCCACCCAGATCCCGCCCAGATCCCATCCAGATCCCATCCAGATCCCAACCAGATCCCGCCCAGATCCCTTCCAGATGCCATCTAGATACCACCCAGATCCCGCCCAGATTCCTTTCAGATCTCGCCCAGAATACACCCAGATCCCTTCCAGATCCCTTCCAGATCCCACCCAGATCCCGCCCAGATCCCAACCAGATCCCGCCCAGATCCCTTCCAGATGCCATCTAGATACCACCCAGATCCCGCCCAGATTCCTTTCAGATCTCGCCCAGAATCCACCCAGATCCCTTCCAGATCCCGCCCAGATCCCGCCCAGATCCCATCCAGATCCCACCCAGATCCCCTCCCTATCCTACCTCTTCACTTCCCCCATCTGCAAGTCCTCTTATGGCTGTGTGTGTTTTGCCAAAACTGCACAAAACAACAACACAAAATATGAATGACGTCAGTGTCACGTGACGCTCAAATCAGATTTTACTCCAACCGTCTCGTGTGTGTGTGTCGACCCACTGCAGAAAGCAAACACAGCAACATAATATGATTGGCGTCAGTGTCACGTGACGCTCAAATCAAATTTTACTCCTACTAAAATCGTCCGTACCGAAATTAAAGATGTTTCACATCAATAAAAAGCTTATAAAATTGATAATAAAAGTCACCAAGGGAAATTCTGAGGTCATAGGCAATGGCATGGTCAATTCATAAATGCATTTTGTGTGGTTGGAGGTAAAAGCAGTGTCCTTTATTATTGTATTGGCCTGGGTGAGCAGATCTTGACCACTGAGAAATACTGCTGTTAGAGGGAAAATTCATAGCCACAACCAGCTGCATGGACTGGAGGATCATACTCGCCGTAGGTATGTGAACACATAGGTAGCAACAGGAGCGGCGGGAGCAACGGAAACTAACACAATAAGCCGGAGGAAACACTACTATGGAGATTGCAATAGTTTAGGGCTGATTGGCCGTGGGCTGTGGAGGCTATTTAGGTTGGGACTTGGGTGGTGTGCATTCATTGTGCAATTGCCACACCAACCATATCCGAAAAAGCTTCTCCGACAATTGATGCAGCTGCCAGTATCGGAATGCATATTATTGGCCAGATCTCATAAAAATGGTTGCGACTCGCTCACTTTGATCAGCTTCACTTGTTTGTCCACCTCGCAGCTCTCCAAATAATTGTAGTTTTGTTTTTAAGTATTATTTGCTTTAACATTTTTCATTGCGTGCTCCATTTTCAAAGGTACCTCTGACAATTATCAAGCAAGATTCATAATTTCATGACCCCCTTTAACAATTAATTAGCTGTTTTCAAGAAATCGAGTTGGCAAGTCCATGTTTATTGTCTAAGCGAATTGTTGGTGTTTTAGTACTCGCTCAGAATATGCGCTCTGACAATTTTCGCGAGCGGATCTCCTGAGCTATGTAATTAGATTCGCTCCGACAAAATTTCGAGTGTCTAAGTACCTAGCTTTAAGTGGAAAAACTTTTGGGCGAAAATCAAAGACGTAAATTGGTGAATTTACCAATGAAAAATGTTACATTTACCAACGTTTTTTTTTTTGTGTGTACAAAATTATAAAGTGAAAATATATTATCGGTAGGAAATTAAGTTGGAAGGTGATAAATATTATTCCAATCACACAAACATATATCAGCACTTAACAATCCAATCGATTGTCATAAAATTAAAGACCGAACGATAAAAGAATCGCGAAAGTTAAACATTTTCCTATAAGAATTTAATGGTCCAAAACCGCAAAACTTGCCAAAATTTCATATGAGTATTTAAAAAACCGCATGCGTTGGCAAATAAAAGGTGTATAGTGAACTTTCTAAATATTGGACAATTTTTACATTCTGCATAAGAGCTAAGATTATTCTTCTTCTTCTTTTTCTTCTTCTTGATTGGCCCGATGCATGCATCACAACCGTTCGACGGTCTCGGCCGCTGCGGTTAATGTCCGCCAGTCGCTTCTGCTCCGTGCGAGCTGGGACCAGTTGGTCACACCAAGCTTGGCAAGGTCTGCCCGAACCTGGTCTTCCCATCTAAGTCGAGGTCTCCCCCACCTGCCTCTTCCTCCGTAGTCAGCCGCCTTCGAATAATAAGCTTTTCTTACTGGAGCTTCTTCGTCCATCCTGGTGACATGTCCTAACCAGCGCAGCCCCTGTTGCTTTATGCGCTTGACCAGACAGGTGTCCCCATAGAGCTCATACAGTTCGTCATTATTTCGAATGCGGAAAACATCGCCAACTTTTAAAGGTCCATAAATCCTCCGAAGAATCTTTCGTTCAAACACGCCAATCGCCGCTTCATCCGCTGCTGTCATTGTCCATGCTTCTGCGCCGTATTGCAGGACTGGGATGATAAGCGACTTGTATAGGGCTAATTTTGTTCTTCGCTTGAGGTCTCTACTCTTGAGCTCTCTACTTAGCCCGTAGTAGCATCGGTTTGCAAGAGTGATCCTTCGTCGGATTTCCAGACTGATGTCGTTGTCGCTGGTTATCGTCGTTCCGAGGTAAACAAAATCCTCTACAACTTTAAAGTTGTATTCTCCCATTGTAACAGATTGTCCAAGACGCAAGGACTTTTTGTCCGCGGATACAAGGTATTTCGTCTTGTCCTCATTCACCGCTAGACCCATCAGTTCTGACTGCCTCTCAATCTCTGAAAACGCCCTGCTTACCGCCCGTTCGTTTTTGCCGATGATGTCGATATCATCGGCATATGCGAGTAGCATTAGATCTTTATAAATAAAGGCGCCCGTTCTGTTGGCATGTGGGCACCGGCGCAGTATATATTCCATCAGTAGATTGAAGAAGTCACACGATAAGGTATCGCCCTGCCTAAAACCTCTCTTGGTATCAAATGGTTCGGAAAGGTTCTTTCCTATTTTGACGGAGCTTTGTGTACTTCTCAACGTCATCATGCAAAGACGGACGTACTTTGCTGGTATACCAAGGGTAGACAAGGCTTCAAAAAACCTTGACCTTATCGGCGTGTCGAAGGCTGATTTATAATCAACAAATAGATGGTGTGTGTTGATGCCTCTCTCATAGGTCTTCTCCAGGATTTGTCGTAATGTGAATATCTGGTCTGTGGTGGATTTACCAGGTCTAAAGCCACACTGATAAGGTCCAATCAGTGTGTTAATAAGCGGCTTAAGACGTTCACAAATAATGCGCGACAGAACCTTATATGCAATGGGAAGGAGACTGATCCCGCGGTAGTTGGCGCAAACTGCAGGGTTTCCCTTTTTAAAGATTGGGCATAGAACACTTAAATTCCAATCGTCGGGCATGCTTTCGTCAACCCATATACGGCAAAGAAGTTGGTGCATGCACCTTACCAAATCTTCCCCTCCAGCCTTGAACAATTCAGCGGGCAGCTCATCAGCGCCTGGTGATTTATTGTTCTTTAGCCTTTGTATGGCTAAGCAGACTTCCTGTTGGGTCAGCGGGTCTATCTCTATGTTGTCGATTGGTGGCATCGCTACTTCTCTAGAGGCGGCATCATGTTCGTCATCGCCTCCCAGTAGGTTGGAGAAGTAGCTTCTCCATTTGTTAAGCGCCACTTGCGGATCGGTGACCAGATTCCCGTGTTCGTCTTTGCATTGTGCGACTCTGGGCTTAAAACCTTCTGTTAATTGCTTAATTTTTTGGTAAAATTTTCGAGTCTCACTCATGCAGAATAACATCTCGACTTCCTCGCGCATGCGCCTTTCCTGCTCGCTCTTTTTCCTTCTAAAGAGGCGCTTCCGCTCATTCTTTTTCTCCCGATATCACTCCTTAACAGCCCGCGTTGCTCCCGACTGCAGAGTTCTCTTGTAGGCTGCGTCTTTTTCTGCAGTAGCAAGTCGGCACTCCTCATCGTACCAAGTCCGACTTCGAAGGGACTCGGAGTACTCGAGTATCTCCTTGGCAGCCGTACTCATGGAATGTGATATACGATTCCACTGTTCGCATATATCGGAAGAAGATGGAGAGGTTTCCCTGAGCAGTTGGACGAGTTTGGCTTTGTAGGCTTCAGAGGTCCATTGTGATTGCAGCTTCTCGACGTTTAGCTCCTCGATGTTAAGCTTTCGACGTGTGCCAGAGCGTGAGGCATTTGCCACACTGAGCCGCGTGCGTACCTTGGCTGCAACCAGGCAGTGATCCGAGTCTATGTTGGCTCCTCGAATCGCACGCACGTCTAGTACACTCGATGAGTGCCTTCCGTCGATCACAACGTGATCAATCTGATTTCGTGTTCGTTGATCAGGGGACTTCCAGGTCGCCTTATGGATGTCGAGGTGTTCAAATCTCGTACTACTTATGACCATGTTCCGGCCTGCAGCAAAGTCTATTAGCCTCTCTCCGTTACCGGAGGTTGTTTCATGAAGGCTAAATCGTCCGACTGTCGAACCAAAGACTCCTTCTCTCCCGATTTTCGCGTTAAAATCGCCTAGCACGATCTTTATGTCGTGATCGGGGCAGCGCTCGTATAGTTGCTCCAGGCGCTCATAGAATTCGTCTTTTGTCGAGGTGTCCTTGTCTTCTGTTGGCGCGTGTGCACAGATAAGACTAATATTAAAATATTTTGCCTTAAGTCTGAGCGCGGCAAGCCGCTCGTCAACTGGTGTAAAGCTGATGACTGAGTGGCGTAGTCTATCACTCACTGCAAAGCCGCACCCAAACTCGTGCTTGGAAACATGCCCGCTGTAGTATATCTCCCAGGGGGGTGGTTTCGGTTTTTTCTTCTCTTTTGGTAGCGTTATTATCTTGTTCCCATATCCAATCCATCGCATTTCTTGGAGTGCAGTAACGTCCGATGAGTATTCCTTGAGGACTTTCACCAAGTCGATATCATCACCCTCTCCGTTGAGGGTGCGGACATTCCAGGTGCATATCCTCAAATCGTGGTCCTTAAAACGTTTGCGTGGGTCGTCGTCAGAGGGGGTCCGTATCCGAGGCATTGTAGTCGCAGTTTTCATTGGTGGAGATTTTTTACGGTGGTGGGTACCAAACCCGACGCATTAACCCTATATATTATACCCTGTAGGGAAGGGCGGGTCGCCGCTCACGTTAGTCAGCAGCAAATGCGGGTGCATTGCCACTGCTTCCGGTGGTCACCACGAGGAGGTGTGAGTCGACTTGAGACGTAGTAAGCCAGGATCACGCTGGGTTCGCCAAGTTGAACCAATCAGCAGCTTTACCTGACCACATACGCCCCCATTAGGTCCAGAAGATCTATGACTAGAAGTTCTGAACGACCACCTAAGATTATTATGAAGATTTAATAGACGGCTTGGCCGTCTGTGGCCCAGCGGTTAGTGTGCTAGACTGCTGGGCGGGAGGTCGTGGGTTCGATCCCACCTCTGAACATCTAATAAAAAAAGTTTTTTTCTTTCTTTCGAAAAATAGCTTTTACACATACGGTCACCTTCACCAGCTATTGGCGCCAGCTGTGAAGTAATCTAGCCATGAAAAAGCAAATTCTCAAACTTTGCCGTTCGGATTCGGCGTTAAACTGTAGGTCCCTTTCTCTTGTGCTAACAATTTAAGGCACACACGCCAAGAGATTGTGACAAGCTTGACTTGGCCCCGTTGGAGGAGCTGTATAGCCAATTTTACATTTACAGTAGGCGGCAATGGTAAACGAGTAAATACTGTAAAGGAAAAAATGATGAAAAAATCGAGATATAACAAAAATTTGCATTTCAGTTTTATAAGTATCATTAAGACGCGTAAACCGGCAAATAAAAAGGAGAAGTAGATCAAGTGACCAAGAAAATCAAAGAACCGAAGATAATCGTAAAGATTGGATAGATAGCAATTGAAGACGCGTATTTAAGAGGTGTAGACTAAACACCGCGAATTTTGTCAAATTTTCATTTGAGTATTTATGAAATCGCAAGCGTTAATAAATAAGAGGCGCAGATTGAACAGTCCAAAAATTTGCCAATTTTTCGTATGTCGTATGATTAGTATGAAGATTTGATGGATGGCAATGTATACGGGTAAATATGAGGTGTGGATGGAACGGCTCAAGAAATCGCGAAATTTGCAAATTCTTCATATGATCAAAGATAATTTTGAAGACTTAATAGACGGCAATAGTAAACGAGTATATATAGGAAGAGTAAGCTGTAATGTCAAAAATTATTATTTGAGCTTGAATTTTATGCAAAATTTATGATTTTTTTTGGGAATCATTAAGATTTAATAGGTGGCGATTTTAGACGCGTAAATGGTTAGATTCAACCGTCCGAAAAGTCGCGAAATTTTTAAAACCTTTTGTATAATGTGAACGGGTAAATTGTCAAGATCAAGATCGGTCCAAAAAATCCGAAAACACACAAAATTTTAAGATTTGTTTAGACTATCACCAAGATTTAATGGTTGGCAATTAAAGACGGGTAAAAAAGAGGTGTCGCTCAATCGGCTAAAAGACATTTAAACATTTGTTTAGAGTGACACGAAGACGGGTAAACAGAAGGTAGATAGTACAGAGCAAAAAATCGTGTAATTTCAGAAAAAAAAACAAGTGAGATAGTCGGTCAAGCCCGACTATATTTATACTCTGTACCTAGAGTAAGAGATAAATGCAGAGTTTCTTTCTCTCCCCCTCTCTCTTTCTCTTTCTTTCTCTCTCTCTCTCTCTCTCTATCTAAGATTATGCGTTGGTTGTGCATGGGTGGGAGGGGGGTGGAGCGGGGTGATTCACTTATTTACTCATAACTTGAGAACCGCTCATCCGATTTTTATCATTTCTTCGGCAAATTGATACATATTGCTAATGACTAGGTACAAATCATCTATCTACAAAACTGTGGGAGATATGACGTTTTTTCAAAATTGCGGGGGCGGGAGGGGGCGTGGCAAAAATTGAAAATAAACTTGATCTGCCTGCAAGTATAAGAAGCATTTGTCCCATACATGTCAAACCTCTATCTCTTACCATTTCTGAGATCTGTTTGTTCATACGGACGGACAGACGGACGGACAGACGGACATGGCTATATCGACTCGGCTGTTGATGCTGATCAAGAATATATATACTTTATAGGGTCGGAAGTGATTCCTTCTCCCTGTTACATACTTTTGCACAAACTTATTATACTCTATGTACCTTCGGTACAGAGTTTAAAAAAAAATTTAAGCTTAGATTACACAGCTCTACAAATTGTGACCTTTTGTGAGTATCCAGAGAATCTTTAACTAATTTCTGCGCGCCTACTTATTCTGATTACGAGTTGGTATGTCAAATCCATGTTTTAGTTTCCGTTTCCTAGATATTCGCGAAAAACTAAATTTTGGACTTCTTGTCGTTTTAGAAATTTTGTAGGCCACACTAAGCAATAATTGCTGATTTTATGAAGCTTATCGGATAGTACACATATCAATGCAAGTAAGAAAAATCAAACACACCATATAAATATTGCCAATGGTGTCGAAACTGGCTTTCAAAGTTAAATTTTCCTTGATTTATAGCAATTTTATCAACCTAAACCATTTACTACAAGCCATTCTATTTGTCGGACATTCAGTGGCGCCATATCATTATACAGTTCAACATTTCCACTGATTATGGTAATTTTTCGGCAATTTTGTCAGGACCGCAGGCAAAGCTACAGCCTGTTTTATGCGAAAATCAAGACTTAAATTTATGGGAAAAGAACAAGATTCCCATTCCAAATGTTGGGAGTTTTAAAAAGGCAACTTGATTTAGCATTAGCTTAACAAAATATTTATTGAAATGTAAAATAACAACATTCATGGAATGCTACGTTAATGTTTACGGATAGTAGAACTATGGCCGAATTATAAAAAGTCTCCTTGGATAACAGCTATCAGTAGAAATAATTGCAGAGGCCGAGACCGTCAAACGGTTGTGACGGCCAATAAAGAAGAAGAATTGAATTGGTGCTGCGGGCTTAATACCCACCCCCGTCAAAAGAACTTCACGGCCGCAAACGATTAAGGGACCACGATTTGAGGATATGGACCTAGAACGTTGACACCATCAACAGGGAAGTTTCTGATACCCTGTTAGTGAATGTCCCCGAGAGATATTCTTACGTGACTATCAGAAGAATTACTCTTGCAAAGTGATGTTTCTGCGAAATTAAAAATTGCATTATAAAAGTCGCTTATCATCCCACACCTACAAATAGCTCAGAAGAATGGACATTAACAGCAGCGGATGAGGCAGCTATAAAACATACATAAAACAGCAGCGAATGCGCTGGATAGGACATGCTACCAGTATGGACGAACAAGCTCTAGTAAAACATGTCTTCAGACGGAAGGCGAAAGACTTTGGGAGACCAAAACTGAGATGGGAGGACCTGGTGCGGAAAGACATAGCCAATCCTGCTTTGGTGCCATCTAGCACAAAACAGAAACGGGCATTAATAGCAGCGGCAGAGACCGTTAAGCAGTTGTAATTCACATGCAGCGCCAAATAGAAAGAAGAAGAAGACTATCGAAGAGTACAGTTAATGCTTCAAAAATTAATCGCAAATGTTAACGTAGCATTCCATGAATTTTGTTATTTTACATTTCAATATTTGGAATGGGAATGTAGTTATCCTCCCATAAATTTAAATCTTGATTTTCTCACATAACAGGCTGTAATAGTCTCTGCACACTGAGCACATTTTAGTGGAACGCTTGGAATTTGACGATGATGTGAAATTGAATTTACACTGCCCACATCTAACATCCCACATCTGTCAGTCAATATCTCAGAAATTACACAATAATATATTGAGATAAATAAATTGGCATGAAATTTATTTAACATTTGCTCAACAATATCAGGCTTATAAATCTCATGGTGGGGACTAAAAGGCGGATATTATTGCGATTTGCGAATTCTTATGCTCCAGTATCTTTCTTGCTAATTTAATCAGCATCAGATCTCGGGCGTTTTTGTATATGGGCATTGGTATTATCGATGCATTTGCTGCTCGAAGTTTCAGAATTAATGTCAATTGGGTCCTCTGCGTAAAAGGTGGAAAGATCTGCATCATGTCCGGAATGGGGCGAGCACCTATCATGATTTTTTTACATGTCATCAATATGGTCCTTATGCTAGCTACTGTGCATGGCGTTTTTAAGTCTTTTTCCTGCCGACTTAATATATAAAATAAAAATATTTAACAATGCATGACAAGTTTCTCTGCCACAACTTAATTTTATGAGGAACGTGTGGAATAGAAACATTTTGCTTCAAGATGTTAGATGTTGGATGTTGCTCAGTGAAAAAAGCCTATAACTTTGCCTGCGGTCCTGACAAAATTGCCAAAAAATTACCATAATTAGTGCAAATGTTCAACTGTATGATGATATGGCGCCACTTAATGTCCGACAAATAGAATGGCTTGTAGCAAAAGGTTTAGGTTGATAAAATTGCTATAAA
This sequence comes from Lordiphosa stackelbergi, assembly GCA_018904235.1. NCBI lineage: Eukaryota > Metazoa > Arthropoda > Insecta > Diptera > Drosophilidae > Lordiphosa > Lordiphosa stackelbergi. Next base: position 53,157 of record JAEIFU010000087.1, on the reverse strand, counting down.
TCAAGTAAAATTTAACTTTGAAGGCCAGTTTCGACACCATTGGCAATACTTATATGGTGTGTTTGATATGTGCACTATCCTATAAGCTTCATAAAACCAACAATTATTACTTAGTGTGGCCCACAAAATTTTTAAAACGGCAAGAAGTCGGAAATTTAGTTTTTCGCGAATATCTTGGAAACTGAAACTAAGATATGGCTTTGACATATCAACTCGTAATCAGCATGAGTAGGAGCGCAGGAATTAGTCAAAGATTCTCTGGATACTTTTCGCTGTAGAACAGCTTCACTTCTTCGTTTTGTGCTTAAAATTCTTAAGAGTGTGTAGCAACGCACGCCGGTTACCACATATGGAAAAATGTATTTCAAAACAGTTTTGTGGCAAATCTTTTAGCAGTTTTTAAATCAAACGTATTTTTTATCACTCATCTTCTGTTCCTGAACTTTTAGTAACCCTGACCGACCAGGATAATAGTATGTGATCTGAAATATAGAGTTTCATATAAAAAAAGGTTTTTGCATATTTTGCATAGTTTTTAGCGGACTTACAACATTTTTAAAAATAAGATGTTTGCAATCAGAAATTAAGTCCGACAAGCGGTTCAAAATATGCAAATATGCAAAATCCGCTGTCTAGTCATTGTAGTCTAAACATAAATCATAAGACATAAACAAGACGTCATGATTGGAAAAAACAGGCACAAAAAATGGTCATACAGTTGAACTCTGTCAGGGTCGCTTACATAGACTGCCATGCACTTGAATAGGGACAAGCATTTTCAAACGAATATACAACTATTTGACTGAAACAATCAAACTAAATCAATAGACAAATATTTTTTACCATTCAGTACTTCATTCTTTAAAGAATTAACAAAAAAAAAAAACAATATTAAAATTAACGTAGTCTATTGTATGTTGTTATGGATAGTTTGTTTAAAAATTATTTTTCAACAAGCTCTTCAAAAATTGCAAATTTTTAACATGCACTTGAATAGGGACAATGATTTCATCATTCTGAGTAAAACTCCGCGCAATGAAGTTGATCTTTTGTCAACATATAATCGTTTTAAATAGAAAAAAATACTATGGAGGGCGGTAAAGAACTAACTGATGTCGAAAAAGTCGAAATAATGGCTTATAAAGAGTGAAATCTTACGTACAGGCGAATTGCTGAAAAAATTGGAAAAAGCTTAAGTGTTATATGCAATTTTCTCAACAACACATAAAATTATGGGAATAACATGAAAGACCGCGTCAAAAAGCATTTTGACTCACTGCAGAGCAGCGAATTGTTCAAAAAGTTTATAATTTACACTGTTTAGCTTCAAAAATATATACATTCAAAATTACAATTAAATGCAAGTGTCGATACGGTACGAAGAGTTATCCATGAAGCTGAATATCTAAGAAGATTACAACTAAAAAAACCCACCACTTAGTACCCAACGTAAAGATTCTCGTCAAGTTTTTGCCGAAATTATATGACTTGACATGTCCAATACTATCAGATGGTACGCCACACCATAACACATTTCTCACGACTATGGTGACGGGACAGAAAGTGTTCTTCTTATCGAATACCATGGAAAACCATCATTTTCATCATAAGTTGAAGCGTTTTTTAACTGAAAACACCACTGCATGCCATTTCTTCTTCCGAGTCATATAATTTCGGTCAAAGAAAATTGCATACAACACTTTACATTATTGAAATTTTTTCACCAATTCGCCTGTACGTAAGATTTTACTCCTTATAAGCCACTATTTCGCCTTTTCGACATCAGTTAGCGCTTTACCGCCAACCTTAGTATTTTTATACCCTTGCAAAGGGTATAATAATTTTGCCCAGAAGTTTGCAACGCATAGAAATATTGATTTCCGACCGTATAAACTATATACATTCTTGATCAGGGTGACGAGCTGAGTCGATTGAGCTTTGTCCGTCCGTCTGTCCGTCTGTCTGTCCGTCTGTCTGTTTCTACGCAAACTAGTCTCTAAGTTTTAAAGCTATCGAGCTGAAACTTTGCACAGAGTCTTCTTTTTACAGCACACTGCTAATATGTCGGAACCGACCGGATCGGATGGCTATATCTTATAGCTGCCATAGGAACTATCGGTTGAAAAGTGGGTCTTTGTGAGAAAAACTTTTTTGTTTTTAATGTTAACGTCTCCCACTTCAGCGATTATTAATATTATACGCTTTCACATAGATTTGGAAGTTTTTGTCAAAATCGGACTATATCTTATAGCTGCCATGGGAACTATCAGTCGAAAAGTGGGTTTTAATGAGAAAAACTTTTTTGTTATACCCGTTACTCGTAGAGTAAAAAGGGTATACTAAAGTCGTGCAAATGTATGTTACAGGCAGAAGGAATCATTTCCGACCATATAAAGTATATATATGTGAGAGTGGATATGAGAGTAGCGGTTGTGGGGAGGCAGCGAGTAGAAGAGAAGACGAGAAGCAGGAGATACGAGCGAAGGAATGAAATCGGCGTCGAGTCAGTGTCGTTACGGAGTTGTTGAAGAGCGGACGTGTTGCTGAGTTGTCGGAGTTGCCAATTAAGTTGTGTTGATTAAAATTCAGATTAAAATTCAAAGCTATCAAGATCCTGAAATCATATTTCTATTTATCATAATCATACTGTACCAACCGAATAAATGGTTTTTCTTTATTAATAAACTGATGGTGTAAATCCCATCTTACATTTGGGGACTCGTCCTAACCAATCGGTGTGCAGTTAAACATGTGTGATAAATCTGTGTCGTCAAAAATTACGGACAAATAAACTCTAAGCTAAACATTTAAAACAAAAAAGAAACTTTCCAGAAAGTTCATGAGTGGCTGTAAAAAAAGTGCGAGCGACAAGCTGAAAACAAAACCACAGTCGACAAATCCGGTAGCGCAAGCGAGACAGACATACAACACACGAGCAAAAACAAAGAAAACACAGAAGATAATTAAACAGACGCAGATGCTGCCAAAAGAGGGAGATGCCAAAATGGAGGACAAAAAGATAGAAGAAGATCAAAGTAAGTTGGGAGCAATAGCCAAGAAACCTAAAAAATCGCTAAACGACGAAGGTGCAAAAGGAAATGAAGAAATGGTTGAGAGCACGGAGACAACACTTCAACAAGTGATCCAGCTGCTGACGCTTAAAATTCAAGCAGACGATATGTCAAAAATCAGTGCAGAAAATTTCTCCACCATTATACCAAGCTTTGACGGAGTCAACATTCCAGTGCGCCATTGGTTTACAAACTTTGAAACCAATGCAAAGACCTATGGATTAAATGATGCTCAAAAATATGTGCAGGCACGAGCAAAGATGACAGACATAGCCAAACTAGTTCTAGAGACAGAACTAGTTCACGACTACGAAGGGCTACGAGCAGTTTTGGAAAACGAGTTTGATCGAGACAGTGTGTGCAGCGCCGATGTTCACGCAGAACTACGCAAAAGAAAGATGAAAAGCGGCGAAAGTTTTAAAGAATATTTACTCCAAATGAAAAAAATTGCATCCCTTGGCCAAGTAGACACCGCATCTGTCATTCGGTATGTGGTCGACGGATTGGGATTAAAGAGCGACTTCAAATATAACTTGTACGGATGCCAGGATTACAAACAGCTGGAAAAACAATATGATATATTTCAACGTGTGTCGCATTTGGAGAAACAGTACAAACACGATCAGAGAGAGAGTGTACAACGCGAAAGCAATGTTGAGAAGCTGCGATGCTACAATTGTGGCTCATCCGATAATTTGCGAAAGATTTGCAAGGAAGATGTAAAGTGCTTTCGTTGTCAACAAAAGGGGCACATATCCAAAGATTGCCCTGGATCAGCATCAACAAACATCCATGTGTTGTCATAAATGGACTGGAAGTTAGCTGCTTAGTGGACACTGGAGCGGACGTAACCATTTTGAAGAGAAGCGTCTACAATAAACTCAACCATGTTGTTCTAAGGAAGGGTATTACACAGCTGCGCGGACTAGGCAACCAGACAACTCGTCCTGATGGGTGTTTTACCGCAGATGTCAGAGTGGATGATTTGCAGACCTCACATGATATTGTTGTAGTAGCCGACAATACAGTTGGATATGATGCGCAGCTTGGCTACGACTTCATGAGCAAATTTACATTTACTATGTCGCCGGAAGGATTGAAGTTTTCTTCCCCATTGGGGGAGAAAACTGAAATGTTAAATCAGATAAGTATTTATAATGTTGTACAATCAAATTCTGATATTGATGTCCCCCCACAGTACAAACAACAAGTGCAAGCGATGATTGACAAGTACAAGCCCGTTGAGTCTGTAGCAGAGTGCCCAGTAAAACTGACGATTACACCAGATGGCGAAATAAAACCTTTTCGTCATTCTCCCAGCCGTCTTGCTATAGTAGAGGAGGAGGATGTCAACAAGCAAATCACAGAATGGCTCGACTTAGGCATCATAAGACCGTCCACCTCCAACTTTGCCAGTCGATTGGTCCTGGCCAATAAAAAGGATGGCACACGTCGGCCATGTGTCGACTTTCGCACGCTGAACTCCAGGGTATTAAAGGATTGTTTTCCAGTTCCAATAATCGAAGATGTATTAGCTAAAGTTCAGAAGGCGAAGTTCTTTACGGTCATGGATTTGGAGAACGGATTTTTCCACGTATCCATAGAAGAAAGCAGCAAGAAGTATACTGCGTTTATTACGAAGAATGGTCTATTCGAGTTTAATAAGGCACCATTTGGATTTTGTAACTCGCCGGCTGTGTTCATAAGATATGTAAATCACATATTTCAGGAACTGATGAACAAGGATGTTCTTGACCTGTATATGGACGACATTGTAATACACTCTGAGACGGCAGAAGAGGGTTTGATGAAGCTGCAGTTGGTCTTTGATAAAGCTGCAGCTTATGGCTTGAAAATAAAATGGAGCAAATGTCATTTTTTGCAAACGGAGATTTGCTTTTTGGGACACTGTATCAAAGGTGGCGTCATATGGCCTGGTAAGGAAAAGACGGATGCTGTTAAGAAGTTTCCAGTGCCAAAGAACGTCCGAGCTGTGCAAGCATTCTTGGGCCTAACCGGATTTTTTACGCAAGTTCATTGAAAAATATTCCCAAATTGCTCGCCCCTTAACTGATTTGCTGCGAAAAGAAACAGTGTTCGAAATGACTTCACGCCAGCTGGATGCATTTCAGCAGTTAAAAGATGCCTTGACCAAAGGACCTGTATTGCAGCTATACAACAGAGATGCCAAAACCGAACTACATACAGACGCATCGAAGGATGGATTTGGCGCAGCACTGTTGCAGTGGTCTGAAGGAAAGCTTCACCCAGTGCTGTTTTGGAGCAAAAAGACCTCAGAATCGGAATCACGACAACATAGCTATGTTCTAGAGGCAAAAGCGGCATATTTGGCTGCAAAGAAATTCCGCCAATACTTGTTGGGTCGACCGTTCAAACTTTTCACAGACTGCGCAGCATTCAAACAGACACTTAAAAAGCAGGACGTTCCTCGAGAAGTGTCTCAGTGGGTCATGTACCTACAGGACTTCGATTTTGAAGTGGAGCATCGTTCAGGGGAAAGGCTTAAACATGTCGACTGTCTTAGCCGATATCCTCAGAAAGTTATGATAGTGTCTTCAGAGATCACGGCAAGAATAAAACTAGCTCAAGAAAAGGATGAAATGATTAAAGCAGTGACGGCGATACTTGGCACTCGTCCATATGAGACTTTTAAGTTAAAGGGCAGTCTCATGTACAAAGAAGTAAATGGGAACGACTTGCTAGTAGTGCCTAAGCAATTGGAGAAGGAGATTATTGTTGAGGCCCATAACGCCGGGCACTTTGGCATTCAGAAAACTATGCACGCGTTAAGTCAGACTTACTGGATTTCACATTTGGAACAAAAAGTCACACAAGTGATAAAAAATTGCGTGAAATGTATTATCTATAACAAAAAAATCGGGAAAAAAGAGGGTTATCTAAGCTGTATCGATAAAGGAGATCAACCTCTTCATACGCTGCATGTGGACCACCTCGGTCCAATGGACTCGACATCCAAGCAGTACAAATATATATTTGCCATGGTGGATGCGTTTGCCAAATTTGTATGGCTGTTTCCGACAAAAACAACCGGTTGCGAGGAGGCTTTAAAAAAGATTGATTCATGGTCAGCAGTATTCGGTAACCCAGTGCGGATTGTATCAGATCGAGGTGCAGCATTCACAGCAAACTTATTTTCCGAATATGTTAAGGAAAATGGCATTGAACATGTATGGAGTACGACTGGAGTCCCAAGAGGTAACGGCCAAATTGAGAGAATTAACCGCACGGTGTTGTCAATTATATCTAAATTGTCAGCTGAAGAGCCTACGAAATGGTACAAGTTCGTCCCGAATGTAGAAAAAGCAGTAAATTCGCATAATCAGGCGTCGACAAAAAGATCCCCATTCGAGTTAATGTTTGGAGTAAAGATGAAGAATAAAGCCAGTGACAACATAGCTCAATGGCTCGAGCAGGAAATGTACGACGCATTTGATGAACAAAGACGTTTGGTCCGGCAAAGTGCTAAGGAGGAAATACAACGCGCGCAAGAAACTTACAAAACCCAATATGATTCGAAGCGTAAAAACGAAGTTGGCTACCAAATCGGAGATCTTGTTGCTATACGCCGTACCCAGTTTGTTGCAGGTAAAAAACTGGCAAGTGAATATTTAGGCCCATACGAAATCACTAAAATCAAAAGAAATGGACGATATGACGTCAGAAAAGTGGGTGATGTAGAGGGTCCCATCAATACATCGACGAGCAGCGATCATATTAAGCTTTGGAGATATGCTTCTGTTAACGAGGAGGATTTGTCATCGGAGTCCGATGACTAGTCAGGAATGGCCGAATGTGAGAGTGGATATGAGAGTAGCGGTTGTGGAGAAGAGAAGACGAGAAGCAGGAGATACGAGCGAAGGAATGAAATCGGCGTCGAGTCAGTGTCGTTACGGAGTTGTTGAAGAGCGGACGTGTTGCTGAGTTGTCGGAGTTGCCAATTAAGTTGTGTCGATTAAAATTCAGATTAAAATTCAAAGCTATTAAGATCCTGAAATCATATTTCTATTTATCATAATCATACTGTGCCAACCGAATAAATGGTTTTTCTTTATTAATAAACTGATGGTATAAATCCCATCTTACATATATTCTTGATCAGCATCAACAGCCGAGTCGATTTAGCCTTGTCCGTCTGTCCGTCTGTCTGTATGAACACCTAGATCTCAGAGATGGTAAGAGATAGAGGTTTGACATGTATGGGACAAATGCTTCTTTTATCTGCACGCAGATCAAGTTTGTTTCAAATTTCGGCCACGCCTACTCCCGCCCCCGCAATTTGAAAAAAACGTTATGTCTCCTACAGTTTTAAATATAGACGATTCGTACCTTCTAGAGATAGTTAGTTATTATTTTAATTATTATTATAATTAAAATAAATCGATTTGCCAAAAGAATGATAAAGATCGGATGAACGGTTCTCAAGTTATAAGCAAAAAAGTAAACCAAGCCATCCCCCGCTACCACCCCTCCCACCCTGAAAAATGTTGCATACTTTTCGGATTGTCACACTAAGGAACGCGGAAACACTGTTAAACATGTTTTTTCGTGAGTAACGGGTATATCGAAGTTGGTTAGAGCCGAGTTTAACTTACGCTCTCGTTTTTAATGTTAACGTGTCTCACATCATCGATTATTAATATTATACGCTTTTATACAGATTTGGAAGTTTTGGTCAAAATCGGAGGACTGTATCTTATAGCTGTCATAGGAACTATCGGTCGAAAAGTGGGTTTTGATGAGAAAAACTTTTTTGTTTTTAATGTTAACGTGTCTCACTTCAGCAATTACTAATATTTTGCGCTTGTACAAAGATTTGGAAGTTTTGGTCAAAATCGGATGACTATCAGGCCTGTTCCAAATTCCGAACGTAAAAACGAAACGAAAACGAACGTTTTACTCTTTGCTGTTCCCAATTCCGAACGATTTGATTACGTTTTGATTTTTCGAACTCGGTTTCGAAGTCGCTTTCATAAACAGCTGGCTGGCTGGCCTGCGCTTGTGTTTGATCGACAGCAGCCTGAGTTGTTATCATCTCTATAATTTTAATTTGCAAAGCTCTTATTTACAAATTAAGTCAATTTATTATTATTTAAAACAATATTTAATTATTACATTTAAATTTGGGATATCAAATTAGTTAAAATACTGCTAAACTAACTTAAACAAGTGAGAGAGTCGGTCAAGCCCAACTATAACATACTCTGTACCCGGTGTATATGCTGAATGCGTCGCTTCCACATTGTTCATCTCTAAGTTTTTTTCTCTCTCTGTCTCTCTCTCTCTCTTTTTCTTTGATGCATGCAATGCGGTGTTGTTTGCGTGTGCGTGGGAGGCGTCATTATTACACTTTTTTCTCATAAATTGAGAACCGCTCATCCGAATTTTATCATTTATTCGTCAAATATATAGATATTACTAATGACTAACTATCTCCAGAAGGTACGAATCATCTATCTACAAAACTGTGGGAGATATGACGTTTTTTCGAAATTGCGGGAGCGGGAGGGGGCGTGGCAAAAATTGAAAATAAACTTGATCTGCCTGCATGTATAAGATGCATTTGTCCCATACATGTCAAACCTCTATCTCTTACCATCTCTGAGATCTGTTTGTTCATACGGACGGACAGACGGGCAGACGGACGGACAGACGGACTGTTAATGCTGATCAAGAATATATATACTTTATAGGATCGGAAATTATTCCTTCTCCCTGTTACATACTTTGCACAAACTTAATATACTCTATGTACCTTCAGTAGAGCTGTGCAAATACATTAATTTATATGAAGCAACCCTAGCAGCTATCGATTGACGGATGAAATAGACTAAAAAGTAAAAAGGAATTCAGAACACCTCGGTTTGAAAATGACCGCTCGGTTTTGCTTTTCATGCAGTATTTTATAGATGTTTATTAAAAAATGATTTTAACATACCCTTAAAATGTAAACATTTTAAGTAGCGATTTAAAAAATAATCAACATTTTTAATTTGATTAGTTAATAATTTTGCTTGCTTTTAATAGCAATTACTTTTCATTCCGCTGACTCTGCAGCACAACTTTTGAAAACGACAATTCTGGTCGATTTGCGGAATTCAGAACAGCAATCAACTCGATTTGCGACAATTCCACTCATTTTCGGAATTCGGAACAGGCCTGTATATCTTATATCTGTCATAGGAACTAGCGGTCGAAAAGTGGGTTTTATTTAGAAAAATTGTTGGTTTTAGTGCTGGCGTTCTTAAACTCTGATGTATTATAAGATTTGTAGGGGTATAAAAACTTCGGCAAAGACGAAGTTAGCTTGGCCTTCTCGTTTTCTATTTCAAACGTTTATAAGTTGACAAAAGATAAACTTCATTGGGCGGAGTTTTACTCAGAATGATAAAATCACATTTGTCCCTATTCAAGTGCATGACCATAACGTAGAGTTTTGTACCTTAATATCATGACATGCCAAAATTGAGTTCTTAAGTCGGGTGTCCAATACTGCCGCTTGTAATTCAAGTCGCGGTATGGATAACATGTTTAAGGGTGCGCATTTGGTTTTACCCGCAACAAATCGAATTTTAATTCGACCACAACATTCAATGCGCCAATAAGTGACGGATGCGAACGCCAATTCGCTTGCATCTACAAACACATGCAACTCAATATTTACATTTGGATCAAAGAAATTCAGGGAGTAACATCTACTGATCCTGAAATGCTTAACGTTTTCTAGCTGGGAAATCCATTGTTTAAATCTCACATAAAGATTATCTGGAATTAAATCATTCCAGCTGATTCCTGCTCTCCAAACGTCTTGAATTAGGATCTTTCCGGTTATCATTAAGTCTGCCAAATTTCCAAAAGGATCGTAGACCGACATAACCAAACTAAGCAATTGTCGTTTTGTCGGGCACTTAAGACCTTTTACAATATCCTTATCCACGCGATTTTATTTTAAATCAAATATAAATTCGTCTTTTTGGCTATCCCAATACATTCCAAGTATTTTATCAGCCTTCTCTCTGTCCAACAGTTGCATTCGGATGTTCTTTTCCGTTCCATTTAGTCTTTCTTGTACATCTTTTGAATTTGACACAAATCCTCTTAATTCGAAATTTGCCTTCTTATGTACTTGCTTCACTTCGCTACTGATATCATGAGCTTCACTTTCAGATGTAAAGCTCGCCACGAAATCGTCCACATAATGCTTGAACTTAATGGTGTTTTTGACAGCTTCCTTATTATTTCCTGTGGCATTTTCGGCATTCAAGTTCTTAATGTATTGCGCACAACAAGGAGAACATGCTGCTCCGAAAATCATAACAGTCATTTTGAATGTAGATACTTCATTGTTTGGGTCCCTATGTCTCCTTAAAAATCTGAGGGCTTGCTGATCGGCTTCTCTTACTCGTACCTGCAAATAAATTTCTCTGATGTCAGCACAAACAGCTATCTTTCCTTGACGAAATTCAAACATTATTTTTATTAAAGGTGGATCTTCATCGGGTCCTTTCAGTAGCTTTGTATTTAAAGAAACTCCATCTATGGCTGCTGCTGCATCAAATACCAATCCTATCTTTTTGGGTTTATTAATATTGTGGACACCAAAGTGTGGCAGGTACCAGCTGCAACTATTAACAAATGAGGCTTCTTCCCTCGACAGCTTAACAGCGTACCCTTTGTTGACAAAATCCATAACAGCTTGATCGTACTCTTCCACCTTATTCTGACTTCGCATTTTATTTTCTACCATACAGCCTCTTCAATGCCATGTTGTAACAATCAGGAAAGTGTATGTTGTCTTCAGCCCAAAGAAGTCCTCACCATTCAATCTTTTTGTAGTATCCTGCAGAATCTTTCTTGCTCTCATCACGTCTGCTGATTCCAAATTATTTTCAGTTAATTTGACACCAAAGCTTTCAGTTGAAAAATAGTCCGTCATCATCTTATGCATATCCATTTCTAAATCAGATTCCGCTTTGTGCGAGTGTAGCACAATTGAAATTACTGATGGGTGTTCCGGTTCCTTATGTTTCAATCCATAAACGTACCACCCTAAAGCAGACTTTGATGCTACCAAATTTGAGCCCAATGCTACGCTTTTCTTCGTAGATACCAAATGACAATTGTTGATACCAATTAGCAGCATTGGCTCAGCATCCGCATATCCCTTGATAGGTACATTTTTCAGCTTCTTGAATTTTTTCTTCAATTCTTGAGCATCAACAGATTGCAGTGGTAGCTGCAATTCGGGAACAGTGTTTCCATTTATACGAAGCCATTTTTTATTTCCATCCGGCGATCGGATTCTGAGATAACACTCCATAGACATTACATCCGTCGCATGTTTTCCAATCCAATTTAGAGTAAGCTTTGTTTTGTCCATATCCACACCCATTTGGATTGCTAGCTTCTCATTGATTAATGCCGCCGACGAGCCCTCATCTAGGAAGGCATATGTATGGACAACTTTATTATTTGGACCTGCTAGGTCCACAGGCCCCACTTTAAAGAGTATTTTTAACATGCAAGACTTAACAGTATTTATCGTTGCTTCCGTTAGAATCCTTAGATTGCTCCTTATGCAATGTTCTATGGTGATTTTTTTTACACCCATTGAAATTGCATTCTCGTTTAAACTTACAATGCATCATGCTATGTCCTCGATGCAGACAACCATAACATAAGCGAAGTTCTTTGGCCAATGCCCATTTATAATTTTCACTTGCTTTAGTGTAAGTATCGCATTTCGTAAATGGGTGATCGCCTTTACATTTATAACATACTGTCTTGATGTCCTCTTGCTCAAAATTATCCTTAGAAGTTTGCATCACGGTCCTTTGAAGTGTGTGTTGCTCACCCTTTACTTCTTGTTTCGTTGCCATCAAAGTTGCCTTTGCAACGCATTTACCTATATCGCTTAGCCAAAAGCTAAAATGACTCAGATCTGGATAGGGGCGAATATTTTTCGCAAACTCATTCCATTGTATGCGTTTTGTCAAAGGTAATTTTCCAATCAGTTGTTCTATCAATGTGGGGTTTTGTAGATATTGTATAGCCCCAGCTGACTGCAGATAGATAACCAAGTTTTCAAATTTAGCAGCAAATGGTACTATCTTTTCTAAGTTATTTTCGGGAACATTTGATAATTCATTTACCATCTCCATCTGATTTTTTATCAATAACTCAGGTCTTCCGTATCTAAACTTCAGCCTATCCATAATATGGTTTACATTTGCAGGGTTTATTAACAAACCTTTAACCTCTTCCTTTGCGGCTCCCTTAAGACTCTTTTGCAACCTCAATAAGTTTTCTAAGTTCGTGTACTTATAAGCTGCGGATGACTCTGAGAACATGGTAAAAAATACTGGCCAATCTTCTGCCTCACCGCTAAATCCAGGCAAATCTATCAATTTAAGGGGTTCCATTGGAATATGAAATGACTCATAGGGAACATTGTTTCTATCTGCTTCTACATTCCCTAAAGCTTTTCTATTTCTATTATGTACCGTGCCAATATCCACCGAACCACAACCCATATCATTATTCAGTTCATACGTAACATTACCACCAGTAGATCTATTTCTTAAAGCATCTCCGTCAGCCAAGCTTCTGTTTACATCCATAGGTTGTATTTTACCGCCAAGTCCATGAGCGCCCAAGCCACCCTCTGTAGTGGTGTGAGTTGCGCTTGCAGAAGCGCCATGTGGGTCACAGAAAATGTTAGAGACGCCTTTGCCACTCTGTGTGGCTCCATTCTTTGCGCTTCCATATGCGCCGGGATTAGATGTACCCCCAGGTACATTTCCATGTGCGGAACGTGAACCATATGTCGCCGCGAAGGCCACCCTATGTGGCCCCATTGTTTGCGCCGGGGTAAGATGCAAAACCTGTTGCACCTCCATATGCGGAGCGCGAACCATCAACGACACCGCCAAAGCTACCCTGTGTGACTCCATTCATTGCACCTCCATAGGCGACGGGGTAAGATGCAAAACCTGTTACATCTCCATGTGCAGAACGCGAACTATCAACGACACCGCCAGAGCCACCCTGTGTGACTCCATTATTTGCGCCTCCATATGCGTCGGGGTAAGATGTAAAACCTGTTACACCTCCATGTGCGGGACGCGAACCGTGAGCGGCGCCGCCAAAGTCACCCTGTGTGACTCCATCAACAGCGCGTGCCGATGCGCTGGGGTAAGATGTACAACCTGGTACACCTCCATGTGTGGAACGCGAACCATGAGTGTCGCCGCCAAAGTCGTGCTTTATGGCTCCAATATTTGCGCCTCCATATGCGGAACTCGAACCATAACTTGCAATTTGCTCCAGCTTACGAACACGATCAGCCAGTTCCAGTGAACATTTTAACGTTTCCAGTGATTGAGTAGATAATGAGGAAATTTTGTCCATTATGAGCTCCAGCACTCTTTCATCAGTTTTTTCCACAACTGTATCATTTTTGCTTGCCTCCTTGCCTGACTCCGACTCATTATCTGACTCCAAGTTGACCTTTTCCACAGGAGTAGATGATCCAGACATCTTGTTATCCAAAAGCTGCTTTTTATTTCGCAATTCCATATAACTTTTTCACCACAATACCGCCAATTTACAATGTCTTTTTCTGTCGATTTATGTGTGTGTGTGTGAAACTACGCAGTAATGTTCGCACGCAATGAAGTTAAAATAAAGAATGTTGCCACCCTGTTGTGACAACTGAAGAATGTTCTGGCACGTCCAGATACCGATCAACACAAAAATAGAATAGATTTGTATCGATAAGGCACGACCGACACCGTTATTTTAAATATCGATCAGGCACTGTATGAAAATCGATATGACTCAGCAACAGTATGCCTTAGCCGTCTCCGAGTAGCCAACCATTATTCGTTTCTCACCTTTTGGTAGGAATTTTTTGCTGTGAGTCTTGTTGAGCACGATAGCCTTAGTGCCGAATACTAAGGTGGCTTACAGATGGCCTTTTTCCAGAATATGACTCAAATGGTGTCATATATGCCAATGTAGACGTCTATGAACGATTTCGCAGGTAAGCTGATGTAGTAATGGCTTCTGCCCAAAATCCTTCGCCAAGACCAGCATGCTCCGTGCCATCTCCACTAATGTCCTGTTCGCGCGCTCCGCCACCCCGCTTTGTTGGGGAGTGTGCGGTACAGTAAGCTGCCTTTTAATTCCATTGCTTACAAGAAATTGTTCAAACGCGCTACTCAAATATTCGCGGCCATTGTCGCTACGCAAACACTTTATCTTTTTTCCAGTCTGGTTCTCTGCAAGCACTTTATATTCTTTGAATTCTCAAAAATTTCATCACGCGTTTTTAAAAAACACACGTACACATACCGCGATCTGTCATCGATAAATGTGGCGAAATAACGTGCACCTCCTACAGAATGTTTGTTCATAGGGCCACAAATGTCTGTGTGCACCAATTGTAGCACTTCGCTGGCACTACTTTCCGATTTCTTTGGAAATTGCATGGCGCTTATTTTACATTTTGCACACGTGATCCGTAAGATCAAAGCACTGCTTTCCTTCTAAGCCATACATTAATCTGTTTTTCATCATTTTATTAAGCCTTGCAAAATTGAGACGTCCGAAACGGGCAACCAAAACCACATCGCCATTATGATTTCTTATGCGCGCACTGTTTTTCTTAAATTTAACACTGAATCCCTTTTGGATTACTTTTGCAACAGATTTGAAATTACATTGTAAGTCTTTTACGTATAATACGTCAACCAAATCAATTGTGTTATTTTACCAATTCAAACGCTCTGTACCTCGACCATTTGCTTCAATATAATTGTCTCCTGCCAAAACAATTCTTTCTTTGTGGTCTTTCAACTCCAAAAAACACGATCGTTCACAACACAAGTGAGCTGTGGCTCCACTGTCCAGGCACCAAACATTTCTAGCGAATCCACTGTCTTGACGCTCAGCTGCAAACACAGAGTACGACTTTTTGTCTCCAGTCTCTTTGTTTTGGTTGTTTTCCTTTTGTCGACAATTTACCGCAGTATGCCCGATGCGGCCACACGTCCAGCAGCCGGCATTTTTTATCTTTTTCTTTTTCGATGTTTGCTTTACACTATTCGGGAAGCTGTTCCGAAAGATTTTCGGTCCGCGACGAGAACATTCTTTGCTCTCCGTTACTCGCTGTATTTGCTTTACGCCTCTCGCTCTCTTCGAGCAATTTTACTTTTAGCACACTTAGAGATGGCAACGAGTCACGCGATTCAACCGCAACCAGAAAATTTTCATAGTCATCTCCTAAGTTCGACAGCAGTTGTTCGGTCACACTCTTGCATTTTTCTCATTATTCAATTTATATCGATATTGTTTAACATTTACAACCTTTGAAATCATATTACTTCTTGAGCAACCCTCTCATTGTTAATCTCTCTTGCTATTACTCTACTTGTATTCACACATGTATGCCCTTATAAACTCACCATATTGTACTCACTCTTAAGCTAATGCATTTCTATGAAATTCTGAATAAATCAGTTCTGTCTTGACATTGAAAGCGAAGACATCATCATTGCGCACACAAAACGAAGCGATAGCTTTTGGCCGTTGTTAATTTATTTAAACCATTCTCACTAGCTGCACACGCCCCAGATCCTGAAGTTAAATGCTGATTAGGAAAAAGCTCCTTGTCTCAACATTTTGGCGCCCAACGTGGGGCATGTGTAGTAGCATTATTGTGAAATGTTTAAATAATGAACATGTTTCATAAATAAAAGTTTATCGCGAAACAACAACTACAAGCCCTCGCTACGCCTTGCAGTTGCCGTCGTCGTCGCTCGCAAAAATATGTAATATCGCATAACGGTTCAATCCCGCTATTTTCGTCGCTCGCTTTACTGCTGCTCTACGCATTGGAATCGTATCGTCTCGAATTCTCGCTTGTTTGCCGCTGAACACTTGCTCTGCCGGCTTACGCATACACACACACTTCTTGGGTTCTCGTTGGCTTCGTCGCTGCGCTACGCACACAAGCACTCTGCCTTTCTGGAATTGCATCCCATCATTCGTTCTCGTCGGCTTCGTCGCTGCTCTACGCACACAAGCACTCTGCGTTTCGGGACAGCACTTCAGTTTGTTCCCGCTCGTTGTCGCTGATACACGCATTTACTCTTGTCGATCGCTACCGAAATTGCATCACTCTATTATTGCTCGGTGTGCTTTGCCGCTCCAATTCTTGGTCTGCCGGCTTACGCCCACACACACAAACATTACCCGTTACCATTGTCGCTGCTCTTTTGCCTAACTGTACAATAATTTGCTTTTGCTGTCTTCGCTGGTTGTGAGGCGTGTGGTTGGCACCTATTAATCGTTCGCATTTTGGATTAAATTGTACAACAAAAATGTCGCTTGAAGACCTAAAACGTCAGCGGAGTAATGTAAAACGGAATATATCTCGTATCAAATCCCTGGTTGAGCCTAAGACCGGCTCAGAAACTAAGCTGTCTGTTGATGAACTACGCTGTCGCTTGGGCATACTGGAATCATATTTCAAGAAGGCCCTTTCTATTCAAGCTGACATTGAAAACCTTGATCCAGCTGATAATGGTCGCGCTGAACTGGAGGACTCATATGTGGCAATCAAATTGTGCATCAGGGAACAAATTGGCGGAGATCTAAACACCACAGTTACAGACCCAGGATCGCCCACAATACCAGCAGTCACAATGAGGCCTTCGTCGCTACCAAAACTGCCGCTACCTTTGTTTGATGGAAATTACTCTAATTACAAGAATTTCATAAACTCTTTCGAACAAATCATTGCAAGTGAGTCTGGATTGTCAAGTATAGAGAAGTTCAATTATTTGCTGACTTGCCTCAAGGGGCCTGCGTTAGAAACTATCAAGGCTTTTCAAGTCACTAAGGAAAATTATCCCAAGGCCCTCCAAAGATTAAAAGAACGGTACGATAATCCTACTCTTACATTTCTAGAAGGTATTGCTGCTCTGTTTGCTCTAAATCCTGTCGAGAAATCAAACGGCCAGCAACTTCGCAGCCTGGTGGATAAGGCGTCTGCTATTTTCAGCTCGTTGGAATCAATTGGAAATGCAACTAGTATTGCACAGGCCATGCTCATATACATCGTTATGGACAAGTGTGACCAACAGACCCGCATCAAGTGGAACGAGTCTTTGGATTACAAAACTCTGCCCACCTGGTCAACATGTACGCAACTTTTGGAACGCCACTGTCAATTCTTAATTTCGTCTGGAACCTCGTCGCAGCGTAAGCCTGACCACAACAAGCCCAATTGTGGAAATAATCAATCAACCAACTCCTCGTTTGCTATTACTAATTCCGCTTGTACACTTTGTTCTAGTTCTGGCCATAAAATCACAAACTGCGTCCAGTTCAAAGCTATGAACAGCAACCAACGCTACGACCACGTCAAGAAACTCGGACTATGCATCAATTGTCTCGGGAACAGTCATAAAATGGCTCAATGTTCATCAACACATAGATGCCGCCATTGTAATCGAGCTCATCATTCATCGTTGCATCATGATCATCCCCCATCGTCGCAGTCTTCAACTACTCAGGCATCATCTCAACCAACGCAACCATTTTGGCAACCTGCACCACAGCATCATTCATCTCAAGCTGCTTCACATTCTCATATGGAAATCGCAGCAGAGGATCAAATCCTTTTGGCAACAGCTATGGTATTGGTCAAGGATTCATCAGGTGAATACAAGCTTGGTAGAGCGTTGCTGGATTCCTGCTCACAGGTAAATTTCATTACTGAAAACTTTGCTCAAAAACTTCGCCTTCATCGTGAACGGCATCACATTGGCGTTCGTAGTATTGGAGAATCCCTAACAAATATTAAGTCTCGCACAACCACTTCAATAAAATCACGCATATCGGGGTATCAATTAACACTCCAATTCGGAATCACATCGCACATTGCTTACCAACCAGATGCTGAGATCGATATATCAAATTGGAACTTGCCTGCCAACACACCTCTGGCGGATGAAACATTCTTTGAATCGCGTCGCATCGATCTGCTTCTCGGAACCGAAGCATTCTTTGACGCTCTTGCTGTTGGTCAAATTCGCATTGGACCGAATCTGCCCACCTTACAGAAGACACTATTTGGTTGGGTCGTCTCGGGGAGATTTCGACGTCAACATACTGAGCAGTCACCCTTGTGTTTGGTCACTGTTGAGGATTCCATAGACAACAACTTGCAGCACTTATGGAAAATTGATTCCGTTGAACGCCCTATTAAAGAACTGCACCCAAACCATCGCCTGTGTGAGGATCAATACATATCCACAACTCACACGGATTCTTCTGGTCGCATTGTTGTCAGGTTGCCGTTTGGAGAAGACCCTAAATGTCTCGGCCATTCCGCCGACACAGCTCGAAACCGATTTCTCGCCATCGAAAAACGTCTCTCGCGTTTGCCTGATATTCGCTCGCAGTATGTTGCATTTATGCAAGAGTATGAAAAGCTTGGCCACATGACTCTTGTACCCAAGCCCAACTTAGATGAATCCCACTTCTACATACCACATCACTTTGTCCTCAAACCGAGCAGTATTTCTACTTCACTTAGAGTCGTTTTCGACGCTTCATGTCGAACAACTTCGCAAAGGTCGCTGAACGATATACTCTTAGTTGGTCCTACTATCCAAGAGGAATTGTACATACTACTGCTGAATTTTAGAATGTATCGATATGTCATTACAGCTGACGTTACGAAAATGTACAGGCAAATACTTGTACACGAGGATGATCGAAAGTTCCAGTATATCTTTTGGAGAGCTTCTCCAGACGAAGATCTACATACTTATCAACTTAACACTGTTACGTATGGAACCGCCTCAGCTCCTTACCTTGCAACACGTAGTTTGCATTACATGGCTGACAACTGTAAGGCCGATTTGCCTATGGGAGCTGCAGCTGTAAAATCGCGTTTTTATGTCGATGATCTGCTGTGTGGAGCAGACGATGTCGACACTCTGCGTACTCTTAAATCAGAAATTATTGAAATCCTCAGCAGTGGTAACTTCCCATTGTGTAAATGGCATTCAAATTTCCCTGACCTTATGGAGGATAATTCTAATAAAGAAATCCATATTTCCGAAAACTCTGTGAGCAGCACTCTTGGGGTAATTTGGCATCAACACGATGATACCTTTAGCTTTTCGTTCAGCCCCAAAGAAGTATACGCCACTGTCACGAAGCGCACAATTCTGTCCACTGCGTCATCACTTTTTGATCCGATTGGGTTGCTGTCCCCACTTGTCATTGTCTCCAAAATAATAATGCAGGAACTATGGCTTTTGAAACTCGATTGGGATGAGTCGGTCCCACAAAATCTTGCTGATGCGTGGAAAAATTGCTTGGAATCCCTGAATTCACTATCGACAATAACTGTGCCTCGTTTTTGTTTGCAGCTAAGCTTTCGCAACGTTCAACTACACGCTTTCTGCGACGCATCAATTCGAGCCTACGGATGCTGTTTTTATGTCCGCACAGAGGACTCACTTGGTCAGGTTACGGTTAAGCTCTTTACGTCGAAGTCGAGAGTGGCACCAGTCAAGAAACAGTCACTCCCAAAACTTGAACTATGCGGCGCACACTTGCTGGCTCAACTATATGACAAAATTAAGATTATATTCGCAAATCACTCTATCAAGTCATATTTTTGGTGTGACTCTCAACTGGTCTTATATTGGCTTCAACAACATTCAGTTACTTTGTCGACCTTTGTTGGAAACAGAGTATCCGACATACAGGAATTGACTGCTGAAGGCCATTGGTGTCACGTGCCAACTCATATGAACCCAGCTGATCTGTTATCTCGAGGCTGTCGGGTTGAAGACTTGCAAAATTCAATTTGGTTTTCTGGCCCGTCATTTCTACTTGAGAATCCTTCGAAATGGCCCACTAAAAAGAAAGCGCTGGACGTCGACATGACTGTGGTCAACACAGAAAAACGCAAAAGCCTGTTTACTGCTGTTAAGGAAACTAACTACATACTCGATATTAGCGACAGGATAAGCTCATATAGTCGCACACTTCGCATTATCGCTTGTACAATTAGATTCGCCAAAAAATGTAGGAAGATTCCCACATCGACTGCAACGTCACCCGAACCGGAAGAACTTCGCTTCGCATCGAACTGCCTAATCTGGAATGTTCAACAAACTCATTTCGCAGAGGAGATTCGCTTGCTCCAGAAGCAAAAACCACTTAAAAATAACCTCAAATTTCTCACTCCATTCTTAGATCGGTCGACTGGACTTGAACTTGTGAAGGTTGGTGGACGACTTGACTATGCTGAGTTACCAGAAAGCCAGAAGCATCCACTGTTATTGCCCAGCAGTTCACAATTTATTTGGAAGTACATTCGCCATCTACATCTTCGAAATCACCATGCTGGTCCAAAGGCGTTAGTGGCTCTTATTCGATTGGAGTACTGGATCGTCAATGCCAGAGAATTGGCTCGTCGTATTGTCCGTTCCTGTATTCATTGCGTCCGATATAGGCCAAAGCTGCAACAGCAACTAATGGGCCCATTGCCAACTGCACGACTCTCACCAGCTCGACCATTTGAACGCTGCGGGATCGATTTTTGTGGACCGATCAACACGTATTTACGGATCCGCGGAAAGGGGCCAATCAAATCTTACATAGCCATGTTCGTTTGCCTCTTAACCAAAGCTGTCCACATCGAAGTCGTCTCTGATTTGTCTACCAAGGCCTTCATCAATGCTTTGAAACGCATGGGAGGTCGTCGAAAGCTGCCTGCAGACATATTTTGTGATAATGCCACAAATTTCGTTGGGGCAGCGAACCAGCTGCGTGAGCTAAAGGAGTTTATGTTCAAAAAAGAGAACCAAGATGAAATTTTCAAGTTTTGTTCCAATGAATTTATTTCTTTTCATTTTATCCCACCCAGGGCACCCCATTTTGGCGGCCTCTGGGAGGCTGCGGTGAAGAGTGCAAAGGGACTTCTAAATCGCACTTTGGCAAATACGAAGTTCACCCTTGAAGAACTGAACACCGTCGCTGTGGAGATAGAGGCCATCCTTAATTCGCGCCCTCTAACACCACTCTCATCCGACCCAAATGATTACGGAGCTCTAACTGCTGGACATCTTTTGGTTGGTGATTCTCTCCGTTCATTGCCTGAGAGGTCACTAGAGCCCAAAAGTCTATCGAACCTGGATCGCTTTGAAATGATCACCGCCGTCAAACAACGTTTTTGGAAGCAATGGTCCGCCGACTACATTAACGAATTGCGGGCTCGTACTAAATGGACATCACCATCACAAAACCTATCGGAAGGAACATTGGTCATCATTCACGAGGACAATCTTCCTCCACTCCGCTGGAAACTTGGTCGCGTTCAATCCACAATCCTTGGGAAAGACGGCCATGTTCGTGTGGTACACCTCCGCACCTCAACTGGAATGTGTTGTCGCCCCATACACAAGCTGGCTATTCTTCCTGTAGTTTGAAAGGGTCCTTTCAACGGGGCCGGGATGTTCGGTCACACTCTTGCATTTTTCTCATTATTCAAATTATATCGATATTGTTTAACATTTACAACCTTTGAAATCATATTACTTCTTGAGCAACCCTCTCATTGTTAATCTCTCTTGCTATTACTCTACTTGTATTCACACATGTATGCCCTTATAAACTCACCATATTGTACTCACTCTTAAGCTAATGCATTTCTATGAAATTCTGAATAAATCAGTTCTGTCTTGACATTGAAAGCGAAGACATCATCATTGCGCACACAAAACGAAGCGATAGCTTTTGGCCGTTGTTAATTTATTTAAACCATTCTCACTAGCTGCACACGCCCCAGATCCTGAAGTTAAATGCTGATTAAGAAAAAGCTTCTTGTCTCAACAGCAGTAATATTGACAAACACTCATTGGGCATAGTTACTCCAATCTCAGACAATTTTTCGGTCACATCAGTAAAATTATGTATATGCGTCGTCATAGTGTCCGACTCTGCCATTTTCATGTGCAACAACTGCTTGAGCAAAGTAGCACGTCGTGCAGGTCCCATGGGCATATGGATTTCCTTCAACCGTTCCCATGCACTTACTGATGTACTGCAATTCTTCACATTATTGATTTTTGATGCCTTTATGCAAAGCACAATGCTAGCAAAAGCCTTTTTGTCTTTGGCGTCAAACGCAGCCTTTTGCTCAGCACTGTCATTTTCACTACGCGACCGCACACTACTGCCCACAAATCTGCATGTATTAACACGCTTTTCATTTGAACGACCCACGCACTATAATTTTGGTCATCCAGCTTTTCTATCGACTGCATTGCGAAACTCATTTTTCCGAATTCAATGCCGTTTAGCTTTTCCGCTAAATGAATAGGTTTTAATAATTGTTACTTGTCCACAAAGCCCAGAATATTCACATTCACTTTCACAGGCTATAAAAACTTTTCCGAGAACTACTCAACGATCTTTTCGACGCGCGGAGTTGCTGCGAGTTCTGGGCCCATAACCTATTCGGTTTAATGTTTATTTGAGAGTGAGAACAAAATCAGAATTGCTGCTCGCAGGCAGCCAAAACACAAAAGGATTGAGAGTAGGAATATGCAGAGAGTTGCTCATACACAACGATAACTTACAGTTATAAGAATTATAATGTATAGACAAAGCAAGTGAAGAGAGAAGACGCGTTGTGTTGTACACTGCTTAACATATATTTATTTCCAACAGAAATATCGGGCTAAAATTTATACTATGAGGTCTATGAAGAGTGAAAACTGTAATAAGCAAAAATGGGAGTGGTTGTACATGTCCACGCCCACTCCGCTGATGCAGCAGCGAACATTCTTTTGCTGATAAATAAAGTATCTTTTATCCGATCTTTATCATTTCTTCGGCAGATCGAAAAATAATCTTGATTGCTAAATATCTCCAGAAGGTACGAACCGTCTGTCTACAAAACTGTGGATGACACGAGTTTTTTTCCAAATTGCGGGGGCGGGGAAAAAATGTAAAATAATCATAAATTGCCTGCAAGTATGTAAAGTGTATGTCCCATACACGGCGAACCTCCATCTCTTACCATCTCTGAGATCAGTGCATTCATACGGACTGATAAGTCAAAAAACATGCATTACGTTACAAATTTCTACACGCGAATGAGCGGGTGGTAGCAAGAAAACTTAACATTTTTAAAATCTTTAAGTATTAAGAAACAATATGTCATAACGAATTCTGAGGGTTGAGGAGGGCAACACACTTAAAACTTGAACTAAACATTTGACACTCGAACCAAAAACAAACACAACGAGAAAGGCAAAGCTAACTTCGTCTGTACCGAAGTTTTGATACACTTGAAATAGCTTGTCTCAACGGTTAGCGACTTCGACCAAAATTCGCAGATCAGCTTAAAAACATTACATATTACCCATGACCATGTTTGAGAGCAGTAATATTGAGAACAAAACAGTTTTTCTTACTAAAACCCATTTTCCGATCGAACATTTGTATGGCAGCTACAAGAAGCAGTCATCCGATCCGGTCGGTTCCGACATATTAGCAGCTTGCAGTAAAAATACGACTCTGTGCAAAGTTTCAGCTCGATAGCTCCAAAACTGTGGGACTAGTTCGCGTAGAAACAGACAGACGGACAGACGGACGGACGGACAGACGGACAGACGGACGGACAAAGCTTAATCGACTCAGCTCGTCATGCTGATCAAGAATATATATACTTTATGTGGTCGGAGATGATTCCTTCTATGCGTTGCAAACTTCTGGGCAAAATTATAATACACTTTTCAAGTGTATAAAAATATACTTATCTGAATCAACGACTTACACAAAATTAAACACGAAATTTCTGTCAGTGGAACTGTAGAAGTTAATTCAATACCTTTATGTACAATATCCAATTTACACAACTTGAATTAATATAGCTTTTATGCAAATATTTAATTTAACAAAATTAACATGTTGCAGCGAGCCGCGTGTACTGTACAAGAAAAATGAAATCTTGGACAAAATTTAAGGTTTTATTATTACTACACAAAATTATATTCAATAAAAAAACATACTACCTCTTTGACAATCTTCAGTTTTCAACATCTAACAAATAACCTAATATCCTTAAGACATTCGCTGCTAATCTCTGAAAGACAATTTGAGCAGGTTGTCGTATATTCCCAAATCTTTACGACAACCTGCTCAGAATGTGTTTAGCCCTCGTGCAGAGCAGTTGTTATAATTATAAGCTCAATAAATCTAAATCTAAATTGTTGAAGATGGTTTTAAGGTTATCGCCCTCCAACCATAACTCTTTATGTAGTCTCAAATCAGTAGAATTTTCTGAAGCCACTGCGTTCAGCTTAATCTCAAGTTTAGCATCGTCTCTTGAAGTTCACTTAGAATTCTCTCCTCCGCATCTCGCAAGCTGGAACTTATAAGATCTGTCTACTCGGCAAATCGCGTATCCGGGAGCTGGATGAGACTTGGTGATGTTGCATCCGACATTCTGCCAGCCTTTAAGTCAGTGGAGGAGTTTTCACCACGTATGCGTTTGGTTGCAGGTTTGTCTGCTGCTTTGCCCGACCTGATGAGAGTGTATGTGTGTTTTTGTTTTGGTTTTGTGTTGGTGTGATTTTGAATATGTGTTTGTGTTTAAACTTTACCAGCGGCTCTCAAAACGTTGGAGGTTCAAAGGTTGAAGTCCGAAGATGTTTGTTGCAAAAAAATTTTTTCCTTTTTACAATTAATAATGCTGTGATTTGTTGCTAACGTTGCGGTAACAAGACTTATAGACGGGTTTAGCCACAAATATATATTGGTCGCTTAAGAATACCCGTTTTGCTATATTGTTGCTGCAGAGCTTCTGAAAACACGTCCGATCGCCTTGAAGGTTGGAAGGTTTTCCGAAGGATACAGCGCTCGAAGATGTGTCCAAGGGTGTATAGAAGGCTAATCGGCCGGTAGGAATCAAGGCAGGATTGTGGTTTTCCACTCCTGTGGAAGAGAACTATTCTGGCTTTCTTCCAGGGTGATGGAAAATGGCTTAGTCTCAGAACCGCGTTATAAATAAGCACCAAGAACAATATGGCTTTGTCTGGCACGAGCTTCATAGTCCTGTTGTCAACGTTCTCAATGCCCGGGTTTTTACGTATAAATAGATCCTTGATTTCCCCTTTCACCTCAGGTAAGCTGATTGGTGGAACTGGGAGTTTTTCTAAGTTCATAGCAAACGCTTCCACTCGGTCCTGTGGTGTTTTAGCCTACACTAAAAAAAATATATTTTCTAGATTTTAGAAATTCGCCATACAAAAAAATAATTTTTTCTCTTAATTGTAGAAAAATTACTTGTTTATAGACATTTTTTTCTTAAATTTAGAAAGCATATCCCGAAAAGAGGATTTTCTAGAAATTAATTTCTTAAATTTAGAAACTTATTTTATTTTTCTTAAATTTAGGATAATTTTTCTAGATATTTTCCTAAAATCTTTCTTAAATTTAGGGCAGAATTGCCCTTGAATTAAGAAAACAAATGCATAGCACGATTTCTTAAAATAGGGCGAAAGCCATTAAAGTGAGTAAAACGCCCTTATTTTAAGAAAAACGGGTTTCTTAAATTTAGAAAAATTGGTTTAGAAATTCACCCTAAAATTTAGAAAGATTAATCTAGAAATTCGCCCTGAAATTTAGAAAAATATAAAAAAGAGAGAAGTAAGAACAAGAGAGGAGACAAAAAAAAACGATCGCTTCTTCCTCATTGTTTTTGTAGTTTGACGAAGCCGTCTATGTGATGGCATTTGCTTACACACACTAATGTCCATTCGCAATGCCTGAAGATAGTAGATATATTTCACTGATGTAGTATTGAGCATGTTTTTGTTTTGTCTTGACATCCGTTACACCATGTAGAAATCAATTAAAGGATTTTATAAAATAAAAACACCTCAAAAAAAAAAAAAAACATTAAAAAAAGAACCATTTAATGAGAAAAAAGATTGTTCAAACGGGGATTAGATCCCAGTCCATGACATTTTCTAATGTCTTATCCACTCGACCACGACTTTTGCTTCTTATTGAGTGGCAAATGTGAGTATTTAAGCTCCAAATGCGGCACACAAATTTATAGGTACGATTTTAACGCAAGGTATTGCCAAACAAAATTAAAAAAACATTAAAAAACGAAAATAAAAAAAAAAAAAACATAAAAATAAGAAGAAAAAGTTTGCTCCTACTGGGACTTGATTCCAGGCCTCCACGTTTGCTAAGCGAATGTCATGTCAACTTGACCAACTGTGTACATTATTAACTATGGTTATGTCGCTACGTTTTGCTCAAGGCTAATAGTCGAGTGGGCTAAGGAGTCGTCCGAGTGTTTAGTATTTGAGAGAGGTCCCGAGATCAAGTCCCAGTAAAGTAAGTAGAAAAAATTGTTAATGCGCTTATATCTAAATTAATTATATATATATATAGCTTAAAAAAAAGTGGGTTGGTGTAAGGAGGTGGTGGTGTGGTGATGGGGGGGGGGAGCAATGGTACAAAGCCAAAAAACCGAAGGGTTTGGGGCGGGGTGGATTTAAAAACACAACCACAAACACAAACCTCCCCTAAAACTTTTTTAAATTTATTTATTTATTTAGTCGACAAAAAAGGCTGTCAACTCAATTACACATACATTATAAAAAGCATTATTGACTAAGAAAGCCTAACAAAGAAAAACTAACAAAATTACAGAATAACTAATAACGACTCTGACACGATGGGGGAATTTTATTTGCCCGTCCGGCCAGCTATGCCCCGATTCACAGCCAATTGTAGTCAGAGACGTTATTAGAGCTACCAAAAACTTTAATGATACAGAGATAGAGAAGGTGAAAAAAAAAACCAAAACCTAAATAGGAGCAAGGAAAAAAATAATAATAAAATAATAAAACTAAACTAAATCAGATATTAAGAGAAAAAAAAAAAAAAGAGATAAAAGTACTATCTAAAAGTGAAATTTAAAACTAAGTAAAAATAAAAAAATTTATAAGATAAACTTAAAATTAAATAAACAGAAATCTCTGACCCGGTGGGGGAAGATTTTTTAGCCAGTCCGGCAAGCTATGCCCCTACTCACAGCCAGGAGAGGTCAGAGATTTCCCCTAAGATAAATATAGAGAGATGTTTTTAGAGAGAAGAGAGAGAGATCTGTCGAGAGCAGGTGATAGAGATCATTATAATTTTGACATAAGACTCGAAATCGATTGTGCTTTGCATAATCAGTTGTGCATATAGGCAATATTAAAGGAAAATAGTTTCTGGTTGGCCTAGAAGGAACGGAGAAGTTAAGGCGACCTAAAAGTTCAGAAGAATCTACATCACCAATAATTAGTTTATGAAGAAAAGAAACACCTAATACTGTTCTACGGTTAGCTAACGAAGGAAGGTCAATAAGCAAGAGTCTGTTAGAGTACGATGGCAGGCGAAGGTTAGGGTCCCAATTTAAGCCACGTAGAGCAAAAAGCAAGAACTGCTTCTGAACAGATTCAATACGATCTATATGCTTTTTGTACTGCGGACACCAGACGGACGAGCAGTATTCAAGTATAGGACGGACTAGAGCAGTGTATAAAAGCCTTGTGGTATATGGATCATTAAACTCTTTCGACCAACGTTTAATGAATCCGAGTACACCATTTGCTCTATTAACAATAGAGGAGATATGAGGATTGAAACTCAATTTGGGGTCAAAAAGAATTCCAAGATCAACGACTGTAGAAATTCGTTCCAAGGGTTCATTGCCAATCGTATAGGTAGCCAGCGAAGGCTTGCAACGATGAAAAGTCATGAACATGCACTTGGAGCAATTAAGGTGTAATTGATTAATCAGACACCAGGACTGCAAGGAGTTTAAGTCATCTTGCAATTTGATGGAGTGCATCGGGTCGTTGAAAGATAAAATAAGTTTTACATCATCGGCGTACATAAGTATCCGAGAATTCAAAATTATTGTGGGGAGATCATTAATAAAAAGAGTGAAAAACAAAGGACCGAGGTGACTGCCTTGTGGCACTCCAGAAGTGACAAAGACAGGCTTTGACGTGTTAGAGCGAAGCAGAACTTTTTGAGTTCTATCTTTTAAATAGGACGAAATCCAAAGTAGAAAAGGGGATGGAAATCCTAAACGATCAAGTTTAACGAGGAGCAGGTCATGGTTCACAGAATCAAATGCTTTACTAAAATCGGTGTAGATGACATCCGTTTGTTTTTTTAAAAGGAATCCATCGTTAACCATTGAGGTAAATTCCAGTAAATTGGTCGTAGTTGACCGACGCTTTGTAAATCCATGTTGGAAAGGTGATAAAATCGATTTACAATAGTGCTGTAGGGAAGAGGTTATAATCTGTTCAAATAATTTTGGAATAGCGGATAGTTTAGCTATTCCCCTATAATTGGATATATCAGACTTCACACCTTTTTTATGAAGAGGAATAATATAGGATTCTTTCCAAAGATTTGGAAAAATAGCAGATTCTAAAGAAAGATTAAAAAGCTTAAGCAATGGATTGCACAAAGAAATACAACACTCTTTGAGCACACAACTAGGAATGTTGTCAGGCCCAGGGGAGTATGAAGATTTTAATGATTTTAAATGAGAAAGTAAGGAGCTTTCGGAAATCGAGGGAGCAGTTATCGAGTTAGAAGAAGAAATGTTATAAGGATAAGAAGTATTAGTAAAGCGCGTAGAAGAATAAGTAGATTGAAAAAAGTCGGCGAACAGGTCAACGGCTGTGCAGTCATCGTTAGCCTTTTGGTCGCCCAGAAAAAAAGAAGAAGGTAAAGAAGAAGACCTACGTTTAGAGTTTACAAAGCTGTAGAATTGCTTAGGGTCCTCTGCGAATTGAATTTTACATCGGACAAGATATTTCCTGTAGCACTCAGCATTGAAAAGTGTAAAGTTCGATTTTGCAATTGAGTATTTAGAAAAGTCAACTGCAGAACCAGAACGTTTATACTTTTTGAAGCATCTAGACTTAATATTTTTTAAATTAGAAAGTCTAGGACAGAACCAAGGAGGATTAACTGACCCGGGAGAAGCAACGCTATTAGGAATACAGATATCTAAGAGTGAATTAATAGATTCATAGAAAAAGGTGAAAGCTAAGTCTAAATCAACCGCATCGTACAAAGGAGTCCAGTCTGTTGCACAAATAAGTTGATTTAATAACGTAAAGTTTCCTTTACGAAAACAACGACGAGGCTTATTAGAAATCATAACAGTCGAAGCGGTAGGTCCAATAACTGAAATAGAGATTTCAAGAGTAGGATGGTAAATATCTTCGGGCAGTGATAGAGGGGCAGACCTAGAGACAACAACATTCGCGCTGTCAGAGACAAAAACAAGATCCAACAATTTATTTAAATTGTTTGGTACTGCGTTAAGTTGAAAAAACGACATGTCCAACAGACTATCTAAAAAGTCAAGATGTGCTGATGGTACAAGAAAAGTAGACCCATTAAAATTTGACCAAGTGATGTTTGGTAGGTTAAAATCACCAACAACAACCATTAAGTCAATGTCTCTTAATTGGGTAAAAACATCTTTAATACAAGCTATATGTTGCATATAAACTTGATTATCAGAAGATGGAGGGATATAGGAGCAGGTAATAAATAAAGAGAATGTTGGAAAAGTTACCTTTACGGCAACAAATTCAACATCCCTAGGCACATTAACATTGATCATTTCTGATCGCAGGCTGGATTTAACTGCAATCAGTACACCTCCACCTCTGCGAACTGGTCGATCATGCCGGTAGATAAAAAAATCATTTGACAATATTTCAGAATCAGAGATTGTTTGATTTAACCAAGTCTCTGAAAATGCAATAATGTCAAACTCAAATGAAGCACTATTTAGAAATAAGGTAGAAAGTTTTGATAATAGACCCCTAACATTCTGATAGGCTATATGAGGACAAACGGACGGAACTAGTTTTTTGAAACCCTATTAGTATTAGATCCTACATTTGAGGATGTACTTAAAGAGGGTAAGCTAACGGGCATTGGCCTAACTCGATTTCGTGGTCTAAACTCATGAACAATCATATCTGGCAGCCAAAATTCTGGGTCACATATGATTGGAAATGCTTCAGATGGAACACTTATGTTGAAGGAAGCAACATCACGAGGTTGGGCAAAGTTAAACTTTGTAATCGAAACACTTGCTGAGGTTTTGCTCGCGATATAAGCGGCAATTTTCTCGCAAGTAGTTTCAGGGGACAACCTAGACACGAAAACTTGCTTGCGTGGTGCAATCACAGTTAGAGGAGGAGGCTGAGATGGAACAGTAACACTGGCAACGGGTTCAGCAGGTTCAGGAGGAGCAATTGAGGAATGATCTAATCTATCTATTGGTGGTTTATTTAAAATATTATCAGGAACTTGATTCTGGGATGGAGGCAAGGGAGATAAGTCAAGCATAGTACCTGGTGATGCAGAAATAGAAATGGTTGGAGATAAGTCCAAGCATTGAGGTGAAAATGGCAACGATGAAGTAGATTCGGACGACTTGCCACCATCGCGAGGAGGCAGTTGTAAAAACTGACGCTCCAACCGACGCGCGGGTGGCGATTTAAACTTAAATTGACTAAGCAATTCAACACTGGATGTAAACTCGCTAGTGATTTGCTTATTCAATTTGTACAGAATATTAAATTTGTTTTTCATATCATTGCACATACGCGAGAAATTAAACTGAGTCTCAGTGCATACAGGGCATGACCATCTTATAGAACCGCAGTCTTTTTTAGGCGAGTACATTTTATCGAGGTCACGGCCACTTACATTAGCACATTTAATATGCATCATGTTTTCGCACAACCAACAGTTTACAAACCTTAGTTGATCTGACTCAAGTGCATCTTTGTATGAGCATGACTTTTTGCAGCACGACATTCTCCTAAATTTACCACGGGGGTTGAAGATCAAAGAGATTTGCAAATCAAAGCGCGTATCAATAACTCACTCTCAGAGCGGTGTAATGAGTACAAAAGCTCAAAGCTCAAAGCTTTCTTTGCAAAAAACAAACAACAACAACAACAATGCGGAGAGAGCGATGCACTCTGAGAGAATGCAACAGCGAACACACACACTAACCTTTATTAAGAGGGGGGAACGGGGGAACCGCCAAATCGAAGTTAGCGAAACCAAAACACAAACAAAATACACAGGACAGACGCTGTGTTATTTGTATTTATTAATTTAATAACACCAAGATGCACAACTAGAAAGCAAAGCACTCACCGACAGTGGGTAAAATTAATGCAACGATTTAAGTTGATTTGGGCAAATTAAAGGCACTATAGAAGTCACAAAAAATATTTAAATAAGGAGCACAATAAAAGCACGTCTATCACACGCAAGAGTTCTCTCATGCCAACGCTGGCATAACCGCTTGGGAATTTTAAATCGACCTAACAGCAAAAATTGTCTAAGTTTTTTAGAAAAATTGCCCTGAAATCTAGAACACAATTTTTTATTTCATTTTCAGAAAAGCATTTTCTTAAAAATAAGGCGAGTCGCCTTTGACTCCTTTTTTAGGGCGAATTTCTAAATTTTAGGGCGATTTGGACTGTTTTTTTTTTTTGAGTGTAGGAACCACCAGGGCTTTGAACTGGAAACTTTGGCGCCACTTGCCGCTTGAATCGTTTAGTGAGCTTACAAAGCGCAAACTTGGAGCTTTTATCCGCAGTTGCTTTCTCCAGCATACGGTCTGTGGCCCCTCGCCTGAGTGTGGCAAGGACTTTCCTTACTCTGTAAACAGCTCTGCGGTATATTCTGTTAGTCCGGACAATTTGTTCTTAGTACAGATCAAAGACCTGCACGGGTATTAATAATAGTGAGCGAGTAAAACTCCAGACTACGATTACATAACGGTAAATTTGGCACCGTGGCACCGCACCATAGTAGGAACAGCACAGTTTTAATAAATTTTACTAGTGTGCTATTTTTGTACATTTATTTAATGTTGATGTTGTTTTGCTTTAAGTAACTGTTTATTAGTACCGAATGCGGTGTTTTTTTATTTTTATAATCCATATTTACACAAAGTGATTGTTTTAGTGACCTTTTCGATTGAAAATCGTAGAACTTTTTAGGTAGGCTCTAGGTCATTTAAGTTATGATTTGTCCATAACTTTTCTAAAACAAGACACACACAACACCACAAAGGAGGCTGGTTGACAGTATATCTATTTCATGAATACCAATTCAATCTTCAGCTGTCTGCCCCTGTCCTTAGTGTGTTGGCAAAATGTACCTCATGACTGAATTGCTATGACCGCTTGGGAATCCCAAAGGCAGGCTGCTAGCAAATTCCGACATCAGCAGCAAACGCCAGAAACACTAAGGCATTGAGAGTGTGTGCATCCCGTATTATTTATCCAGTACTAACGTAACACCGTAGATGGGTAATTTTTCTGAGGTAAGTTGCTTGCGTAGCATTCCGTCTCCATCTGTTCTGCCAATTGGTCCGCCATATTATATGCACTCCCAGTTATCTGGATTATCGCAGTCCACAATACAGTCCAAGCGTTGAAGTCGCCGGCTATAGCGCCTCGTCTGCGGTCTCTGGCATCGCGTACCAAATCGTCCAGGATGGCTTCAAATGCGGTAAGTCCCAGTCTAAGAGCCAGGTAGCAGCTGTACACCCGTAAGCCTCCTACTTTCGCTCTGACAAAGCCCTCTGCAGCCAATACCTGGTGTATGTGCAACTGAGTTTGGTCGGTGCGGTTCGCTAAGAATGACCGTTTGGTCAAGAAGATCCTGCGCGGCCACGCATTGATTCAGGTTTAACTGAATCAGTTGCATTTTTGTGGTTTTTTTAGCGCCTCCAGGCGTGACCAGCGGGAAGCTGTGTCTTTGTCTAGGCACAGAAAACATGTTGGGTTATTGCTCGACGTGGCGGCTTTGTGTCTAGGCACAGAAAACATGTTGGGTTATTGCTCCACGTGGCGGCTTTGTGACCAGTGGCTCCACATTTGACGCAGCATATACTTTGGTCTGTGGCAAGCCATGTGGCTTTTCTTCAGACAGCGGTAGAACCTTTGTAGTTTGCCGTTTCCTTCACTCAAAATCGGCACGTAGTCCACCCCACCTTGAGCTTGTCAACTGTGAGAACTGGTCCTTGAACCTGCTGTGCACCCGCACCAGAGCCGTTTGGGTCCCTGCGAAAGAAGCTCCGAGGGTTCTTAATGAGCAAGACTCGTTACCCATACCGGTTTGAGCAGTGAGCGCGTCTAACACGTCTTCCGCTGTAACGAGTTCATCTAAGTCTCTGATTTCCAGCAGCACCTCCGGAGTGAGGGCTCGTGCTTCCGCGTTTTCTCCAAGAACCTGTTGGTCCTCGTTCCTTAGGGCTTCTGTATTTTTCAGACCTGAACCGCTTAGCTCAAGGTGCAGACAGTTTTTTGCGGTACGACATATCTTATCGACGCAGTCGCCCACTTCGCTCAGCTTGTCGTCCTGGTATTAAGGTATTGAGTTAACTTCTACAATTAAACTTAAGGATAATTCGTGTTTCATTTCGTGTAAGTCGTTGATTTAGATAAG
Organism: Lordiphosa stackelbergi; assembly: GCA_018904235.1. Classification (NCBI taxonomy): domain Eukaryota; kingdom Metazoa; phylum Arthropoda; class Insecta; order Diptera; family Drosophilidae; genus Lordiphosa; species Lordiphosa stackelbergi. Next base: position 19,417 of record JAEIFU010000087.1, on the reverse strand, counting down.
TATCTTTTTGTAGTTGTTTTTGGTTCGAGTGTCAAATGTTCTGTTAAAATTTTTAGTGTATTGCCCTCCTGTGCCCTCACTATTTTTCATGACATCTTGTTTCTTAATACTTTAAAATATTAAAAATGTTTAGTTTTCTTGCTACCACCTGCTCATGAGCGTGTAGTAATTCGTAACGTTATGAACGTTTTTTGATTTGTCACTCAGTATTAATGCACAGATCTCAGAGATGGTGAGAGCTGTAGGCTACATGTATGGGACATAAACTTCTCATACTTGCAGTCAGATCAAGTTTATTTTAAAATTTTTTACACGCCCCCTCCCGCCCCACCAATTTGGAAAAATCCCAAGTCTCACAGTTTTTAGATAGACGGTTTACACCTTCTAGATATGTTTACCAATCAAGATTATTTATCGATCTGCTGAAGAAATGATAGAGATTGGGTAAGAGATACTCAAGTTATCACCAAAAGAGTGTTTGCTGCTGCAGCGCTGCCTCAGCGGAATGAGCATGGACATGTCCATCCATGCCCATTTTTGCATATGACAGTTTTTACTCTTTATAGAACTTATATATTTAGACCGAAATTTCCACCAGAAGCATTTATGGCCGCTTTCTTCATATAAATGCAACCACTGTGCGGACCCACAACCGAAACTTTTAAATTTTTAACCTACTGAACCTGAACCCGAACCGGACCTTTACAGCTTGAAAAAGGTTAGGTTCAAAAAATATCTTAGGTCAGATTTTAGAGCTTTAAAAATTATAACAATAGTTTGACGGTTTAAAAATTTTATTATAGTGCTGAATCGGAGCAATATCCCTTTAAAATTATATCCAAATGGCAAATTACGACTTAGAGAAGGAAACAAGGTCAAGATTTTGAATGGCAAATCAATTCCGTATATTGATTTATTGATTTATCAAATTACGTAAAAGTCCCCCAAAACTAAAAATCGCATATGTCGGAGTTGTTCCAGGTAATCTGAAACCTTTTTTAAGAAGAACCGCAGAAGTTTCTCTACTACACTGACTGACATTACTGATGAATATGTTGCTTCAAATAGTCTGTGTTTAATGCTTGGGAGGATTGTCTGATTACTTAATAGCGTAATCCAAGAGCTGTTAAGAGATTTTATTGCATCATATAGCTTTTGATGAAAATGGGTATCAAAAGCCATATTTCCTGTTACATACAGGTAGATTTTCAGATTTTGCCGTGTTTAGCGTTGCAATTTCTCTAGGTGGCAGTAAACAAATTACTCATATTATAATACTTTCATCCATTTTGCAGGCACCTTAACTCGGAACACGGGTTGGACGATCGATCTACAGCCCAAGCTCGAGTACAAATGCAAGTAGTTTCCCAGCTAGAGTCTCATCTTCAAAAGGAAAGAGACCGATTACAGGCTATGATGCATCATTTGTATCTATCTAAACAGCTATTATCGCCATCAAAAACGGATCGAAAAGTAAGTTCATTCTGTAAAAACAAGTACAATAGTAATTTCAATCAAATAATTTTAAGATTTGTAAAATTATGATAGTGCTGCTTAAGTTTTGTATAATATTTAAGATATTTTATTGCGCAAAAAAAATTAGCCATGGCCGTCAGTCCGTCCCTCCCGCCCCAGCAATTTAGAATAAACATCATATCTTCGACAGTTTTTTTGATAGATGGTTTGTACCTTCTACAGATAGTTAGTAATTAGTATCGATTAGCCGAAGAGATAAAGATCTAAGGAGCGGTTCTCAAGTTATGAGCAATAAAATAGAATTGTGTATTTATTTTTGCTGTCTCAGAACACAGAAAAAAGGCAGCAGGGGTACATTTAGCAAATGTATCCTTACAAAGGACATTATAATTTTCCAACGCTAAAAAGTACTGCAAAACAACCTGTACCAAGTATTGTGGTTCCTATGGCTTTGAATTCCTAATTTTATATTTGAGTTAACTTCTTCAACTGAATATAATTTCGTGAAGCTTGAAGTTTCATAATTTTGAAATTACCTTTTTTGATAAAACAGCATAATCACGTCCGAATTCAACAAATTTGTTATTAAACGTTTTGTGCGCTAGATCCACTTATTATAGACCAATATTTTGATTGTCCCATAATAGCGTATGCTGCACAGTTACTTAAAGCTAGCCCCATAGTACCCATTTTAATGGGTAAAAGGGGATCATGTATAAAACAGCCAGAAGGAAGCACCTTCGACCGTACACAGAAAAAAAAAATCCCGGGAAGATTATAAGCATATATAGGAATGATTTGATCCCGACCGTACTCATTGTTTATTTTGACGTTATTGACGAAAACAATCGATTTAAAGATTGTATAAAATATAGACAAAGTTAAAAACACCTTAAATAAAAATAAAAAACATAAAAAACAAAAAAAATCATTAAAAAAATATTTAACACTACCGCTCCTACTGGGACTTGATCCTCGGCCCCCACGCGAATGTGTAGTCCACTCTACCACGGCTGTTGTTTCTCTCAGAGAGGAAAAATGCCAACAGAATTCCATGAGTGAATTCTTAAATACGTTTTCGACACCACGTCTTGCTTAGTGCTAATTGTTGAGTTGTCTAACGTGACGTCGTCCGTGTGTTGTTTAGTCTTCGGAGGTCCAAGGCTCAAGTCCCAGTAAGAGGTAAGTAAGAAAAAGTTTTTTAATGTTATCTTAAAATTAGTTACAGTTTATATTCAAGTGGCTGGTGTGTGTGTGTGGTCGGAGGTCGGTCGGTGTTTCTCCATCCCCCCCCCCCACGCTCCTCCTCCACCATAAAAACAATATTTTTAAAAGTCTTTAAAAATTAATCCCTAACGGATTGATTTCTGCCTTTCCGGGATCCACCCATTTTTAGTACCCTTTCGGCATGAATTGATCCCGGAAATCCCGGAATGAAATGATTTTTTTTCAGTTTATAAAGTAAATATTCTAAATCAGCATCATCAGCCGAATCGATTTAGCCATGTCCGTCTGTCCGCCCGTCCGACTGTCCGTCGGTCTGTTTGTATGAATGCGTCGATCTGAGAGACTATAAGATATAGAGACATACAGAGATCAAGTTTACTTCTGATTTGAAAAGTATCCACTCCTCCTTTTTTAACCGTGGAAAACTGTCAGAGCCACAATTTTTAAGTTGGGCCCATTAAGTATCTATTCTGTATACCATAATAAGATCCGAACAAAAACACCGAAGATATTCAATTGAGCCGCCCCGTTTATTTAAATAAATTTTAAAATAACAAGTCAAAGTGACGGTCGCAACGACCAAATCACTCGACATTACTGAGCTACCGCATCTTTTTCCCAATTTAACTTGGAGAGAATGAGAATGAATGATCGATACGCTACAAGTCAAGCCCAGCTATTGGTCATGAAAACTGACACTAGTTTTAATACAGAGCTGTGTACAGCGTATATTGAAACGGCGGCATAGTGTATGCAGGCTCCAAAACCGTTTATTTAAAGAACTTTCGAAGACAGCAAAACTTTCTGTCCAATGGTGAGAAGAGTAAATGGAACACAATCTCGTAGCAACATAAAATCAGATACAGCGCGCCTGGCTCGGCACTTTAAAAAGCCTACGTTAACCCAGATGGCCTTGTCAACATGAACTGGTGCATAAATAAAGTAGAAGAGCTCGACAAACACATTACCTTGGAAGAAGTTCAAGCAGCTAAAAAAAACCAAAATTGAAAAAAGCACTTGGAGAAGATCGCATACCAGCTGAATTCTTCAAGGGAGCCCCCAAGATTGTTATAAGCAAACTAACTAAAAAGTTCAACCGGCTCTTTTCCGAAGCATCCTTCCCAGAAAGTGTAAAAAAAAGTATAATATTCCATATTTTCAAAAAAGGCAATCCGACTGAAACGACAAACTATAGGGGTATATCCTGTATAAACACGGGTGACATATCTATTTAACAAATATTCAATTTCACCCAACACACAAATTCTTCACAACACAAAATTAACACAAGCAATTTCAACACATGCATATTCAACACAATAAAATTTCTGCATAAAACAATGTTATCACAATTCAGTTCAATTCAATTCAGCACATGTAAAAAACATATCTATTATCAACATAGTTAAATTTTAACATTCGTCAATTTGGAACAGCAGTTTTTATCACATGCTTATGTGCATTTAACGATTCGAAATCAGTTTAGTCTCAGATGTCGATGTGACACGCCACGGACGAACAATAGCGTTAAGGGCTGGCACAACGCCTTTAATGGAAAAATTTAAGTCTCTCATGAATCAGTTGAAAAATTCCTTGAGACGCTCAAAAAGGAACAAATATTAGTAAATGCATTTCTAGACTAGCATTCAGTAGACCGAGAGAATGCAATAAATAACGAGAAAAATATTGAGCAATTTTTTTCAAGTCTCTCATGCATTAATGGGAAAATTCATTGAGTCGCTCAAAAAGGAACAAACATTGGAAGAAAGTAAAAAGTGTTTTGTGCAGTATCAAACCCAATTGCTATATTATTAAGTACTTAACATGCATTGCAAAGAATGCTAAAATATACATTATAATTAGACACGAAAGAATTTGTTTTGTTTGTTTGTTGATTTGCAAGGTTACATAGGAATTATTGCGCTGCAGAAAAAAAAAATTTTTAATCGCGCGAGTACACTAGTTAACTTCCAATGAAACAATTTCCACTACACCAATTTTTTACCCGTTACTCGTAGAGTAAAAAGGGTATACTAAAGCCGTGCAAATGTATTTCACAGGCAGAAGGAATCATTTCCGACCATATCGACCCCTGTGCGCGAAAACATCGTATGTGCCATTTTTTACGAAATTCACATTTTGATGCCAATTAGTTCTAAATCCAAAAACTCATCAACTGACAACGTTTTAAAGCGATAATCGCTCCGATTACGGAATACAACAAAATCAATTTAATCCTATGACCCAATAATGAGTTTTTTTCTTGTGGGCGAAATGATCGTATGTGCCACACAATACTGATATTCAACAGTCTGGTGAAAAAATAGCTTAATTGGCAATGCTGATGCACGCTCTCACACCCTTGCGCTGTCAGTAACAACTTTCTTAGAAGGAATTTTTTAAATTTATTTTATCCCCCTTACCTTGTTCTCCTGCATTCAAATTGAACAGTAAATGTTTGTATTTGTTCTTTAAAGTCTGATTTAGTAACTCAATGTGGACGTTAGTTGATCCTAAAGCAAAGGTGGTTCCCCAAAATAAAACGCATCAACAGAAAATAGAACTGTTAAAATTCATACATCGAGAAACTTCCTGCAGTGCCATCACATTATTGCAGAGAAAAAAAACTCAAGTTTATTTGTCGCAGGAATTCAGAAACATTCTGAACCTTTATAACTTCTATACTCAATTCACGATTTGTGTATTTAGACAGATTTTTCAAACAGATTTTAATATTGGCTTTCACTTAACAAAAATAGATAAGTGCACTGAGTGCGAAAATATTAAGTTTCTTAATGAAGAAGACAAAAAATATAGCATGAATACAGACGAGTTTCAGATGCACATCAACGATAAGGATGAGAGGAAGTGCCTTTTGTAAGAAAACAAAAAGAAAGAAAGTAAGAAGAGCTCAAAGTTCAAATGTGATAGTATCGATTTACAGAAAGTCTTGAACACTCCATTCGGAGCTTAGCCTTTTATAAATATTTACTTATCATAGTCTTTTGGTTTATTTGTTTGACTCCGTACATAGCAAAATTGAATCTTATGTGCGAACCATTTGGGCACCTAGTGATGCAGCGCACGACTGCATCGAAATGGGCCATACCGATTTTCCAAACTGGAAGTCATTTGCAAATTTATTACTTCCCAGTAAATGTAAATTAAACATAAATTGGCTGCACATCGCACAAATTTCAGAAAAATTCAGGTTCAATTGAACTACAATATGGTTATTTTGATCCGCGAAAAGTTTAACACAGAAGCCGTAAATTAAGTTTGAGTTTTGTTTTGAGCAAAAAAAAAAAAATCATTTTTAATCATTATTTTTGAGTTTTATTTTTTTTTTGATCAGAAATAATTATTATTAGGTAAGTTTTATTAATTACTCAAAAATAATCATTATTTTTGAAGAAAATCGTAAAAATCCAAAATTTAAAAATCACGGTGGAATTGCAGAGATTGTACAAAAATAAGAATTTTGGTGTAAATCATTTTTTTCTAGGTCCATTATAAGGGTGATTTTTTTACTTGAAAAAAAATAAAATAATCATTATTTACGGTCCCTGATTTATTTACTTTGTTCAAATAAGTCTTTGTTAAAATGAAAATGGTATTTAATTTAGTTTTATAAGTACATACTTGAAATAAAAATCATGAATATTATATTTTTCATTGATCTTTCATAAAAAAATATTTTTATTTTGTTTTATATATTTTGTACAATTTGACCTATTTTACAAATTATCGTAAATGCCAAACTTGATGATGCACATAAAAAATTTGTGTGCAAAAATATCGTATATGCCAAAAATGAGTTATTAGGAAAAAGATAAGTTTTTTTCACAAAAAGTTATGAGTTTAGTTAAATAAATTGATAAATGTCGCACATCTTAATATTGGTAGTGATGTTGCTAGCCATCGCATCGAAAGTGGAAAAAAGCCTCTCCTGTAAAATTTAATTTTTGGCACATTCGATTTTTTCGCGCACAGGGGTCGATATAAAGTAAATATATTCTTGATCAGCATCAACAGCCGAGTCGATTTAGCCTTGTCCGTCTGTCTGTCCGTCCGTCCGTCTGTCTGTATGAGCACCTAGATCTCGGAGACAATAACAGCTAGAGCCACCAAATTTGACTTGTAGACTTCTATTGTCTGCACGCAGATCAAGTTTGTTTCACAATAAAAAATGTTTAATAACTCCCACATTTTTTTAAGTATCGAGTTCAAATTTAAAACTTAAATTTATATTCGCAATAACTATAATCCCTGAAATTTTTATCAGGAATGTTGCATACTTTTCAGATGTTCCCGCTCAGGAACACAGGAACGCTATTAAACATTTCTTCTCATGAATAACGGGTATATTGAAGTCGGTTAGAGCCGACCTTAACTTACGCTCTCGTTTAGTGTAGTTTAGAATGCTGAGCTCGAAAATAGATTTTTAAAAATGTTCTATAGAATACGAATTATTTGTAAAATTTTCTTGCTGTTAATAAATTTCTTAACAATTCTGGTAGAAATGGGTCATGTAATAATTTTATTTTTGTAAACTAGAGTTATTAAAAATGCAGGGCTACACAAGCGAATAATGCGTTAATATTGAGAAACCCACCAAAGTTAAGAAATTAATCGTTATTGTGTCATCCTATACTTTTCTTGAAGTTTTTCTGATTTTTACATTGATGATGAGTTTGAAATTTTTGGATAAAATGACGTGTCAGGGAATAAAGGGTCCACTATACAAATTTGAGGATTGTAGTAAACACTTTCATTTTTATTCTTGCAAATAGCTTACAATTTTATATAACATCAATCAATTCCGGTCTTAAAAATCATAGGTTCGCTGTAAATACATTTCTTCGTGCTTAAGTTGTTGTGTGTTGAATTGAGGAATGATTAATAAAGCTTGGGCTCAAATGTGTTGAAATTCCTAGTGTTGAATTTGTGAAATGTTGAACTGACGCGTGTTGAATTTACTAATGCTGAAATTGTTTTGTGTTGAAATGACGTGTTAATGCTGTTTTGTGTTAAGTAGACATGGAACCAAAAAACGACTGCTTACTTCTGTGCTTTATACACGACTCATGAAAATGAAACTATATCTGTTTAGTTGAAAATACCAGATCTGTAATTTGGCAGAATTGGCAATGTTATATAAATCAGATTATCCACTCCAGAGTAATTTCAAGTTTAGTGAGCAAAATGAGCAACAATCGGTTTCTGGGTCACATCTTTAGATTTTTGAGGTCCCCGAAGAAAACCAAGTATAAGGAACTGTTGTACGCCACCTGCTCTACATCGTACGCTAGGCCATTACCCAGATCATTTCGCACTGTAACACTGTGTTATAAAACATTAACTTAACAGATTTGCAATACTAGTTTTTAAGTGTTTTAAAAAACATGATTTGGAATCATCTTTTACAAGCATATAAAGACGCGTGCGTTTCGATTATAAGACTCTTACTTTGATGCGTTTTATAAATGTAACAGCAGAGGTTTATAAGCGTTTTGCATCAAATTGTGTATTTTTATATAAAATGGTTTGTTGAATGGTTTTTTAATATGTATGTATTTATTTGGATTTATTTTTTAATTTGTATAAAAATCGGTAGATCTAAATTTAAAAGTATTTTCATTTAAAAAAATGTTTACAATGTACACTAAAATAAATATATTACGTTTAATTTTAGGATATTTCTGGAAAGGACGGAAACTTCTGCAGTATGAATAGTCCAATTACGATAAATAGCTTAGGTCGCTCGTATCATCAGTCTAATTCACCAGGCTCAATTAATCTTCCCATCGTAAACTCAAATAATTTATGCACAATAAAAAAACGGAGTCATGACAAAAATACATTTTCCATAAACGGAGGTATGTTACTAATATTTTCAAAACAGATTTTTCCTAAGAAAGCATTTGCACGACTTGATTAATCATCTGAGTTTTCGCCTGAGTTGCTCTCAGCCCGTGTACACAGGCGTCTGCGTAAACAAGAGGCTACTTAGCTGAGCGATCAGGTATTTCACCTGGGACCGGTTCTAATTGGCCTGACCACTCAGCTGAGTTAGCATCCGTCAAGTTATAGGGTTTCCTAATCGCAGTGTGCTTGCCTTGCCACTTTCTGGCTTTTCGTACAAAAGATAGTAGTATTGTGCTGCTTTATTTCAATTGATGAAATAGACAATATATAGATGATAGCCTAGATTTTAGATTTATATTTAAACAAAAAGTTTTTTTTCGTATTTAAAGTAATAAATCCTTACTGCTTTAGATTTCGTTTTTTAAAGATAGAACTTAAAAAGTTCTGGTTCGCTTTAATAGAGGGTGATTTTTTAGCCATTATCTTTTTGGCAACACTGGTTGAAACAGCTCACGCACGTTTCGTGTTTTGTTTCACTGTCAAACATCTTCAGTTTGGTCTAAATTTTTAACCATGAATCGTCTCACAAACGAACAACGCTTGCAAATTATTGAATTTTATTATCAAAATGCGTGCTCTGTTAAGAAAGTTCATCGCGCGCTTCTTCCATTTTATGGTCAGTTTAATCAACCTACTGAAGCGGCTATTCGGGCTATCGTGACTAAATTTCGCACCAAAACACGACATTAAACCACCAACACGCTTACGTAGAGTGCGAAAATATCGCAGCTGTATCGGCCAGTGTAATGAAGACCGTTAATTATCGATTCGTCGCCGTTTGCAGCAATTGGGCCTCCGTTACTCAACAGCGTGAAAAATTTTGCGGAAGGATTTAGGTGTGAAGCCTTTCAAAATGCAGCTGGTGCAAGAATTGAAGCCGAACGACGTACCGCAACGTATAAGCTCATTTTTGGCGCAATGGGTACGTGAAACAGCAGAATTGTCGATTTTGGAGTGAATATCAACCAGAAGCATTGCAAGAGCTACCAATGCATCCAGAAAAGTCACGGTTTGGTGCGGTTTATGGACTGGTGGCATCATTGGACGGTACTTCTTCAAAGATGATGCGAATCGTAACGTAACTATGAATGGTGAGCGCTATTGTGAGATTATATCCAACTTGTGAGATTATATCCAACAGAGAGGCGAGTTCGGTGAACATTTTATTTCACGTTCGGGACCGGTCAATTGGCCGCCTAGATCGTGCGATTTAACGCCTTCAGACTATTTTTTGTGGGGCTATGTTAAAGCTCATGTCTATACAGACAAGCCCGCTTCAATTGACGTATTGGAAGACAACATTGATGCATTTATTCGTGAGATACCGGTCAAAATGTTGGAAAGAGTATGCCAAAATTGGACTAAGCGGATGGACCATTTGAGGTGCAGTCACGGTCAACATTTGCATGAAATAATCTTCAAACATTAAATTATTTGGACCGTACTATCGACTTAAATAAAGATTTCATGCATTGTTTTGAATTTTATGTGTTTTTATACACTTGAAAAGTGTATTATAATTTTGCCCAGAAGTTTGCAACGCATAGAAGGAATCATCTCCGACCACATAAAGTATTTATATTCTTGATCAGCATGACGAGCTGAGTCGATTAAGCTTTGTCCGTCCGTCTGTCCGTCCGTCCGTCTGTCCGTCTGTCTGTTTCTACGCGAACTAGTCCCTCAGTTTCGGAGCTATCGAGCTGAAACTTTGCACAGAGTCTTCTTTTTACTGCACGCTGCTAATATGTCGGAACCGACCGGATCGGATGACTACTTCTTGTAGCTGCCATACAAATGTTCGTTCGGAAAATGGTTTTTAGTAAGAAAAACTGTTTTGTTCTCAATATAACTGCTCTCAAACACGGTCATGGGTAATATGTAATGTTTTTGAGCTGATCTGCGAAGTTTGGTCGAAGTCTCTAACCGTTGAGACAAGCTATTTCAAGTGTATCAAAACTTCGGTACAGACGAAGTTAGCTTTGCCTTTCTCGTTTTGAAAAACTTTCCTATTATTTTATTTTTATTCATGATCAGCATCAACAGCTGAGTCAATACAGCCATGTCCGTCTGTCCATCCGTCTGTCTGTCTGTATGTATGTCCGTCCGTCCGTATGAACAAGCTGATCGCAGAGATGGTAAGATATTGAGGTTTGACATGTATGGGACAAATGCTTCTTATACATGCAGGCAGATCATTTAGAATTTTTGCCACGCCCCCTCCAGCCTTCGCAATATAAAAAAAAATTCATATCTCCCACAGTTTTTTAGATAGATGATTCGCACCTTCTAAAGACAGTTATTTAAATTAAATATTTATATAAAAAAAAAAAATATTTTATTTTTTTTTAAAATAAAAAAAAAAAAACCACCCCCCCCCCCCCCCCCCTCACAAAAAAAAAAAAAAAAAAAAAAAAAAAAAAAGAGAGAGAAAGAGAAAAAAAAATAAAAAAGAGGAGAGCAGAAAAACAAAAAACACCCCCCAAAATAAAAAAAAAAATTTTTTATTGGCGGGCAAAACCCAATTTCTCACTTGTTATTACACTGCTCGACAGCATTTTTCCCCAAATCTTCAAACCAACTTTTTCTAAAGTAAATTGACCCGCTGATCACGAAAATCGCCATATAAAAAAAATTCTATCGACGCGTTATCGAGATATTATCGAAAAACGGTTTTTCGATTTTTCCAAAAGTTGCCTCCACTTAAACTCTCATAACTTTTTGGTTTTTTAAATCGATTTGAAAGCTCTAAACAAATTTGAAAAGAAAATACTTGGCCAAACAGTTTGTTCTCGGACAAAAATGAGCTGGATCGTGTGCTTTTAACGCTATGGGCTCAAATGGAGAAAAAAATAGTTTTTTTTGCCAAATTTGAAAATTTATCGAAATTAAAACGCTTGTAGATTCATAACTATACAAAATTGTTCTGTTTTTTTAATTGGACAGTAAAAAATATTCAATTTACTTTAAAATAAGACCTCACATACAGAAATCGGACATGAAATGGCTTTTTTATTCAAGTTTTGGTGAAAAAGGGCAGACTGACAAGTTTTCAAATTACTTCAGTATTTACAGAAAGCAAGTGATTCTTACACTCAAGAGTCAGATAATTTGATGTTCCCTTGATCGTACGTTACACTGTGACGGTATGATTCTTAACTGTGACGCTACTGGACGCAGTGTAAACCGAACCTTAGTTGCTGTTAGAAATTATTGAAGGCGTGTTAACCCCTAGAAAAATTATGGTTAATCTTAATTTAATCTAAGAACGTTTGGTAAATTAAGTCCAGAAAAGGCCCAAATTTAAATGCAAAAAGAGCGTTAACTTATTTTGCAATATTTACGGGTTGCATGGTAGAAGAGAGATAACAAAAGGGAGTCGCTTAAAATAACGTATTTTAATTACTTCAAACTGTCAATAAAAAATTAAGGTGCTAATTGGGTTCCACACCTGTTATGCTTAAATTGACGTAAAATTTCGCAAAAGTAAGCTTCAGAAAAAAAAAAATTTTGTATTTGATAGTCTAATGATTTAAAGGCTACAACAAGAGATCCAGAGTACGTTCGAAAAAATTGATACGAAATCTTCAGTATTTCTGGCTAGTTTTCAGGTAACACGGGCCTAGCCGAGCAATAATCAAAGTTCCTTAATTGTCATTCCTACAGATTAATTCAAATTTTCATTTAAAATTTTCGAACTAAAATAATTATCAACAGTTTTCACAATGTCTCTGAAATTTCACTTTCTGAACTCGAATCTTAACGCCTTTTATGAAAATTTGAGTGTCGAAAGCGATGAGCAACGAGAGAGGATTTACCAGAAAATGATGTCTATTAAGCACAGGTACCAAGGCAACAGGGGCTTTAATAATTATTGTCATGGACTCATCCGAGAGTCTCAAAGAATCGCATACTGCTGCAAAAAGTGGTACCTTATATTTTGAAAGTGATTAAAATGAAATGAAATTTTATTGATTTTGCTATAAATATGTTTTATTAGAATTATTCTACGCCTGAGCTCATTAAAACCACTCACTTAAGTCTGAAATAACAGCCCCAGCGGCATCTGAAGAAAACTATAGTTTTGTCTATTTCACCAAAAAATTCATAAAAAAATCCACCCTATGCCCGATTTCTGTATGTGAGGTCTTATTTTAAAGTAAATTGAATATTTTTTACTGCCCAATTAAAAAATTATATTAATTTTGTATAGCTATGAATCTAAAAGCGTTTTAAATTCGATAAATTTTGAAATTTAGCAAAATAAAATAATTTTTTTCTTTATTTGAGCTCATAGCTCTAACAGAACAGATCCCAGCTCATTTTTGTCCGAGAACAAACTGTTTGGCCAAGTATTTTCTTTTCAAATTTGTTTAGAGCTTTCAAATCGATTAAAAACAAAAAAGTTATGAGAGTTTAAGTGGAGGCAACTTTTGGAAAAATCGAAAAAACTGTTTATCGATAATATCTCGATAACGCGTCGATAGAATTTTTTTATATGGCGATTTTCGTGATCAGCGGGTCAATTTACTTTAGAAAAAGTTGGTTTGGTCCAATGGGGGAAAATCGACTCTCATTTTGTCGAGCAGTGTTATTGATCTCCCCACATTAATTTCTAATTCAGGATCTGGGTTGTTTAAATCGACTCTCATTTTCGATATACCCGTTTCTCATGAAAAAACAATTTTAACAGTGTTCCCGCGTTCCTTAGTGTGACCATCCAAAAAGTATGCAACATTTTTTTACGGTGGTAGCGGGGAGGGCCTGGTTCACTTTTTTGCTTATAACTTGAGAACCGTTCATCCGATCTTTATCATTTCTTCGGCAAATCGATTAATTTTGCTAATTACTAACTATCTCTAGAAGGAACCTTCTATCTTTAAAACTGTAGGAGATATAACTTTTTTCCAAATTGCGGGGGCGGGAGGGGGCGTGGCCAAAATTGAAACAAACTTGATCTGCGTGTAGATAAAAGAAGCATTTGTCCCATACATGTCAAACCTCTATCTCTTACCATCTCTGAGATCTAGGTGTACATGCAGACGGACGGACGGACGGACGGACGGACAGACGGACAAGGCTAAATCGACTCGGCTGTTGATGCTGATCAAGAATATATATACTTTATATGGTCGGAAATGATTCCTTCTGCCTGTTACATACATTTGCACGACTTTAGTATACCCTTTTTACTCTACGAGTAACGGGTATAAAAACATAAACAGGGGTGCCACAGAATTCACTATTAAGTTGGTTTCTGGCGATTTGCAAAATCTCTCTAAAATATTCGAAATGGCACAGAACTTCGAGCGTTTTAATTTTTTAAGCTTCTTTAAAAACCCTTTCGAACTTGACTGCGTAGGGTAGACACACGGCAAGTGAAAGCTATGTAGATAAAGCCTTTTCATTCGTTTTTATACCCTTGGAGAGGGTATATTAAAATTCTCCGGATGTTTGTAACGCATAGAAGGAAGCATCTCCGACCACATCTTTATATATAAATCTGTACGCCCGACTGACAGACTGTCATACTGACATATTATTAACCCACAGACTAAACGGCTTATTTTACAGGTCTGATATTTTTCATACACCTTGGTTTAGTTATGGAAGCAAGTACTAAAAAAGAAAATTTAAAAAAATTTTCTCCGAAGTGTCTGAAAGGCCAATGAAATGTTTGTATGGGGACATAACGGTTGTTGCGCTCAGGCAATGTAGTGGAATAAGTTGTTTCGCTGAAAGCGCCAGAGAGAGAGAGAGAAAGAGACAGAGTGTTTTTTTGTGTGTATGTTTTTTTCAGAAAAACAAACAAAAAATCAAATTGAGAATAGCCTTATCCAATTGAATTGAATCTTATGGCACATACAAAACACATCTATAGCTTTAACCATATGTTGACCGCATTTGAAAATAAAGAAGTTCAAATTACACAAAACTAGAAGCCAAATGTAGGTATATGTAATTGCTTTTACCTGCGGTCCGTCTGTTGTTAGAGGTGGTGGTACTTGATCTCAACGATATATCGGAAAATAGTGGCACACATGACGCAAGCAGTCTGCTAAAAATTAGTTGTCTCCTTATCTCATTGGCAAGTCTTTGTTGATCAAATACGCTGGAAGTCAATAACACAAGATTACAAAAAAAGACCAACTTTTGCAACAGAGAAATTAGCAATCGTTTCTTATGTATTTTTGGCCACTGAACTCAAATAAATTGTCCGTTTTCTCCCAGCACGTCAGGTTTACGAGATATTTGCATAAACGTGTGTTGTGCGAGGTTTCTTTACATTTGTTGGTCCTGTAGCCACACTAAGTGTTTTATTCAAACCAAACACGATGTTTTGATGTTACTGATGTACAAATTTTTGGATTTTAATATTGAAAATGTGGTTATTATACACTTGAAAAGTGTATTATAATTTTGCCCAGAAGTTTGCAACGCATAGAAGGAATCATCTCCGACCACATAAAGTATATATATTCTTGATCAGCATGACGAGCTGAGTCGATTAAGCTTTGTCCGTCCGTCTGTCCGTCTGTCCGTCTGTCTGTTTCTACGCGAACTAGTCCCTCAGTTTTGGAGCTATCGAGCTGAAACTTTGCACAGAGTCTTCTTTTTACTGCACGCTGCTAATATGTCGGAACCGACCGGATCGGATGACTACTTCTTGTAGCTGCCATACAAATGTTCGTTCGGAAAATGGTTTTTAGTAAGAAAAACTGTTTTGTTCTCAATATTACTGCTCTCAAACACGGTCATGGGTAATATGTAATGTTTTTAAGCTGATCTGCGATGTTTGGTCGAAGTCTCTAACCGTTGAGACAAGCTATTTCAAGTGTTTCAAAACTTCGGTACAGACGAAGTTAGCTTTGCCTTTCTCGTTTTTTCATAAAATTGAATTTTTTCCCAAGTTTAAATAACTCTGAAAAATTTTCCGCTGATATTAAAAATCTTAGAAAAAAATAGTTGGTAGTTCATTATTTCTTCTTCTTTTACATATATTCAGTTTTTCGATATCATCGCGCTTTTAAAAGTTATAGCCCAAAAACTATAAATTTTTTTGTCATTTTGTTATATTTTTTTAACAATCTTAAACCTTAAAATGTCTTTTTAATATCAATTCTTTGGTTTCACAATAAGAACTTTGTTATTTTCAAGCTACAAGAAATTTTAATGGTAAATATTATGCAAAAAAAGTCGAAAATTTTTGTTGTTTTTAGGCTATAACTTTTAAAATGATAATCAATGATATAAAAAAACTGAAAATATGTGAAATAAGAAGAGACAAAGGACTACCAACAGTTTTTTTCTAAGATTTTTAATATAAGCAGAAAATTTTTCAGAATTATTTAAACTTGGGTAAAAATCGATTTTATCAAAAAATGATTTATTTTTTATTTTTATAATTGAAACTTAAAATTAATTCTAAGTTACAAAGGGTTTTATAGCCAGAGCAACGGAGGCCTTCAGGCTGTTGTTTTTACAAATTCTTATAGTCTTATGTTTAATTTTAAAGTAAGTTTTACAAAGTTGTGTATATTTTCCGTGTTTACATCAGTGAGTAGTTGTTTTGGATTGAGTATTTTTAAAGAGGTACATTCGTTGAGAATAAATTGGCAGTGGTTAACAAAATGGTCTATGGTAAGAGCTGTTGCATTGCAGTATGGGCAGTATGGGCGGTGGTGGTGTTTTGTTTAGTAGGTATTCATGTGTGAGTTTCTTATGACCCATTCGAAATCTAGTGTAAATAATTGCATGATTTCTGTTTATTGTTATTGGTATTTCTATTGGCTTTCTGGTTGGATTTATTGTCTTGTAGTGATGAGTGTATTCGTCCCAGATTCTGTTTAGAACTGTTTTACTTGCCCTATTGATGAAGTTGTTTATGTCCTTCTTATTAAAGGTGTTGTGCAGTACTAACGGGGCTAAAGTGGCAGCTTTTGCCGCCGGATCCGCCAGCTCATTTCCTCTTATTCCAGCATGTCCTGGTGTCCACATTAGTTTTATTGTGTTGTGGTTTGCAGAAATAATGTCCCTGATTTTGCTTATAGTGGGTTTATTATTATTTACGTTTCGGACAGCAAGGAGTGTAGATAGCGAGTCGGTGCATATGACATGTTTAGCTCTTTTGGTTGCATTTGCCACCTCTACTGCAATTAGAATCGCTTCCGCTTCGGCTGTAAAAATGGACGTGTAGGAAGGTGTTATAGCCGATCTTAGGTTTAGGTTATCTTCGGTGACAACGCTGAAAGCTGTCACCTTGTCAGTTTTAGAAGCATCGGTAAAGATAAATTTCCATGTGGGGAATTGAGCTCGAATGCTGTTAAATGTCGTGATATATATCTCTTTTGGAGTTGAGTCTTTTTTATGACGTGCAAGTTGAAATATGATTGAGCTATTTTTAAAATTCCATGGCGGAACCTTCTGTTTGTATTTCCCGAGGGGGGATACGACGATGTTGAGTTTTTTAGCTTTATTAATTATGAGTTGAAGCGTTGATGGAATTCGAAGTTCCCTCTTGCGCTTGAGTTGACGTAAAAGCGTTGTATGCAGAGATGAGTCGGATGTATTGGTTAGTCTATTGATTTGTCTGCCGATGCTCCATTCAAATCTGGTGCTCAGATCAGGAAGACCAGCTTCTGCAAGAATATTGGTGATGGGGGTGGTTCTGAAGGCGCCCAGCGCTTGTCTGATGGAGGAGTGATATGGGGTGGATAATTTGTTTTTGTTGGTTTTGTTTGTTTTGCCGTAAAGACAGAAGCCGTAATCAATTTTAGATAGTATTATTGCTTTTGTGATGTAAATGAGAGAAGTAGTGTTACATTTAAGATTTTTGCTACTTAAACATTTAAGGATATTTAAACTATTGTTTAATGATTTTATTAATGTTTTGACATGTTCGTTCCAATTAAGTTTTTTATCAAAGGTTAGTCCTAATATTTTAAGGTGTTCTGTTTTTGGTATAATCGTATTGTTAACAATAATGTCTATGTTCGCACATTTGTGTTTTCTGCATATATGAAAGTGGGATGATTTTTCGTTTGATATTTTTGTACCACTATAATTGCACCACTGATTTATTTTTTCAAACAAATCATTGATTTGCATATTAAAGCCTTCTTTTGGATTAAAAATAAGACAGAGATCGTCTGCATACATCGTATGGGTAAAAAACTTGTTTTCGGTTATAAGCTGGCTTAGTTTATTAAAAGCTACCAAGAAAAGAGTCACTGACAATGGGGACCCTTGAGGGATTCCATTGTAGAGTTTTTCTTCTCTTGACAGGGTGTTATTGACTTTTACTCTGAACCTTCTGTTGCTTAGATAACTTCGAATATAATTTATAATTTTTGGGCCAAGTTTCCAGTCATAGAGCTGTTGCAAAATGCAGTGTAATCCTACTCTATCAAAAGCTTTTTCCATATCTATAGATAATGCTGATACGTGGTTTTTTGTTGAAAGATTATTGCAAATATAATTGTCTATTATTAATAGCGGGTCTATGGTACATCTGTTTGACTTATATGCGTATTGGTTTTGGGCAGGATTGAAGTTCTATTGTCGTGATAGGTGTTTCAATAAGTTTAGCTTTGTTTTTTGGGTTATAGGTTAAAGGTAATTGTGTTAAGTGGCGATGTTTGCTTTGCTTAAAATAATCGGAAAAGTTTGAGTCTTTTGAGTAATCGGACCAGGCTTTGCTGAATGCATTGGCAATTTCTTTTGGGTCACAGGTATTTCCGGTTGCGGTTTCTATTGCATGAATGTGCGTATTTCTTCGAACTCCTGTAATGATATGCACTTTATCCCAAAGAGTTTTTGTGCTAGTACTGGGGTTGATATCTTTGGTAAAATTAGCGAATGAAGTCTTTTGAGCTCTTTTTGCTTCATATTTAAACTTTGCGTTAGCCTTTTTGTATTTTAGCATGTTTTCTGTACTTAAATGCTTCCTAAGATTATTTAAACATTTTACCTTTTCTGTCTTTAAAGATTCAAGTTCCCTGTTCCACCAGTATGTAGTCTTTTTCGTTGGACTCTTAGGGTTTGTAATTGTTATGGAGTCGTTTGCACAAGTCTTAATTATTTTGAGAAATTTGGCTACTGATTGGTTTGTGTTGTTTGTTATGTTAATTTTTTCGGATGATTCGTTGAAATTTTTTTGGAATTTTTCCCAGTTGGCTAGGTGCAGTTTATATCTGTGTGTCTTTTGGGATGCGTTACTAGGCTCTTTGGGAAAGAGTTGTATAAATATTGGGAAGTGATCGCTTCCATACAAGTCTTCGAGAATAGACCATGATGAATTAAGGTTAAGAGGTGGCGAGCATAAGGAGACATTTACGTTTCCTCGATGGTTGTTAGAAGTGGATCCCCAAAACGAATGCCAGGCATTAAAGTTTCCTAGCATGAGTACAGGCTTATTACATGAAAAGTTGTTGATAAGATCGTGAAGATCCTGTTCAACGATTTTTTCAGCTGGAGAAATGTATACACTTAATATAATAAAGGGAACTTCAGATTGGATTTCTGCAGCAATTGCGAGAATGTTGGAGTGGAAATTAATTATTTTGTGTTCGATAGAGTTTGATATGAGAAGCGCGACTCCTCTACTGGCTTTTGTATGTAGTGTATCTATGTCATTTTTTTTATAGAGTGAAAATTGCTTCGGAGTGTTAAAGGAAGTATCGTCGTTGACGAGATGGGTTTCTTGTAGCGCGATTATCTTCGGATTATATTTATTTATTAACAGAGAGAGACTGTGGTATTTGTCTTTATATCCGTTTATATTCCATTG